>OY821754.1:21686272-22082269 GCA_963682095.1 Potentilla sterilis
TGCGCAAGGTTTTTGGCCTGCTGGAAGATTCGTCCTGTATTAGAGGATCAAATCTCCAGATTTTAGCCGTTGCTGCTGGCCGTAAAGGTGGAATAAGCTCGATCGGTGGAATGCCTTGTATATAAACCCCTGTTGCTTCGTGCATTTTTGCTTTTGGCTGAGAACTGTTCTCCTGTTTAGCATGTTCAACAAAATTGCTCGATGTTTTCCAGCTGTTGAGTTTCTGTCGTCGTGCATACCAATCGGTGAGTTCTGCCCTTGTGATCCTGAAACTTCTTTTTGTCTTGTTTGTGGGTTGATCTGATTGGCACCTGGTTGTATCTCGGTTTTCCCTTTGTATGTGACCCCGCTGGTACCGAATCTCAACGAGATATGGGGATTTTCGGCTGATAAGCCCAGTGGTCGCTGCGGGGCTGTGCTGAGGCGTTACATGCTTCGTGCGGCCCCGCGGCCGGTGTTTAGGTTGTATTGCTGGCCGGCCATAGGGTTATTTTCTTTCTTTCCCCTAGATTACATGGATTTTAGGAGCTCTAGTAAAACCTCCGAATCGGCCGCCAGGCGACCGATGACGGACGACCAAGAGAGGATGGAGAACTGGCTTGCCTCCTCGTCCTCGGGGCCAGATGCCATCGCCTGTTCAACAGGGGAGGCGTCAACGTCTGGGTCTCTAGGACAGGAGGATGCTCCCTATGGAGTGTCTGTGGGCACGATCCACCCAGCGGGCGCTCCGCGCTACACACTTGTGGACAGGAATACGACCATAGGCTGTGACGAGCCTGAGGGCTCTTTAAGTCCCGCTTTTTAGGCCAGGTGGAGTATCCCTGAGAGATAGATCTTCGGCCGCTGTATGCCGGAGAGTCGGTCTGCAACCCGGTGGAAAGCTGGTTGCTATTCACAAGGACCAGTTCCGACATGGGTTATCTCTCCCTGACAGGACCCGAACCAGATTTCCCTCTAAAACCCGGATAAGGTCCTGCGGGGACCACCTTAAGAGAGATTTTACCGAAAATCGGCATGATCTCTCTTAAAATGGACAACCCAAACCTGCCAAACAAAACAAAAACACTTCAACAATACCCATCCTGACTCTCGGAGCCACCTGCTCCCCCAAAATCTAAACAACTTCCACAAAGCAATTACAAAATCACTTTTAATTTGATCACAAGTTATCAGAGCAATCTAAATAAAGAACTGAGGATAAAAGTCAAAAAGTAAAAGGATCGATAGATCCTACCAAGCGGAAGCAAATACGACGACTATGCCTCGACTCCGAGTACCCTTGACCTCAAATAAACTAATCTGCAACTGGGCAATTTAAACCGAAGGACCCAGGGGAAAATAATTTAAAACGTTAGAGTGAGTGGATAAAATAATATCGTATATCACTTTATATAAAAAGTATTATATTATTTCTCCAATATTTTATAACTGAAAACCACTATGCATGCATTTTCGTAAAACGTTCCACGTTTAAGAAAATCATAATAATTAATCAGTCCTGCTGATATCTCATATACAGAAATAATATTTTCTTTATGCTTTCAAAATAAATACTTTGAAAATCAAATAGTAACATACCACGACCAATCCCATTGGCCGAATCCCAAATCATTTTATAGTAAAAACTCAGCCCCACTGGTATATCGAATAATCAAATAAAATATAACTGGACCAATCCCATTAGTCCATTCCCAAATATTCTTGTAATTAAAAATCCAGCCCCGCTGGTTCGGGAATTTATTAAATAACAGAAAGTCTCATAGAGAAAATATTCCCGAAACCCAAATGATATAAAATCCTGACCAATCCCATTGGTCATATCATATAATAAAATAGGAGAACGTCATTACCACCATTTAATGCTGAGCCTCAAAGGCTAAGGGTCAGAGTCTCTCTTCTCCAAGACTCTAGAGCGTCCCATGCTGCCTGTACACGTCGACCACCGAGCATGAATATGACCTATGTGGTCAAGTGGTCACCTCGCATGGGATCAGGCGACTAAGCTAGCTAGCATCAATATATATCTGGACCTTGGTATGGTGAAAATCTGAAAACAAAACCGAAAATACGTTTCCCTTTATATATATAATCAGTACGGTCCCCGACCGCACTTCTGAGGCTTATAATAATCATAAATAATATAATAGCCTCAAAATATATACATATATATCCGACATATCCACATGCCGTAAAATAATATCGAAAACGATATAGATAATATCGTCATGTCTCACATGTCGTGAAATCACAATTAACGAAATCATAAAGTCCCCGGAATCTCATTTCCGGTCTTTTAACTATAAATACATTTAAAATGATCAAGTATAATTTATCGAATCATACTATTTTCGGAAATCTCATTTCCGGGTAAAATTACATACTATTTAAAATAGTAGAAAGTATATACCCCAAATCTATATTTTTCTTTAAATAGTAAATGAAACAGTTATCATAATCAAATCTCTATAATTCTTATCAAGCTCAAGAAATCATTTAATTAATATCAACTTCATTTCAATAAAATATTTATGTATGCATTTATTTAAAATAAAAATCCACTCACTATAACAGACTATGCTCGACGCCTCTCGGAAGTCTCTTCGATACGAGCGTCCTCACGTCCTGTAAGATTATTCAATTAATTTCCCTTTTCCTCAAATGTACAAAAAAATTCAGAATATTAACGTATTTAAACGATCTCAATGTGTGCCAAAACCTTGCCCTTCACCCTCGATATTCTCTTTACGAAAATCAGTCCCTAGACCTTAAATCCTCAATCAATCTCCTTACCACAAAAATATCACCAACAATTCCCCTTTAATCCTCCATAAAACATTTATCGAACACTTAATCAATTTCCTTAACCCTTGATAAATTCTTCTAAAAATCCCAAAATAAATATCAACATACTCCACTCATCATAAACTCCGAAATTTCAACCGCCGGCAGCGGCGGTCAATGGCGGTCAACCACAGCCACCGCCACCATAAATCACCAAAATTTAACAGAAGCTTCATCTCACTATTTCGAACAACTTTCTCTTCTACAACAATCATCAATTTAAAGCTTAAATGGGTCAATGTACAAAAACCCCCAATTCGGCACTATTCACCAAGAATCCTAGAAATTTCAATTTCTCAATTCTCCTTACCTACTGCAAATCGAGCTAAATCCTTTGGAGGGGTTGTTCACGACGACCTAAGCTTCAATTCAACACCAAGAAATCGTTCTAATTTGGCCTGAAGAGAGAGAATCAATGAAATGAGTGAATGAACAGTAATCGGCATAAACCGACTGATTTCTCTCAATCGATGGCGAGAGGAGATGAAATACCTACCTTTACTTGTAGAGGAGGAAAGCAGCTTCGTTTGGATGCCAAGAACACCACCATAGGTGGTCGGAATCGCCGCCGGTGAGCCCGAGAAGTGGGGAGGCCGATCTGCCCCCATTTAATCCTCCAAAATGACATTAATACATCTTTATTTATTTTCTAAAATATATGGCACATGATATTTTTAATCAAAACACAATAACTAAAAATAAAGAAAATATATTATTCTAATGTTACTTCATATTGTAAACTCTTGCGACCATACTTCGTAAAGTGATGATGAATCAACCAACTCCATAACTTGTTCACGTTCTTCACATTTAGTCATCAACATATCCTGATACACACACACACACACACACACACACACACACATGTACCCCTCTATGAAACAATCTTAGTAATATTCAAAGCATACCTTTAGCCGGATAAGAGAAGATGAACTCCTAAAACCATCTTAATTGATAACTCAATTACCTCTTAAGATCTGGTTCTTATTGTCCACAAAATCTGATTTTTCTCAACAATTTTCTTGATTAGGTTTTTAGAATGAAGGAAATTAGATTTCCTTAATTAGTTTTTTAGAATTTTCTGTTGGAATTTCCATATCTAGTTGAAATCACAACAAAATCAATATATTATTATTTTGTTGTATATTTTAGAGTTAATAAATATTACGTACTTTTTAGTAATTTTGTATTAGTTGGCAAAGTCAACTATAACATAGAAAAAGAAAGTAACAAACTACAGGTAGGTACATGACAATAATTTGTTTTACAAATAACTCACTTACATATTCAATTGAGCAATTTAGGACTAAAATTTACAAATTAGTACAAGATGCTATTAAGTTGCCACATGTCACTAGCAATTTGACATTTTTACCCCTATTTTATAACATAAGAAGAAGGAAATTTGAAATCCTCTTCCGTAAAACAATTGCAATCCAATTCTTCACATATTTCTCAGTAGCAGCTCCTTCAGCTGCATCACCAATCTCAGTAGCAGCTCCTTCAGCTGCATCACCAATCTCAATCGCATCTCCTTCAGCTTCTTCATTCTCAATAGCAGCCCCTTCGGCTGCATCACCAATCTCAGTAGCAGCCCATTCAGGTTCTTCATTCTCAGTAGCAGCTTATTCAGCTGCATCACATCTCTCAGTAGCAGCTCCTTCAGCTGCATGACCACTCTCAGTAGCATCTCCTTCAGCTGCATCATTCTCAGTCGCAACTCCTTCAGCTTCATCACCTCTCTCAGTAGCAGCTCATTCGTTGGCTGCTACTGCTACTGCTAGTGCTGATTCACATGAAAGAAATCTAGTATAACTCCAACGTGCCACAAAACCTGTCAATTTAGTGAATTTGTTATCGAAATCGATTCATACAAGTCCAGTTTTTGCTACTGTGCTATTGGGCAGTTTTTCAAAAAAAAAAAAAATCAAATCAAATCAAAATTTGTACTACTGTGCTACTCACCGATTGAAGACGAAGAAGAATGATATTTGATACTACTGTGTCAATCGCTCACATAAAGGTTCACGGCTTTACCTAATCCCGCTCCATGGAACTTCTTCAATCTTATTTTTTTTGGCTGCTACTGCTACTGCTACTGCTACTGCTCCATGGAACTTCTTCAATCTCATTTTTTTTTTGCTGCTACTGCTACTGCTCTATGGAACTTCTTCACCGATCAAAACCTTGCTACTGCTACTGTTCCATGGAACTTCTTCACCGAGCAAAACCTGTAACTGCTACTACTTCATGAAACTTCTTCACCGATCAAAACCTGCTACTGCTACTGTAGCTCGTGGTGGTTGAAATTCGAAATTTTAAAGTTTCTCAAAATATATGCAACATTATACTCAAATGAAAGCCCATGAGATGATAAACAATTTTGTAGTTTGAATCTTCTCCAAAATTGTCTACGGTTTGGCCGGAAAAGTTGAAATTACTGGAAATAACTGAAAAAGGAAGAGAGAGAAACTTGTCAGTTAGTGGAGTGGCAACATGGAAATGTTGCTAAAATCAGTGGCATTTTAGGCATTTCAACCTCAATTATTCAATCAGTTTTGGATCCACTCGATTTTGAGCCAGACTTATGTCTTTTTTTGTTTAAAAATTATTAGAAATGAATTATTTGTGTTAGTAAATTTGGTCGGGTGCTATTGTGTAATTTACTAAAAAGAAAGAGATCTAAATACCAATTTTGGATGTATGAATAGAAGCTCCCTAAAAATAATATAATATTTATATATTTTTGAAGATGGAATATAATAATTGTATTGAGAAGCCTAGAGATTTGGGGCACTATCAATCCTAAATAGTGTTTTATGCGGTACTATAATAAAATACTACCCTTATATAAAATCTAAGAATTCGTTTTAATAATGGATCTGAGTAACGGACCAAGTATTCATTCATCCACTGAATACTATTTTAAATTGAGCTATTAATGATTCGACCAGTAATAGATCATGTTTGGATAAAAAATTTCTGATACCAAACGAATCCGAATTTAGGTTATCTGCTCCAAATTCAATCCATTTACTAGTATACTGGGAGATGATCTAACCCTAATACAATCCTGCGCGCACCATATTCATATTCTTCTCAGATTTGCTATTTGTCACAAGCGTAATTGATATAAAGATCCCTCATAGAAATATGTAGAACCAAGATCATAAAAATATCAATTTTCCTTTCCTTTGTATCATCATATTGCAATTTAGGTTTAATGTTCTAAGACTTTTGCCTTTTGGGCGTCCATGTTCAAAAGATCAGTTCTTCTTCTTACGCCTTCCTCTTTTACTGGTGTCTGTGTTCGTTAAAATCTCATTCTCAACCTTCAATGTTATTTATTTTATAGAAAAATAATTAATCTAATTTTGTTTTTTAATTTTATTTAGAGAAAGTTTAATTCTATCTCATTTGTCATACCTAATCTAATCCATTAGATGTTTATATCTAGCGACTCACATGAAGTGTAAATTGTGTCGGCATACACTACCAGAAAAAAGAGCATTACCGACGAAAAAAAAAAAACGGCCGACGACATACTTTTTTCGTTGGCTATTCCTAAAAATGGCCGACGAATTTTTATTTCGTCGCTAAAAATAAAAAATTGTCGGCTATTCCACAAGAATGACCGACGATTTGGATTTTCGTCGGCCTTTCTCTAAAACATTAGCCGACGAAAACTTTTGAAAGTTTGGCCGACGAAATTGGAATTTTCGTCGGCTATAAGTCTTTGAAAAATACATATTTTATTTTAGACACAAAACGACAAAAGAATAGTCGACGAGTACTAGGTTTGATTTCGTCGGCTATGATAAAAAAAAAAAAACAAAAACAGACCACCTTCCATTTTCTATCACTATCGACAACCCATTTTTTCATCCTTCAAATGCAAATGTGTCGTGAAATAAGATATGACCGAAATAATGAAATACGTCTACGGTTGAAAAATGACAAGATTCCGACAAAATCTGCGTGCCGAATGTTGCGGTTAACTGTTTTTTAATTCCGTTTTCCTATGGGTAGTCTCACGGTCAGTAAATATTTTGAGGTAAATTTTTATACGATTAGTTGCGTCTCATCGATTGGAAACTATTATCTGTTGAAGGTCAGGCCAAAAAACGTCATTTACACATGCCAATTTCCATTTCTAAGCGTTTAAAGGGTTGACTCACCCGGTTGACCGTCCCGATCGAGCCTTTAACGTTGTCAGATGTAGTTGGATTTTTTTTCATACATGTATTTAATCTTAACGGTGATATCTGACGGTTGTAATAGATTTTCCAAACTTTTAGATTCAAAATCAGAACATATGCACTAATGTTCCTTAACTTATTTACTAAGTGTTTAAGTGAATGTATAGTTTCAAATAGTTACTATACGTACACTCTTGAAATGCAAATGTGTCGTGAAATAAGATATGACCGAAATAATGAAATACGTCTACGGTTGAAAAATGACAAGATTCCGACAAAATCTGCAAGCCGAATGTTGCGGTTAACTGTTTTTTACTTCCGTTTTCCTATGGGTAGCCTCACGGTCGGTAAATATTTTGAGGTAAATTTTTATACGATTAGTTGCGTCTCATCGATTTGAAACTATTATCTGTTGAAGGTCAAGCCAAAAAACGTTATTTACACAGGCCAATTTCCGTTTTAATGCGTTTAGAGGTTTAACTTCGTTGTTTGACCAAAGGTTTAGCCAACGAAATATTTGAATTCGTCGGTTAAACTCTTGCGATCCGCGCCTTTTCATTGTCCGGCGTTGGATGGGGGAGATCGGACGGCAGCTGAGCGCCTAAAGTATAGCCGACGACATTCAAAGAATAGCCGACGATATTAAAGATTTCGTCGGCTATAGTAAAGAATAGCCGACGAAATCTTTTTTAATCGTCGGCTATTATATCGGGTGTAAGTCTGAAACTGCCGAACCCTAGCCTCCGTTTTCTCTTTTTTTCTGCTTTCTCCTCTGTTTTTCTCCTTTCTCCTCCGCAGCAATTCAGACAGAGCCGCACCGCCGCTCACCTCCTCCTCAAATCGACGACGAATTCTCCTCCTCCTCCTCCATCCGGCCGAATTCTCCTCCTCCTCCTCCTCCTCCGATCGAAACTCCTCCTCCTCCTCCTCCGATCCGATCCGGTAATTTTTTCTTTTCAATTTAATTTAATTTAATAAATTATTATATATTTAATTGTAATTATATAAATTGTTATATATTTGTTATATATTTTATTTTAATTATATAAATTGTTATATAATAAATTATTATATATTTAATTGTAATTATATAAATTGTTATATATTTGTTATATATTTGTTAATAAATTTAATTTTAACAAATTGTTATATATTTGTTATATATTTGTTAATAAATTTAATTGTTATATATTTGTTATAATTTAGGTATATAAATTGTTATATATTTAATTTTAATTATATAAATTGTTATATAAATTGTTAAATTAATTATATATATAATTTGGTAGTCTAATTATATATATATGTTAATAAAGAAATATAGTTATATTTGTATATAAATAGTTATATTTAGGTTAATGGTTAGTATTATTTAAAATGGTCGGGGCTGCAGATGGCCGATGCATTCAGACAGTTCTTCGGAGGCCGTCGTTCCAGATCGAGAGGTTCTGGAAGTTCCGCCGGTTCCGCAGACTCCGACAGGACCCTTAGCCAGCCTGAGAGGACCACCAGCCAGCCGCGGAGGAGTGTGGATTCCTCCCAGCCGCGGAGGACTGTGGATTCATCCCAGCCGCGGAGGAGTATGAGTTCTCGGCACCAGACCCTTCTCCAGGCGGGGCGGCCGTCGAGCAGTTCACTTCCGCCTGTCGGGCCAGATGCTCCGAGGTTCAGTCGGCAGCTATATCAGGACGAGATAGTTGCAGACGTTCCTCAGGTTCGTATGCCTGAGGTTCATCGGGAGTCGATGAGGAGTCTGACGACGTCTGCTGCTGACTCGACTGAGGGTCCTACTCTCCCAAACCAGCTCTACCTCCCGTACAACATTCCAGCGATACCGGAGGTCGACTATCGTGGTGTGCCCATATGGCCTGATATGCCTCAGTACGTGAGTGCTGCGGAGGCATACCAGCAGCAGCCATTTGAGAACCCTGACCACCTTATTTCGGCGAGGAGAAAAGGAAAGTCGACAGACGAGTCATCCAGTTCAGGTAACATTTGATTTTATTAATTAAATGTTTTATTAAAATTAACGCACTAATATTTAATTTTATTAACCAATCGTCGTTTATGTGATAGGGACAGCCGCTAGCAGTTCACGGAGGAATACGAGAGGTGTCATATGTTTTGACACGCTCAGGAGAACTGTTGATCTGAGGGGGAGGATCCAGATCAACGAACCTCCTAATCAGGAGGTTCAGGGGAAAAAAAAACGCGACTACTAGGGTTGCGTGGGGGCACTGATTAGGGACAGAGTCCCTATGTTGTGGACCCGGTGGGCTGATGTGCCCGAAGAAATAAAGAGGGAGGTGAACAACGCCGCGTCGGTGAGTAATTTAAAAAATTTAATTTATTTATCGTAATATTTAATAATTTTCGGTATTGTTACAATTGTAAAACTAATAAAATATTATCTTTCAGACATTCTTCGAGATTGCCGAACACAAGCGGGATTGGGCGGACTCCGTGCAGAACTCGAGGTACGTTGGGAATTCCTCATCTTATAATTTGAAATATTTTATGATATTAATAATATTTCTAATGCACTTTTATTTTTTTCGTAGGTTCAAAGAGTGGAAGAACGAGCTCCGTTCCCACTATAACGAATACGACAACCATGGTCGTATGGGTCTCCCAGAGAGTTCATGTCCAGGGAGTACGAGTGACGTTGGTTGAAGACAGTAGACTTCAACAACCCAGTTATGCAGGTAAATACTAAACTTCACTACAAATGTTTATTTTGTTAAAATTTTAATTATTAGTTTAATTATTTTATAATTATTACACTAATATTTTTTTATGTATTTTTCTAATATTTTATTATTTATTTGAAGGAACGGTCTCGCATAAACTCTGCGAACCGCCGCCGTAACACAACCCCTCATCATGCTGGTTCTAGGCCGTTTGCACAATATCAGGAGGAGGCGCTGAGAGATCATCCTGATAGCAACCCGTACGTGGAGACGTTCAAGATCGCTTATCCACAAGCGACAGAACAGCTCGTAAGTCGTTCATTACGATTTTAAAATTTTAATTATCAATTTTACTTAATTATATATTTGTTAGAATATTAATTCTTTTTTTTCCCGTCCAATTAGGAGAGGGTTAACCGGGCCGAAGAAGAGGTGTTCCAGCAAGTAGTTCGGGAGACACAACCGAACATTTCAGAGGCAGATCTAGAAGAAGCCCTGCGCCAGGTCGACCGATACAATGTCCAAACGGCAGCGAGGATGTTCGACGCAACCTTCTCAAACCGGTCAAACAACTACTACTGCCGGGGTTTAGGAAGTTCTGGACTAGGGCTTCTGAATACCACTAAGGGAGGTCAAAAGAAGGGAGGCGGGGAGAGCCAACATATGAGGGGGGAAGTGCAGCGATTGGCAGAAGAAAATGCAAGGTTGGCGGCCGAGTTCCAGAGATCACAGGAGGAACAACGCAGATCACAGGAGCAACACCGCAGAACACAGCAGTATTATTTGATCTGTCCAGTTGGTATGCTGAATGCGAGAGAATTCGGCAACACAACTACGCCGGCCAACAAAACTGGTGGATGGATATGTTCGCGGCACAACAACAAAACCTTGAATCCCCGCCCCCGTTTCAGCCGTTAGTTGAACCTCCAATGCCTCAACCTCCTGAGTTCGGTCAGCAGGATGACGAGCATGATGGAGAGCAGGATGCTGGGGATGACGTGGTGGACTTTAGTGGTTTATGTGATGATTAGTAGGGTTATATTTTATGTATATTGGAACGAATTAAATAATAAGTCATTTAGACGTGTTTCTTGTTGGTGCAAATGCATGGACTGTCTTTGTGATTTGCAGGTTGCTTGGAATGGTAATTTAGAAAATAATTTAATTTTTTTTTTCACCAAATGTAAGAATAGCCGACGATTTTGGCATTATTTCGTCGGCTATAAGCACTATAGCCGACGATTTTTACCAATATTCGTCGGCTATAAGTCTTATAGCCGACGAAAATTACCTTATTTCGTCGGCTATAACTAATTAATGCCTATTAAAATATTAATATATTTCGACGAAATAACCGACGAAATAGATGAAATCATCGGCTATAGTTCAGAACATATAGCCGACGAATTTCGTCGGCTATATTTTATGATATCGTCAGCCATACTCGAAAATACCCAACGAATTTCGTCGGATATTTTGCCAAGGTTTGGTCGACGAAATGATGTTTCGTCGGTAAAGTCGTCGGCCATACTCGCATATAGCCGACGATTTCCTTTTTTTCGTCGGCCATTGGTATAGCCGACGGCGTTTTTCCGACGAATTATAGCCGACGAAAATTTCGTCGGCAGAAGGTATAGCCGACGAAATTTCGGCATAGTCGACGAAATTTTTTTCGTCGGCTATGCTCTCGGATCTGGTAGTGATAACTTGGCTCAAATTGTCAATTTGCACCCCGAACTTATAATTGTGAAATTTTGCCTCCTCAACTTGTCAAGAACTGCCGTTTTGCACCCTATCCATCAAATCTAACGGTTTTCATTCATTTGAGAGTCACATGCCTTGCACATGAGGGGTATTTTTGTTATTTTATATTTATTTCATTTTATTAATAAAAATACACATGAAATTTATTTTTGTACAATATTTTTTACAATTATATCATTGTATTTGTGATGTAAAGACTACTTTTGTTCATATATTTGTGTTCTTTAGTCTTAGACAAATTATATCATGTTTCCTATTAATTAAAATAGTAGTTCGACAATCCAATTTTAGTTATCCACATAATTTTTCTTATTGACAAATTATATTACGTAAGGTATGCGTTATTTTGAAGAAAAAAAAAGGAAAAAAAAAAAGAAAAAGAAGAAGAAAACAATATTATGAGTAAGTAGACATAATTGTACAAAAAATAAATTCTTTGTGTAATTTATTTAAAAAACAAAATAAATATAAAATAACGAAAATACCCCTCATGTGCTAGGCATATGACTCTTAATTTGATGAAAACCGTTAGATTTGACAGAGATGGTGTAAATTGGCAGTTTTCGACAAGTTGAGGAGGTAAAATTTCGCAATTACAAATTCGGGGTGCAAACTGATAATTTGAGTTAAGTTCAGGGTGCATTTTGGCTATTATGCCAATTGTGTCACGTAGTCTGTTTATTGATTCGGAGTATTTTTTATCTGGTTCAAACAAACATTGATAAACTTGATATATACATGTAGTTGATTCTTTATATCTCTCATAAACACATGCTATATATGCAATTTATTAAGTCACACAAAGTCGCTACATATATATTAGCTAGTTTTGGACACCACAATAAGTCTTCAAAGTAGATTAAGCTCTCTCACCCAGAGTTTAAAATCTCAGCGATATATCCGATATGTCCCCTGTTATCTCATTTTTCAGCCGACCGATATATTTTTGAGGGTAAATATCTTATCTTTCACCGTATCTATGATATTTCTCTGATAACGTAAAATATTTCCAATATTTAAGATATTTGCGATAAATCTTTGATATTTTAACGAAATATCTGTAAAATTTTCCAAATTTTTTTTTTCTCGAGAGTCGAGAATGTTTACGAGAAGAGTAATTGAATAAGTAATCAGTGATCACCTCGAGGGATATAAAAAAAATGAGTACCCAGATTCCCCTCAAAGGATATCCGGATGAGAAAAGTGACAGACAGTCTTGAGAAATACTGGTGAGGAGTGTTCTCCTCCAGGAATATGTAAGAAAGTAAGAAAATAGTAATCGCCTCGAGTTCTCGAATAAGTATTCGCTTCGAGTTCTCGAATAAGTAATCGCTTCAATTGCTCGAATAAGTAATCGCCTCGAGTTCTCAAATAAGTAATCGCATCGAGTTCTCGAATAAGTAATCACCTCGATTTCTCGTATAAATAATCGCCTCGAGTTTTTAAATAAGTAATCGCCTCGATTTCTCGAATAAGTAATCGCCTCGAGTTCTCGAATAAGTAATCGCCTCAAGTTTTCGAATATCCTCGAGTTCTCGAGATAAAAATAAGGCTTGTTTTAGCACAACAATATTACTTGGTTCCACAAAACAATAAAGACATGTGCAAAAGTAGTGATGAACGATCAATCAACAACTTGTTTTCATATAGTTAATTCTTGATGGAAGTCATAGAACAGAAGAACCGTGATCAATAATCGATAATTGACGCAACTCACTCAATAAATATTGAATGAATGTAGTAAGAAGAGGCTAAGAATTTAAAAAGTAGGCTTGTTTTTAGCCCTACAAAAACATATTAACGTATTGTCCATGTGAAGCAAGAGGTGATAGTAAGGATCAAGAGAAAAGATGCTATCAAACAAGAAATGGCAGCTATTCAAGAAGATATCAGAGAAGAACTCCGGAATGAATATCTTGGGAGTGAACAAAATCCCAATGAAGATGATGCAGCGATGGCGATGATGGACATCAATATCCTCCAAGACATGCGTCTTTCTGAACGAGGAGATTATCGGGAAGCAGTAAGACAATCAACTGTAAATCGTGATAACTCTCAATTTACAAGGAGTGCAAGTTTGAGATTTCCAACAAGATCGAAGGGTGGTAGTAGCAATCGTCAAACTCAACAATTTGATCGATCAAAACCTCATAGTCATCGGTATCAATTTCCTGAACCTCCAGTAGAAATGTTGTACAAGGATAGTCGATCAAAGCAAAACACAAATAAAAAAAAATATTAAAAGGTGCGAGAGAAAATTTACTAAGATCGACTGCAAGATTTTCATATTTACTGGTATCGCTGCAAACAAAACAAACTCATCACATTTTAAGGAGATGCTTTCTGTCGCAGGAGATTGTGGTAAATATTCTATACTTTAATGCACTTTTTATGTAGAATATACATATTGATCAATTTTATTAAATATATAATTTCTTGTTTATAGGTCCTAGTATAAAGTCTCCAACCCCATATGAAATTTAAGGTCCTTGTCTGGATGCAGAGTACACAGAAATACAAAGGTATGTGGATAAGCATAGAGAATTTTGGAAAGTATTTGGATGCACTATTATGTGATGGATGGACTGGGCCAACCAAACTATCTATTATAAATTTTATGGTGTATTCGAAAGGTGCAACTGTGTTTCTGAAATCTGTAGATGTTTCCTGTGTAAAAAAATCTGCTCATTACATATATGGTTTGTTAGATGAGATTATCCAAGACATTGGACCAGAAAATGTTGTTCAAATTGTCACTGATAAGGCATCAACATTTAAAAAGGCTGGAAGAGACTTGGAGAAAAAATACCCCCTGTTTTGGATCCCATGTGCTGCTCACTGTAATGATTTGATATTTGAAGATATTGGAAAGAGACAACTAGTGTGCAGTGGCATTAAAATGGCTCAAACTGTAACTAACTACATTTACAATCATAGTTGGGTACTTACAAAAATGAGGAGCATCACTCATGGATATTTAGTTCGACCTAGCAAAACTCGATTTGCAATAAATCACAACGCCATCGATAGCATATTGAAAAATAAAGCAAATTTGAGAAGATTGTTTACAAGTAGCGTATGGACTCATAATGCAGCAAGCCGAACTAGAGAAGCCAACGAGGTGGAAAGAATAATCTTAGACTCCAGTTTTTGAGAAGGCATGGAAACAATCCATCAAATTTACATACCACTGTATGAGATTCTTCGAATTGTTGATACATAAATTCAACCGACCATGCCCATATTATATGATATGTTTCAAAGGATGAAACAACAAGTATCACAGGTGAGAGGAAAGAAATGGGTTCTTGATATCATTAATAATCTATGGGACAAAACACTAAGTCAACCATTGCACGCAGCAGGTTTGTACTATTTCTATATCTCTAGAAATATTTATATTGTCCAATACTCTAATTATTGAGTTTGTACATTACTATATAACTTGTTGGTTTCTTGTTTGTAGCATATTTCTTAAACTCGAATTTTCAATATCGACCTGGGGTTGGTCATAACAAAAAAAAATTCACAAGCAATTGGACTAGTGTTTGAATAATTCAACACAACTGACGAAAGCATTGCTGATGTAGATACTTTTGTAGATGAGATAAATCCTTATTGATGACATTTAAAAAAAAAATATTTGTCATTTTATACGATTAATATTAAAACGGTTCATTCAGATCGTATGCTTTAGAGAAGCAAAAAGATCATTCGGCTCGACCATTGCAATTAAAACAAGAGAGACTAGAAGTTCAGGTTTGTAGTTTATATGAACCTTCATTATTAGAAAATGTTGATGACCTATAAAACTAACTCTTTTAGTTTATTTCCAGCTGATTGGTGGGCACAATGAGGGTATTCTGTACCAAACATATAAAAAATTGCAATGCGTATTTTAGCACAGACGACCTATTCTTCAGCTTGTGAAAGAAACTGGAGTACATTTGCTCTTATTCATACGAAGCAAAGAAACCATCTTGCATATAAGAAGTTGTAAAAGCTTGTATATTTCTACTACAATATGAAGTTACGACTACGTGATAAACAAGCAGAGAGTGTGATAAATGAAAGCAACTACATCGACTTTCTTCATATTGCTAGTAAACCACTGGAAAATGGTATTGATCCACTTCATGATTGGATTATGCCTGCACACCTCGATGATGAAGATGACAACCCTTGTCCACAAGTGGTAGAAACTTCGACTAACAACGGAATTAATGTGAACAAAGTATTATCTCAAGATGTTAGAAACCTAGGAGATAATTCTGACAGTGATGGTGCATAGGGGGGCACTGTAACTCCGGATAGTTCAGATGATGATGGTGGTGGAAGCGGAAAAAGGGGTGGAGATACAGGGTTTGAATATGGACAATCTTCTGTGGGTGGAGACATAAACTAGTTTACATGTGAAAGTAATGTTGATCATGTCACCAAAGATGAAGACAAAAGATATAGAGAAGCTCGTCATGGTGCGCAAAAGCAGAATTGGCATGGCAGCAGGACTAGATGTGCAATTGATGATCAAAGTACCCCATCAGATGTTGCTTCAGTTGCCTTAAGTTTTGATTCTATCAGTTTAGGCACATAGCGTAGTGGGACATCAAATGAATCGCATGAAGGCAACAATCAATTTAGTTATAATATTTATGAATATGATCAATATGGAGAAGTACATGACCAATCATATAGTTGGATTCATCCTTACTATCACATTCTAGGGGATACCGTCGGCAGCTCCAAAGAGATATATGACTATCATATTAATCACTACAATTCATACTATATGGGTTATATGTCTTGGTTAGATTATTGTACTTTCGTGGATCAGCGTGGGGAATTTGAAGCACCTCGAGTCTCTTTCTGGTACTAAATGAAGCTATTATTTGTATGTATATAAGATTTTTATTATGTAACCTGCTTTTGGGATAGAGAACAATCCAATGGAGTACCTAGCCTCATTTTAGTCATCATCACTTAATGATGTGGAGAATGTAGTCGACCATTTGTCCATGCATGCACATCACATTTGCACAAGTTTTAACATATTTAAACTAATTACATACATATGCATGCAATTAGTATAGTATAGGGACTTTTATGGATCCAAGCATGTATCACACACGAAATATTTTAGTTTTATTTTTGCTGAATTTGTATTTGTAGACATAGAAGCTCTAAGTTTTTGAATATATTGGTTTTGGGTTTATTTCTGCCTAAACCCGGGGGCCTGGTAGATACAGATGAATCCAACTTGATCTCCTGCAAACCTGCTTACTAAGGGGAATACCGGGCGGGCCGGTCTTCTCCTCTCCGATGCCTAAGTTAGTATAGTTGAAATATATATAACTTGAGCACGTATGTAAACAGTGAGAGAGATAAGTTACCCATTAATTAGGGTAGTTGGGGCCCTTATATAGGTGGCTGGGGTTGAGGGCTGGCCTCACCCTTCGATGTGGGACTGGTTCCCTTCAAAGGGCAGTTCTGGTGACCTCTTTGGCAGGCTGGCGTCCCCGGTCCCAGGGTCCATGGCAGCCGGATAGACGGCTGGACTTCGAGGCCGGGTGCTGGTGGCTCGGTCCTGAGCCTCGGGCCGGGCCCTGGTGCACTTGCTGCGGGTCTGTGGGCCTGCTGTAGCCTCTCTGCGGCTACTGTCAACAAGTCCCCCAAGTTCCCGGTCAAGTGCAATCTTGAATGGGGACTTAAAGTCTGTCTTGCTCTTGTCCCGCAGACTCGCAGGGTTACCAACCCAAAGATACCCAGTCCCCCAAGTCCGCGTTGAAGATTGGGCGTGACCAAGGTGAGTACCTGTTTACCGATGGCAAGCAACAGTTTATAAGTACGTTTGTAATATGAGTAGTACTGTGCTCAAGTGTTGTGGTGCTATGAGCATGGAGTGGGGTGAAACCCGGAGTGTATGAGATGATGATGCCATGCAAAAGATGTGTGCATGGAATGATAATGGAGCGTTGAGATCCGCCATGCAATAGATGGTGCATAGAATGATAATGGAGCGTTGAAATCCACCATGCAATAGATGTGTGCATGAGAGCTCGACCGGGCACTCTGCCGTATCAGTACAGAGCGGAGTTCACTGGGCCACTACCGGGCGTTCTGCCACATCGGAACAGAGTGGAGTTCACTGGGCCACTACCGGGCGTTCTGCCATATCGGTACGGAGCGGAGTTCACTGGGCCACTACCGGGCGTTCTGCCATATCGGTACGGGTCCCAGGTGAACTTAAGTACTGGACCTCGACCGGGCGTTCTGCCATATCGAGACGAGGTGGAGTAGAGGACCTCGACCGGGCGTTCTGCCATATCGAGACGAGTCCATATTGCTAGGCTACGGGGAGATTACCCCGGCGTTGCGGGCTGTTTGAAGCGCCGGTGAACACTTGTTAGTTCTTCTCAGCTTGTTTGAATAAGCGTTGAGGTGAGGGGGGGGGGGGGGGGGGGTGGCGTTGAGGTGACAAGGCTCGCCGTGCAACCCCACGTTGATCGCGGTTCAATGCGATGCAGGGTTTTTATCCTGCTGGACAAGAGTACATGGGTTAGATATAAACTCACCCGGGTGTATAAAGCCCATGTCGGTCGAATGTTCTCATGATCGGGGTCATGCCATGGAGCTGGGCGAGACTCGACCGGGCGTCCTGCCATATCGAGACGAGTCCCCCAGTGAAATGCCATGGGGCCGGGTGGATCGCGTTTCCAGGAAATGCTCTCGAGCCGGTTGAATGTTACGTAACCGGTGGGTGGAGCTCGACCGGGCGTCCTGCCATATCGAGACGAGTCCCCCAAGAGAGATGTAGCTGGGTGGACCTCGACCGGGCGTCTTGCCATATCGAGACGAGTCCCCCAATGAAATGCAGCGAAGAAGCTATGCTGCCGGTTGAAAGATCATAACCGCGAACTGCCATGGTGCCGGGCGGATGGCTCAAACCCGGAACGGTACTCTCGAAGCGGTTGAAGAATCATAACCGGTGAAAGGTCTTCAAGCTGGTTGAAAGATCATAACCGGTGAGATGCAGTTGGGTGGACATCGACCGGGCGTCCTGCCATATCGAGACGAGTCCCCCAATGAAATGCAGCGAAGAAGCCATACAGCCGGTTGAAAGATCATAACCGCGAACTGCCATGGTGCCGGGCGGATGGCTCAAACCCGGAACGGTACTCTCGAAGCGGTTGAAGAATCATAACCGGTGAGAGGTCTTCAAGCCGGTTGAAAGATCATAACCGGTGAGATGCAGCTGGGTGGACGTCGACCGGGCGTCCTGCCATATCGAGACGAGTCCCCCAATGAAATGCAGCGAAGAAGCCATGCAGCCGGTTGAAAGATCATAACCGCGAACTGCCATGGTGCCGGGCGGATGGCTCAAACCCGGAACGGTACTCTCGAAGCGGTTGAAGAATCATAACCGGTGAGAGGTCTTCAAGCCGGTTGAAAGATCATAACCGGTGAGATGCAGCTGGGTGGACGTCGACCGGGCGTCCTGCCATATCGAGACGAGTCCCCCAATGAAATGCAGCGAAGAAGCCATGTAGCCGGTTGAAAGATCATAACCGTGAACTGCCATGGGTGGACGTCGACCGGGCGTCCTGCCATATCGAGACGAGTCCCCTAGTGAAATGCAGCGAAGAAGCCATGCAGCCGGTTGAAAGATCATAACCGCGAACTGCCATGGTGCCGGGCGGATGGCTCAAACCCGGAACGGTACTCTCGAAGCGGTTGAAGAATCATAACCGGTGAGAGGTCTTCAAGCCGGTTGAAAGATCATAACCGGTGAGATGCAGCTGGGTGGATGTCGACCGGGCGTCCTGCCATATCGAGACGAGTCCCCCAGTGAAATGCAGCGAAGAAGCCATGCAGCCGGTTGAAAGATCATAACCGCGAACTGCCATGGTGCCGGGCGGATGGCTCGAACCCGGGAAATGCTCTCGAGCCGGTTGAATGTTACGTAACCGGTGGGTGGAGCTCGACCGGGCGTCCTGCCATATTAAGACGAGTCCCCCAGTGAAATGGCGTGTGACCGTGGAGCCTGGGGAAGTGTGGGAGGGCCTGACGCCTCGGTTCCCGCTCCTACCTTCCTGTCGCCAGCGTGTGGGACAAGTGGCTGACATGCATTTAAGGAGGAAGTCCATCAGTCCCGTCAGTTATGATGGCACAGGCAGTTTACCAATGCTGGGACACGTGCCAGCAGGGGGCGGTCTTGAGATGGATGGCCTGGATTCGCAGGTGTTTGAGTTGCTCTGACTGCGTGTTTTTGGAGGGATTTCGATTGCCTAGGGCACCGGTCCCCTCTATAAAAAGGCCTCTTCTGCTCTTCTTTCTGCTGTTGCTTCTTGCCTTGGAGAAACTAAGAGAAAGAGAGAAATCCGGCGAAAACTCTGAGCCCCTTGCCCCACGAGATCCACTTTCTCGAGCGCTCCCTACTCTCCTCCTACCATTGCTCGCTGCTTTCGCAGGGCGGATTGTCCTCGGTTGAGCATATTAATCGGTAAGTTTGTTGATTTCTTTGCCCCGGTGTTGCTCTTGTTTTGGTTTTGTTGTTTTGCGGCGGGGGGGGAGGGATCTCTGTTGCTGACTGAACTGCTCTGCGGCAAACTTGGGAAGAGGCCGTAGAAGGCGCTGTTGTAGCCTGTTGCTGATGAGCGCTAGGGTTTTGTTTTCTTCCCCTAGGTTAAGATGTCTTCTTCAAGTTCTGACCGGGCTTCCGAATCGGCTGCCAGGGGTCCCATCGTGGATGATGCGGAGAGGCTGGAGGACTGGCTCGGTTCGGAATCCCCGGAGACCGAAGTCGCTGACTGCTCCGGGAGCAGGGCTTCGTCTCCGTCTTCGTCTTCATCTTCCGGGGCTGAATCCTCGGAGACTGAAATACCGCACGGGGTGCGCCTTGCGGGTGCCCCGGCCGTGAGCTACACCATTGGCAGAGGGAATGATGCTGTGGCGTGTGATGAACCGGAGGGTAGCATGACCCCTGGAGAGATTGCAGCGTTCCGGGAAAAGTGGGGTATCCCGGATGAGGTTCTGCTGCGGCCCCTGAATCCTGGAGAGTCAGCCTGCAACCCGGAGGCAGGTTGGGTTGCCGTGCATCAGGACCAGTTCCGGCATGGTTTCTCTCTCCCGCTGCCAAATTTCGTGCAGTATATGCTCAGTGCGCTGCAAGTGTCGCCCGCGCAGCTTCCTGGGCTCCAGTGGAGGCGACTACTGAGCCTCGGCTGCCTGTACGAGTTCTCCGGGATGAGTATGCCAACGGTAAACGAGTTCCGATCCTTGTATAGGCTGTCGTACTCAAGGAAGCAAGGGTCCCGGGGTTTCCTGTCCTTCAACGCCCGGAACCATCAACCAATCATCACCAATATGCCTACATGGGTAGACAACAGCTGGAGAAAGAAGGTGGTGATGGTGGGCGGGAGGTGGCAGAAGAGGAGTAAAATGTACCGGGTTCCTGGCGCCTTCCAACCCATTGGTGACCAGTCGTTCGAGCTATCCGATCTGGAGCATGAGAGGATCTCGACCATATTCGGATGTTGGGACAATCTGGAACGGAGTTCCTTCAACTTTATCCGGCGAGAAGTGCTGGAATACTGCCAACTCGGGCGGGGTCCCGGTGCGTAGCAGGCCCTTTAGCGGTGATACTTGTGCTAGTTCTGGCAAAATGCTAACTGTTCGCTTTCCTTACAGGTGCATCTTCCCGGGCGGTCATCAAGCCCGAAACCACTCTCTCAATGGACGGGGAGGACCTCCTTAACAAGCTGAAGGAGAAAGGCGAGACCATCTCGCGGACGTCGGTGGACGAGGAGTCCGGCCGGCTTACGACTCATCCGGAGCCGAGGGCCATGGATGTTGATGACGGCGCCTACATCCTGAGGCGGGTGAAGACCCATCCTGCTGTGCCCCATGCGGTGCCTGGAAAGGGCAAGGCTACCGGGGGGCCAGTGAGGGTTCCCGGTGGTGTGAGCAGGATCCCCAGCCAGCCGGTGTCTGTGTCGCACGTGGCTCTTGTCGCCCGGGTAGGCGCACGATCTTCTTCTCCGGAAGGCCGGGGAGAGAAACGGAAAGGCGGGGACATTCCTTCCTCTGCGCTGGTGACGCTTACCGGCGGGTCGTCACGGGAGAACCTGGCCAAACGGTTCAGGGCAACCAGCGGTGCACAACCTAACTCTGCCGGGGAGAAGGCTGCTGCTGCCCGGCAGAGTAGTCCCGCGCCTGCGGAGGCACCGAGGGGAAGCTCGGACAATGCACTCGTCCGGCAAGTGGCGGCGGACTTAGCCGGCCTTGGTCTGGACAGACCTGGGGTTGCTGGGGCCCTGGCGGGCGGGAACCGCCCAAAATGCAAGGAATCCGTCCTCCGGGTAAGCACTAACTGGTTCCATTACACTGCTTGCAGGTTGTGTGTCTTACTGCCCGATTAACTATTTCTGTTGTTGTGCAGCTGCTGTACAGCTTGTACCAACCGGACGCGAGCGAGGAATTATCGGAGCTGAAGAGACAGATAGCCGCTTTATCGGAGGCCCGACAGCGCCTGGAGGTGGAGAAGTCCCGCTCGGATCGGGAGAAAGCCAGATCAGAGGAGAGGGCCAAGAAGCTGGAGGAGCAGAACCGGAGCCTGGAGAAGGAGAGGGCCGAGCTCCAAGTGGGAGCTGCCGCTTTGCGTGCCGCCACCGCTGCTGCGACCGGGGAAGACGACCCGGAACTCTACGAGCGGGTTGTTCTCAAATACCGCGTGAGCGATCAGTTCCTGGAGTTTCTAGAGAAGGCCAGGGAAGAGGGCATCTCGGATGCGTACACGGAATGGGCGGGGAAGGGATGGTTAGACACTTCCCTGATGCCGATTGCTGCTGAAGGAGATATCCATGAGCAGTCAGACATCCATCAGGAGGCGGTGGAGGGGCAGCCGGAAGAAGTGATTCGCTCGGACTTGGATTCTTTTACCAACGGTGCCAAGTCTCCCCGAGCCAGAGTCGACGCCGGAACTGAGGTCAGCGACGAGGGTACCGCAGGAGAGGCTGGCGGTTTGCCTGCTGAGGGCGGAGTCGTGGCTCCTTAGGATTTTCCTTGCTCTTCTCCTTGTAATCTTTCCGGAACGGTTACTGCTTGTATACTTGCTTGATTATGAATATATTTGAACTGGCGGAGCCGGTGAAATTTTCTCAAAAGTAGCTTGCATACATTTCTTGTGGTGTTACAACGGTTGAACCGGATGTACGCCAAACTAACCGGAGGCTTGGGCGAGCCTTGGCCGAGCCTACCAGGCCTGGTCTTGCTCCCGGTCGGGATCTGCTCTCCTTTTCCCTACGTACCGCTGGAGCTGGCCGCTATTGATCAAACCCTGCACCGCTGTCTTGAGAGCACAGCACTGGCTCGTCCGATGAGTAGCCTCATCATGGTAGGAGCAGTACTTGCCCGTTTGTGCCGTTGTAAGCTTTCCCTTCGGGTACCTTTTCTTGGGCGGTGGGGGGATGACGCTCCCGTTCTCAAGTAAAATGTCCTCGTAGGAAGTGGTGAGAGCGGTGAAGACTTCTTGACCGGCCGGTGGTGCTGGCACGATCGCCAGAGGACGTTCCTGGCGGTAAAGCGCCGGCTTGTGCTCGTTCTGGGGCCTGTCAGGATATGGCCTCTGCTGCCTTTGTGGCCAGTTTCTATTGGGCCGGCTCGGCCGGGCGGCGCGGTTCTCGGTCCGCTGACTGGGCTTGTCCTCTCGGCTGGGCGGGGGGTTCTCTTCCCGGGATTGGTCTTCCCGCGGCTCATCCCGCTTCCTCTTCAGCAGGTGGTGCCCATATGTCTCGTGATCGGCCTGAGCATGCCGGATGGCCATTGCCATCGACTCATCATACCCCTACGGGAGTTCTACCCGGACGACATAGGAAAACTTCCCCGGCCGGAGCCCTTGCTTGAATGCCATTTCAGCGATGCCCTTGTCCAGGTTCCGAACCCCGGCAGTGGCTGTCTGCCATCGGTTGACAAAGGTCCTTAGTTCCTATCCGGGTGCCTGCATGCAGTTGAAGAGGATGGTCGACGTCCGGGCTCCCTCGACCCGGAGGATGAAGCAGCCTACAAACCGGTCGGCTAACTGTTCGAAAGCCTCGATCGAGTTCGCCGGAAGCTCGTAGAACCAGCTGAGCGCCTCTCCGGAAAGAGTTTCCTGGAAGATGTTGCAGCATACTGCGTCAGAGTAACCCTTGGAGCAGGTCTGGGACCGGAAACTGTCCAGATGCTGGTACGGGCAGCCGGACCCTGAATAGGTGAGCTTGAGGGACTTCTGGTTGCCAAACCGTCCCGACTCTATGACCCGGTGCGAGAAAGGGCCCATACGCTCATTAAACCGGGCGCCCTCCACCGGCCGCGCGGCTCTTCTCTCGTTGGCCTCCATTTGGGCCTTCAAGTCTGACACCGTGTCGGCTAATATCTGCAATGCCCGTGCAGTCGGGGTCTCAACTTCATCCACAGACGAAGTGTGGAGCTGGCGGGAGGTCGGCGCGCTCTTCGGCGGACCTGCACCGCCCGGTGACCTCGCTCGCTCGGTATCATGGGGCCGGCCGCCCGATGACTGCCCTGCCTCGTACTGCTGAGGTTGGACTGGCGGGGGTGCCGCTTGCGCCCTGTCCATAGCCTCGCTGCGCTGTTGTCATCTCTCTAAGGCGGCTACCAGGGCAGCGTTCACTGATTCCATCTCTTCGTACCAGGCGTTGGACTTGGCTCTATCCCTGTCGCCCTCTTCTCTAAGACGATTGACCTCCGCGACCATTGCCCGTATCTTTCCTGCCATACCGCTCTGGTCGGGGCTATACATAGTGTCCCGGTCACTATCACAGAGCGGGCTCTCAGATCGGTCGCTCATATCATCCGAGAATGTCAAGGAGGGGCCCCGGAGCACTGGACTGTCTTCATCCTCTGCCGGGCCTTTCCCGCGCGGGCTGTCGTGGTGTCCCGGTCCCGGCATGCCGGACTGCCTACTACAGCCTCCTCCTCCCTGACCGTTGCCCTGGGCGCCACGCGGCTCCAGCGTGACAGCCGGGGTGGAGGTGAGCGTTTGCACTAATGCAACACGTCCCTCCTCGGTGGTACCTCTCTCTTGCCTTGCTTCCGAACTCTCGGCCATGGATGATGCTTACACGGTTTTTTGTTCAAAGCTTCCCACAGAAGGCGCCAATTGTTTCTGCCTAAACCCGGGGGCCTGGTAGATACAGATGAATCCAACTTGATCTCCTGCAAACCTGCTTACTAAGGGGAATACCGGGCGGGCCGGTCTTCTCCTCTCCGATGCCTAAGTTAGTATAGTTGGAATATATATAACTTGAGCACGTACGTAAACAGTGAGAGAGATAAGTTACCCATTAATTAGGGTAGTTGGGGCCCTTATATAGGTGGCTGGGGTTGAGGGTTGGCCTCACCCTTCGATGTGGGACTAGTTCCCTTCAAAGGGCAGTTCTGGTGACCTCTTTGGCAGGCTGGCGTCCCCGGTCCCAGGGTCCATGGCAGCCGGATAGACGGCTGGACCCCGAGGCCGGGTGCTGGTGGCTCGGTCCTGGGCCTCGGGCCGAGCCCTAGTGCACTTGCTGCGGGTCTGTGGGCCTGCTGTAGCCTCTCTGCGGCTACTGTCAACAGGGTTGATGAGATCTGTAATAACCCGGATTTTGATTTCAATTTCTTGTAAATCTCTTGAAGTTAAATAAAGGGTGAATTGTGCTAAGTATTATGTACTCCTCTCATTAAGTTTTGGTTGTAGTCGGAAGTGATTTCGAGAATTAAAATGTCGAAAAAGTCTAATTTTCGAAGGCTGAAAATTGATTTTTCGATCCGTCGGGAATTTCAAAAATTTTTATTCACGAAAGTTTCAGAGCTCGACGATACGAGTTCGTAGACACGCGACACGCATAAAACGAACATCGTATGAGGAAGTTACGACCTGTTATGTACTTTCGCTATTTTTAGAAGGGGGTATAAAAAGGAAAGTTTTTTTTTGGAAACCCTGGAATCTTAAAAATATCAGAAAATACCCCTGTAACATCCTGAAAATTCGTTATTAATTTCTAATGTTTATTTAGAAATTATTAGATTGGAATTTATTAAAATTTAGTGGTTTGAGGGCAGAGCAAAAGTGTTCGGATAAATTATTATTCAAAAGCATTTTTTTAAGGGGTCACAGAGTTGACTTTTCGATTCGTTGGGTATTTGAAGAAACTTCCTTCATGAAAGTGTTAGAACTCGTCTATATGAGTTCGTAGACATGTGACACGCATAAGTATGAAGAAGTTATGGTTAACGAAAGTTTTTTTGTGTTTCAGAATTTTAAGTATAAATAGAAATTTTTCCCTAGGATTTCATTATTGCGCAACAAATAAATTTCCTTGCTTTCTTTCTCTCCCACGCAGCCCCTCCAGTATCAAAGATATTCGTCTGACCCGACCCGAACCCGGTCTACCCGACCCAACTTTTCCGGCGGCCACCGGTGGTTCCCGACGTCGGCGCTTGTCAGGTTCCGTGCGGGCTTCCCTGTGGTGGTGGCTTGCACCAGTTTGCACTGGTTTGCTTGCATCGAGGGCGGTAGTGGGCGGCTGTGACCCGGCTTTGACCCGACGGCGACCCGGTCCCTTCCTAACTTGTTTCGGCGGTGGCTTGACGTGAAGCTACACTCATCTTGATGTTCCCTCCCTCTTGAATGCATCCATGCAGGTGGTGAAGTCCAAATCGATGTGTAGAAGGGGCTGAGCAGAGACTCCCTCTTCCACGGCGGCGGCAAGGGTGCTTTCCACAAGTATGGACGTGTCCCTAGTGTCTTGGATGGGTCTCGCATTGGTCATAGTGTGTGGTTCGACGAGCTTAGCGGCAGGTTGAGCAGCAGCGGTGCAGCATCGATTCCGACCTCTTTTCAGCCGATTTTCGGCTGATTTCCGGTCCATTTGAGGGTTGCTTCAGGTACAGAACAGTCCCTTGTGCCTTGTTTGTCATGCTTGAGGTGTTAGTTTGTTGAGAATTATAGGGGCAGCGCCGCAACATCTTTTGGCGGCGCGCCTGACCTCATAAGGAGCTTGTGAGGGCTCTGTTGTCATGTGCTCGTCGATACGAGCTTCTCGACATATTATTTGTAGATTTCCATTATCGTTTAATCATGCTAGGTTTTTGTAGCTTCGCATTGATCGGTTTTCAATTATCGGGAATTCGACCGGTGGACTACTTGAATAATGATTATAAATTGATTATCATTGTGTCTTAGTGACCTTGAGAGGTCTCTGAGAAAGAGTTGTCGCGAGTGACAAGTCTTCGGATTGAGTTTTGAGAGGGTTTTGAGTTGAAGTCTTTTAGTTCCTATTGATGCTAAGTTGAGGTTTCATTATCCTCTAGGTGCTTGGGTTGGTTTGTCTTATGCACGTGTTGTGAGAAGACGTAGCGGGATGCTAAGGTGAGTAAACCTCACAATGTTCGTATATTATACGAGTTAATTTATAGTAATGGATCGTTGAATGTGAAATTGTTTTATGAAAAGAAATATTTTTTTTTTAAATTGAATGAACTTGATTGACTACGGTTCATTGGTAAGTAAAATGATTTTAATATAAAAAGAATTTTTAAAGTATTTTACGATCAATGACTATAGATGGTATTAGTGGACTATTCCTGAGTGAATGTCTACGTATATATATATTTACGTGAAATATATATATTGAGATTGTGTATTTGGGTGAATTCATTTTGTTATGAAATTATCATAATTGAGAATGTGTGAGTTATGTGGTGTGTGAATGGGTTGGTATGGAAACCAATGGCCAATGAGAGATCTATCTTGTGTTATGGTGGGGATCTCTCATGTATGGCGATTATGGTCCACCCTGTGTGGTGATGGGGGATCTTTGTGAATGTGTTGGTTTGGAAACCAACTGCTAGTGTAAGATCCATCCTGTTTGATGGGGATCTTACACGTGTGGCGTAGGGATCTCGCCTGCGTGGAGAAAAGGATCCTTAGGGTAGTTATATCAGGAACCAAACCTTTAGCCGGGTGATTTGTTACGATCAGTTAGACCTCTAGTCTGTCTGCCATTGTGAGATTTGGAGGGGAATGACAGTGGTCATCGTGCCCCAGATTTTATTCTTTGGTTGGTTGTTTTGGAAATGTGATTTCTATTTTGCACGGCATGAGGGGTAACCGTGTAGGGTTATCTAGGTCTCATACGTGCATGTTTTTAAAGAAAATTATTTGTGTTTTTTTTTTCCTTGTTGTCCAAGAAGGACAATTAAGTTTCCTTATTTACAAGTATTGTTGTGATAATATGTGATTTTGTCATTAGATGACTGGTATTTCTTACGATTAAGGAAAGTTGGGTTTTAAAAGAAAATAAGGTGTGTGTTGTTTTTTCTTGAGTTAAGATGGCAATATCTTGACTTTATTTTGGGGTTGGTGGATTTATTATATGCTTTCATTTGTTATATATTTGTGTCAATTATTTGTGCGTAATTTCCTGAACTAAGCTATATGCATGATTCACGATTTTAATTGTGTAAGATTTGTACCTTCCTGAACTATGATTTTAAGCAGGAAAGTCTGAATCTTACCTTTTATTTTTTTTGTGCGTGTGGAATTATGATTTAAGTGTTTTTGCGTGAGTGTGAGCTTACTCATACGAGTTTTAAAAAACTTACCGGGTTTGTTGTTTACAACCCGGTGCACCATTCCATGGTGTAGGGGTTAATCTTGTAGGTGAGGATTAGCAGAGGCGGTAGTTGATAGCTGCGGCGAGTAGAAGTAATCCTACTCATTTAGTCATGTTTTTGTTTAAGTATAGTGAGGCATGAGTGAACAATTACATTGTTCGATATCTGACAACTTGTGTCAGATTGGAAATGTAATATTTGTATTCACCAGAGTCGCATTTGTATGGACTCTTAATGCATAATAATTTGTAATTTATTTTTAGTTCGTTGTGATTATTGAATTATCACGTTTTTGAAGTTGAATTTTATCTTTTCAAATTCGGAGCGTGACAACCCCAACAGCCGCACCTTGCGACTGCTCATCTCCTCTCGACGTCGAAACTTCCCGACCGCCATTCTCCGCCTTCCGGCCAAGCCACGCCTCGAGCCACATATCAAACTGCTCGTCTCCTTCCCCTCTTTAGTTCGAGCCATGGCCTGCGCCGAGCTAAAGCATGTGCGCGACGCAGTTGAGCTCGCAAGCTGTTGCTGCAGTCGACGTCGGGGCCGCACGCTCCTTTGGCTGAACCAAAGCTCGAGGCCACCTCATTCCCGCTCCTTCCTTCCCTCTGAGCACGTTTCCGGTGGTCTTAGCGCTCAAATTGCAACAGGTAGTTGCTGGGTTGGAGCTCGAACTTGCACTGACATTTTCGGCCGAACCGAGGTTTGTTTCAGGTAGCAATAGACACCCCTATCTCTGATCTACGTGTTGGTTGTGTTGACGGCAGGTTTGGGTGGAGTTTGGGTGAAGGCGCGTGGGGCCCACGGGCGGTTGCTTATGGCGGCGCGTCCGACTGTTTTTAGAGCACTTTAGTGCTCTACAATGATACACTCGTCATGTGAATATGTAATTCATAGGATTAGAGTACCATTTCAGCACGTTAGGCACTATTAGAGCCTATTTCTATGCGATTTTCAATTTACGGGGCATGAACCTTGAAATCGGTGTTCGATGCTCTATCATAGGGTTAGTATGGGTTCCGGAGACCTTGAGAGGCTAGGAAGGAGAGTTGCCTCGTGTTGGCAACTCTCCGAATTAACGATTAGGTGTTCGGTGTAAATTGTAAGTTAGTTTTCTGAAGTTAATTACTAAGTTGTTGACTATAACACTTAGGTGATTGACGGAGCTTGAGTATCTCACCTTTGAGAGATAGAAGACGCAGCGGGAGCATGAGGTGAGTAAATCTCACAATGTTCTCATGAACAAGTTACTTTATAGTTATTGAATCGTTAAATGTAAAATTGTTATATGAAAATAAATATTTAGTTTAAACCATATGAACTTGATCAGCTACGGTTCATGAGTAAGTAAAATTGGTTTTGATATAAAAATGATTTTTAAGAGGTTTTGCGATCAATGACCTATAGTTGGTATTAGTGGGTAGTTCCTGAGCGAATGCCTACGTATATATGTATATATATTTACATGAAATATATATATTGATTAGGTGGAATTATGAAATATATGTATTAATGATACGGAATTGTGGAATATGTGTTATTTGTGGCTTTTTTGGATGGTAATTATGTTGTGAATCACTCTTGTTAATGAATCTATTATCAAGCCGTTAGGTTGATATATTTTGTGTGGAAGAGTAACTTTGTTGGGTTTATGAGAGTCATGTGGGACTCTCACAGTTTTGGGTGCAATATACACCATGTGATGGATTGAGTATATTGTGCATGTTGAATTTAACGATTGAGTCAAGTTAAATGTTTTCTGGTCTTCGGACCTGGGTCACAGTTGTGATAGAGGCAATTATATCGGGAACCAAGCTTTTGGCCGGGTAATTGGTTACGATCACTTAGAGCTCTAATCTGTATGCCGTTGCAGGACATGAGGGGAAACTAAGTTGGGTTATCTGGGTCTCATGCATGTATGTTTTTAAACGAATTTATTTGTGTTTTTCCTTTGTTGTCCAAGAGGGACATGTTTCCTTATTTGCAAGTGTTGTCATGACAATATGTGATTTTGTCACTAGTTGACTTGTGTTTCTTATGAGTAAGGGAAGTCCGGTTGTGACGTGTGTTGCTTTCTTGTGGTTTAAGATAGTGAGTCTTGGCGTCATTTAGAGTTGACGGGTGTTGTGATTACTTTCTCGGTTTGTAATTGGGGTGACTTGAGCAGGACTTTCTAAACTAAACAATATGCATGGTTGTGATGACTTTCTTCTGTTTGACTTTAAAAGCGGGAGTCATGATTTTAATTGTGGAAAATATGTACTTTCCTGAACTATGTCTCTAATTCAAGAAAGACTGGTCTTTACTTCGTGTCTTGCGTGCGGGTGTATTTTGTGGGTTAAGTGTTGATGCATGTATCTGAGTTTACTCATACGAGCTTTAAAAGCTTACCAGGTTTGTTGTTTACAACCCGGAACAACAAACTCGGTGCACCAATCGATGATGTAGGGATTAGTCGTGCAGGTGGGGATCAACAGAGTTAAGGCGGCGGTTGACGGCTGTAGCAATTAGACTTGATTCTACTGTTTAACATTGTTTTTGTAGTGTATAGGAAGATGTGAGTTGCACATTACATTGTCTTATATTTTACAACTTGTTTAAATAACGGTGAGGTAACATTTGTGTTCACTGGAGTCGCATTTTTTTGACTCTTTAATGCTTAGTAAATTTATAATTTATTTTCTAAGTAATTGAGATTATTGAATTATCACATTTTGAATTTTGAAATTTTTATATCCAAATTTCGGGGCGTGACAAGATCGATCGTATTTTGGTTTGTAAAGGGAGGTCGAAAAGCTCTTATGTTGCTTCAAATATGGCTTTTCAAACCTTTGAAGGAACTTTGTTAAACAAAGCCTCGAAGCAACCATACTCTTCGAGTTCAAAGAGGACTTGAGCTCTAACTGAGTCCCACTCGGCAGTGCCTGACTTGAGGTTTTGTCTCAGCTTAGTAGTCTCACTGGTTTGAGGGCCCTTATATGTCATGACTCGAAGAAGGTAGTTCGTTGATCCTATGTGTTCCTCCAGGTATTTCTCAAGTCCCAAGCTCTCCAAAATCATTCTCCTTACTATGTGATCAAGCTCCGATAGCTTCTCCAAGAAGGAATGAACAGTTTTGCTGCCATGAAAACCAATATGTATAAGATAACTAATTAAGCATTTGATAATCAACTATAAGGTCTCATCACTCTCATGCATGTAACGGCCGGAAATTTAATCAGCCTTCTGTTACATTATACGAATTTATTTGTAACAGTTGAGATAAAAAGTACGTGTGTTGACCTGAAATTTGGGTTTTGTTGAGGCCAGAAAATGTTTGTGAAATTTTGAACTTGTCCATACACGTTTGGTTCTTCAATACCCATGCTCTCATATAGTGGCACCATGGGGTATTGCCCAACATAGCCATGAAAGGGCTTTTCAGAAACGTTTCGTATTTTGGTTTGTAAAGGGAGGTCGAAAAGCTCTTCTATTGCTTCAAATATGGCTTTTCGAACCATTGAAGGAACTTTGTTAAACAAAGCCTCGAAGCAACCATACTCTTCGAGTGCAAAGAGGACTTGAGCTCTAACTGAGTCCCACTCGGCGGTGCCTGGCTTGAGGTTTTGCATGGAGAAATTTATGGTGGGTAGTCTGAGAGGGGTTTCTGATCCCATAGTTATATCTGGTTGGGCTTTAGAGAGGAAGAAATTAAGAAAGCTAGCTACTTTATTTGAGGGCGTTTTGGATGATCTTTTGAGTCATCTCTTGTCATCTATTTATACAAGTGGATGTGATGATGTTATATATGTATAATAGTTTAAAAGATTGTTCATCATGCAGTTCAGCAAGCCGTAACATGCAAGAATTTATCAGTCGATGATACATGCATGTATATTGAAACTATGAACGATTAATTTAATTTACATTGTTTTTATAGATTATCGAGAAGAAGTCGACAACCTTGATGTACTTTTGAATTGTCATCAATAAAATTTCGCTTATTCAATGATTGATTCGAAATTTTTACATCCCTATGAAAGCAAAATTGGTTCAATGCGTCCAATTATCAATGACATAATTATTTTGAGTTCACTCTGTTTTTGGTAATGTTAACTCATATCCGAAACAAAATCACAAAAACAAAACGGGGAATCGCGAAAAATCGCACTTGCATGCTAGGCCTAAGCCTCGGCAGCACCTAGGCAGTCTTCCGGCAGCCTCGGCAGCGCCTTGGCAGGATTGGCAGTGCCCCGGCAGCCTGTCGGTAGCCTCGGCAGCCTCGCAAGCCCCTCGACAGCTCTCAGCAACCTGCTGATCCCTCGGCATCCATCTCGGTAGCATGGCTGCGCCTCGGAAGCCTCTCGGCAGCCAGGCAGTGCCCCTCGGAAGCACGTCACCCGCAAGCCTCGCCAGCCTCTCGGCAGCCCGGCCACACGCCCCGGCAGCGCCTCTCGGCAACCTTGCATTGTACCGGCTCGACACCAAATCCGATTTTTAAATTTGCCTCGGACACGTATCGACTTTAGTCACAACACGTCCTCGGCCATCAACCCGATTTTGAAACCAACAACGATAGCCTATCGAAAAATGCAACATTTGCAATATCGGCTCGGCAACAATTTGTCTTAGGACACAACATGCTTCAAATTTAGCTCAATCGTCGCATCGATTGCCTACACGCTGAACCTGGCCTAACCCCCTTGCCTTGCTTCGGCTCGGCATCATTGTGGCTCCGGCCTCGCCTTGACCTAGGCTTTGGCTTGGCCCCGACCTTGCCTCAGCCTCGGCCTTGGCTCGACCATGCCACCAATTGTGGTTTCCGGTCTTAAAATCTCTCTACTCTAGGCTATGCTCTCTCTATGTTGGTATTCGGTGAACAAATTACGGCTTGTCTCTTTATCTAAATTATGGATGCCATGGCTTTGTTATCAGTCTTAATGCACTTCGTTTTGTGATGACATAATTGCTTCCATACACTTTTATTAGAGTGTTCGCCAAAAAGTCTAATATAGACGATTGATTCAATTTACATTGTTTTTGTAGATGTATCAAGGTGAGATCGAGTGTTTGCTGGATTGCGCAACGACTCACACGATTATGAGGAATCGGCAATTGTTTTCGCATTTTTCACCAAGAGAATCCTTGTTATCTACGATGACAGGAACCGGACCCGTCATTAAGGATCGTGGCACTACTCAATTCTTATTGCCAAATGGCACTAAAATTCGGGTAGAGGATGCTCTATATGAGCCTACGGCGCCAAGAACCTTGCTAGTTTTCAAGGATGTGCGTGACAACGACTATCACCTTAGCACTTATGTTGAAGATGGAACTGAATATCTGTTGATAACCTCCATTCAATCTCTGCGTACTCGCATTGTGGAGAAGTGTAAGCGCGTTCGAAACGGAATGTATTTCATAACCATTTGAGCCCATGAATCCCATGTTGTTGTTTTATGCGATTCAGATGCTTACAAGCTTTGGCATGAGAGACTCGGCCATCCGGGTCGTGATATGATGATTCGTATTTGAAATGTTCCCATGGTCATCCGTTTTTCAGATCACAAAAGCAAAAAGGAAACCAGAAAACTGGACACAACCGAGCCAACGCCGTGCAAGGGCGCCTCAGCCTCGGTTCGGCCGCCATGCAGCACCCGGCAGCCTCTCGGCTCCAAGGAGAGGTTCGGCCGCCATGCAGCACCCGACAGCCTCTCGGCTCCAAGGAGAGGTTCGGCCTCCTCCTACTTCTCATGCTTCTGTAGCGATGTCCAATGCTCATCGTTCGTTTTGCAAAGCTTGTTCACTAGCAAAACTTCAAGCAAGACCATCTTTTGCTATTGACAATAAACAGAATATTCCGTTCCTACAACACATCCAAGGTGATATCTGTGGACCTATAACACCCGAATGCGGACCATTTAGATATTTTATGGTTATGGTTTATGCATCGACGCGTTGGTCACACGTCGCATTGTTGTCCACGAGGAATGCTGCATTTGTTAAAATCCTAGCTCAGATCATTAAGCTTCGGGCTCACCACCCGGACAATCCGATTAAGTCTATCAGACTGGATAATGCTGGAGAGTTTACATCAAAGTGTTTTGATGACTATTGGATGTCAGTTGGGATTGAAGTTGAACATCCCGTACCCCACGTTCATTCTCAGAACGGTCTTGCAGAAGCAGCCATCAAGAGACTACAGCTTGTTGCTCGCTCCCTTGTCATGGCCACTAATTTGCCAGTTTCGGCATGGGGATATGCAATACTACATGGAGCTATGCTTATTCGTCTATGACCCACAGATAGCCAACCATTTAGTGCGTACCAGTTGGTAACTGGTTACGAGCCTGATATTTCGCATCTGCGTACTTTTGGTTGTGCCGTATATGTGCCTATCACGCATCCATTGCGTACCAAGATGGGTCCACAACGACGATTAGCTATTTATGTTGGATATGAAGCACCAACAATTGTCCGCTACATCGAGCCTCCGACAAGTGATCTGTTTACTGCAAGATTTGCAGATTGTCACTTTGATGAGACATCCTTTCCGCCGTTAGGGGGAGATGGGGCCGCATCTGTCCCTAGTGAAAGTCAGGAATTAACGTGGTTCTCTCCCACTATATCTCATTATGATCCCCGAACATCTGAGTCTGAGACAAAAATACAATGCATATTGGAACTACAAAAGGTTGCGGATTCGATGCCCGACTCCTTTACTGATATTGAGAAAGTGACAAGATCAACCATACCTGCTGCGAATGTAACTTCAAGGCTCAACTTACCTCGCCACGCGCGAGCACGCGCCGCCGGTCTCGGACCCACAGCCCTAGGTGTCGTCGACAGCCTAGGCTCGGCACCTCCAAGTGGAGGGCCGGCGTCGACTTCGGATCCCCCTAAGAAGAGGGGGAGACCATTAGGTTCCAAGGACACTGTACCTAGGAAGAGGACATGTGTTCAGGCACAAAGCGATCCGTTCATGATCAATACTGTGACCCGTCACACGAGATTGTCTCCGACTATACCTATGTCCAAGAATCAACTCTGAATCATCTGGGGGACGCCTCAGACTCACCGTTGATGTTGGAGAACAAGGAAATCTCACTAAACTTCTTATGCATGCACAATCTTATGGAACGAAATTCCATGTACATCGATGATGCATTCGCCTACGCCGTTGCTCAAGAAATCATTGACGAAAATGATATGGAACCCCGCACTGTTGATGAGTGTCAACGTAGGGCGAATTGGCCGAAGTGGGAAGAAGCAATCCAGGCTGAATTAGACTCTCTAAAGAAAAGGCAAGTTTTCCGACCGGTTGTGTCTACACAGCCGAATGTGAAGCCTGTTGGACATAAACGGGTCTTTGTCAGAAAGCGTAATGAGAATAGTGAAGTCCAGCGATATAAAGCTCGACTCGTGGCGCAAGGTTTTTCTCAACGCCCTGGAATTGATTATGAGGAGATGTATTCTCCTATCATTGATATTATTACCTTCCGATACTTAATCAGTTTGGTAGTCTCAGAGAGACTTAATATGCAGCTTATGGATGTTGTAACAGCGTATCTTTATGGGGATCTAGATACAGAGATGTATATGAAAGTGCCAAAAGGACTTTCGTTACCCAAGTCAAGTGAGCAAAAACCATGAAATTCATTTGCTATCAGGTTGAGACGATCTCTATATGGACTCAGACAATCTGGTAGGATGTGGTACACACGGTTGAGTGATTACTTGATTGGGAAATGATACAAGAATGATGAGTTGTGCCCTTGTGTGTTCCTAAAGAGAACAAGTTCAGGATTTGCCATAGTCGCCGTCTATGTTGACGATATGAATATCATTGGAACTCTAAATGAGATCAATGAGACCGCGACCTACTTGAAATCCGAATTCGAAATGAAAGATCTGGGAAGGACTTGGTTTTGCCTAAGTTTAGTGACAGGACCCGAACCAGATTTCACCCTGAAACCCGGGTAAGGCCCTGCGGGGACCACCTTAAGACTAACTCTACCGATAAATCGATAAGTCAATCTTAAGATGGACAACCCTTAAAACCTGCAACAACCAAAACACTTCTAAATTCTAGTTCCAACCTCAACACCTGGAGTCATCTGCTCCCCAAACACAACCACCGCCATAGATAAATACAAAATCAAATTAATTTAATATTTAAAGGCTCACAGGTAATCAGAGCAATCTAACAAAATGAACTGGAATCACAATTGGAAATATAACAAGAAATGTAATATGAAAATAAAAGAATAAGGGATCACAGATCCCAACTAGCGGAAACGACAACGATGATGGCTATGTCTCGACTCCGAGTACTCTTGACCTCTGATCACTACTCTGCACACTGGGCGATTTTAAAACGAATGGCCCAGGGGAAAGTAAATTAAAAACGTTAGAGTGAGTGGATAAAAATAAAATAATTTAATATAATACTTTAATTGAAAGTATCATATTACTTTCCCAATATTTTATAAATAAAACCACATTGCATGCCTTTAATAAAACGTCCCACGTTTTAAGAAAATCGTATTTAAAAATCAGCCCCGCTGATATATCAAATAACAAATAATGATTTTGTTTATATATGTATTTCAAAACGAAATATTTTTGAAAATCAATTAATAATATTTCACGACCAATCCCATTGGTCATATAAAAACCCAGCCCCGCTGGTTCGGGAATTTATTAAATTACAGAAAGTCTCATAGAGAAAATATTCCCGAAAACTAAATAATATAAAATCATGACCAATCCCATTGGTCAAATAATAGAATAGGGGAACGTCATTACCACCATTTAATAGTAGCTTCCAAGACTAAGGGTCGAGCCTCCAAGACTCTCTCTATAGCGTCTCACGCTATGCCCGTACACGTCGACCACCGAGCGTGAATCTGACCTATGTGGTCAAGTCGTCACCTCGCATGGGCTCAGGCGACACTATGCCCGTACACGTCGACCACCGAGCTTGAGTCTGACCTATGTGGTCAAGTCATCACTTCACATGGGCTCAGGCGACTAAGCTAGCTAGCATCAACAAACATATCTGGACCCTGATATGGTGAAAATCCGAAAACAAAACCGAAAGTACGCTTCCCCTTATATATCATAAATCCGTACGGTCCCCAACCGCACATCTGAGGCTTATAATAATCATTAGTATAATAGCCTCGAAATATACTCATATATATCCGACATATCCAACATGCCGTAAAACAATATCAAAAATTATATTTATAACATCGACATGTCTCACATGTCGAAAATCATAAATAGCGAAAATATAAAATCCCGGAAATCTCATTTCCGATCACTACCTTTAATTAAAACTTATTTAACATAATCAAGTTATGAATAATTAAAATAAACTATTTCCGGAAACCTCGTTTCCGGATAAATCACATAGTAAAAGCATAACCCAAATCCATAATTTACTTTAAATATTAAATCAACAATTATCACAGAAGTATATGAATTATCGACTTTCGATAATTCATATCATACTTACGAATTCATTTAATTAAATCAATTAAATTTCAATAAAACGTAATTGCATGCATTTATTTTAAAATAAAATCCACTCACAGTACGGCTGAGCGTGCCGCTATTCCTCGCTCTCATTACGTCGAGTAATTTCTCGACCTGTAACAGAGACGTAATTATAAATATTTCAAACTTCGGAATTAAATTATAAAAGTTAAATCTACGGACGTCCTCACTCGCACGAAACCTCCCAATTTTCTTTTTTTCAGTTATCGGTATAGGAATTACGCCTCAATACGTCCAAAATTACAGTTATCCATAATCTACGTCCGAAATTACTCAGGACACCCAACTCGTGTCCGATTAATCCTTTTACTAGTTATTTCGTCGTAAAACCATTTTAATTAGCTTTTAACCTTTTTACGGTAAGTCAACAGTAATAATCCAAGGTCAAACAGTAATTATTCTAGGTCAAACAGTAATTCTGAAAGTCAAACAGTAAATGGTTAAAATCCAATTACTATTTACCATTTACTTTTACTGTTTACCTTTATTTTTATTGTTTACTATTTACTTTTTATCTTTTACCGTTTTACTCTTACCTTTTACTGTTTCACTGTTCATCATCTCCTACCTCACGCCGCCGGAACAGTGGCGCCGCCGCCACCGCCGCCGGAACAGCAGCGCCGCTACAGGAGGCAAAACCACCTCCAAACGATCCCAAATTCACCCAACACTATCGCCACCACCTTGGGGACTCATCCCTGACGTCCCCGCAGCCAAAAACAGCCCCAGCCGCCGCAAACGGCGGCCCAAAAATCCTAAATTCTAATTTCTCCAAAACTCAATCAATCGAACCCCAAATTATACTCAATCGACTCCAAACATCGTCCTAAACCCGAATTTAACCTCCAAATCCAACAAAAACACCAATATCACAACCTCCACCGAAAATCACACAAAACCCTAAAATTTCCAAATTTCAAATTCTCCTTACCTGGGCTGAATTGGATCGATTCCTTCCATGGAATTGACATACAAGCCGAGGTCTCTCTTTTCCCCCTAAAACCCGGCCGAACGGCGGCGATTGGAGCCATACCGCCGCACAGTAGAGAAGAGAGGGCCGAGCCGGTCCGAACGTGACCGGTGCACCGGTCCAGTTCGGCCGGACAACGGAGTTGGGTGGAGGCAGGGAGCGGGTCGGGGTCGGCCGATCAGGGGAGAGGAGAGAGAAAGGAGAGAGAAGAAAAAGAAAAGAAAAAGAAAAAGAAAAAGGAAAGTTTCCCGTTCGGGAAATTTTTCATTTCCCGTTATTTATACTCGTCCAAAAATCGGACAATTTCCGATTTTACATCGTAACTTTTTCGTACAAACTCCAAATTGAGCATGCTACGTGTCCACGAACACTACCAGATCGGACAGAATAGCCGACGAAAAAAATTTAGTCAACTATGTCGAATTTTCGTCGGCTATTCCTTCTGCCGACGAAATTTTCATCGGCTATACATCGTCGGAAAAACGGCGTCGGTACTACCAATGGCTGACGAAAATAACGAAATCGTCGGCTATTCTCGGGTATGGCCGACGACAGTGCCGACGAAAATTAATTTTGTCGACCAAACCTGGGCAAAATATCAGACGAAATTCGTCGGCTATGCTCGAGCATGGCCAACGATATCGTAAACTATAGCCGACGAATTCGTCGGCTATTTGTTCTGAAATATAGCCGACGATTTCATCTATTTCGTCGGTTATTTCGTCGGAATATATTAATATTTTAATAGGCATTAATTAGTTATAGCCGACGAAATAATGTCATTTTCGTCGGCTATAGAAGTTATAGCCGACGAAAATTGGTAAAAATCGTCGGCTATAGTGCTTATAGCCGACGAAATAATGCCAATATCGTCGGCTATTCTTACATTTTGGGGAAAATATTAAATTAATTTCTAAATTACCATTCCAAGCAACCTGCAAATCACAAAGACAATCCATGCATTTACACCAACAAGAAACACGTCTAAATGATTTATTATTTAATTTGTTCCAATATACATAAAATATAACCCTAATCATCACCTAAAGCACTAAAGTCCACCACGTCATCCCCAGCATTCTGCTCTCCATCATGCTCGTCATCATCAGGAGGTCGAGGCATTGGAGGTTCAACTAACGTCTGAAACGGGGGCGGGGGTTCAAGGGCTTGTTGTTGTGCTGCAAACATATCACACCACCAGGGGGACGTGAACTGCTCGACAGGGGAATGTGAACTGCTCGACGGCCGCCCCGCCTGGAGAATGGTCTGGTGCCGAGAACTCACACTCCTCCGCGGCTGGGATGAATCCACAGGCCTCCGCGGCTGGGATGAATCCACACTCCTCCGCGGCTGAGTGGTGGTCCTCTCAGGCTGGCTAAGGGTCCTGTCGGACTCTGCGGAACCGGCGGAACTTCCAGAACCCCTGGATCTGGAATGACGGCCTCCGAAGAACTGTCTGAATGCATCGGCCATCTGCAGCTTGAGGCATTAATACATTAATTAATATTAAATTATATTACATTAAATAACAAATTCTAATTAATATAATAACCAATAATACTAACATATTTCAAAACATACTAACAAATTAATATTTAAATTTGTACTAATTTTAAATAATACTAACCATTAACCTAAATATAACTATTTATATACAAATATAACTATATTTCATTATTAACATATATATAAATACAAATAACCATTTATATATTAACAAAAATATATAACAATTTATATAATTAAAATTAAATATATAACAATTTATTATATAATAATTTATATAATTACAATTAAATATATAACAATTTCTATACCTAAATTATAACAAATATATAACAATTTATATAATTAAAATTAAATATATAACAAATATATAACAATTTATTATATAACAATTTATATAATTAAAATAAAATATATAACAAATATATAACAATTTGTTAAAATTAAATTTATTAATAAATATATAACAATTTATATAATTAAAATTAAATATATAACAATTTAAAAAATTAAACTAAATTGAAAAAAAAAATTTAACCGGATCGGAGGAGGAGGCCGGAAGAGGAGGGGAAGGAGGTCGGACGAGGAGGGGAAGGCGGAGGGGAAGGAGGAGGAGGAGGAGGCCGGCCGGAATAGCTTGAGGAAGGAAGAGAATCAGAGGAGGATCGGAGGATGAGGCCGGAATTGGAGGAGAGTTTAGGCGCCGATTTGAGGAGGAGGAGGAGCAGCGCGGCGGAAACGAAATCTTTGCGGCTGATTGGAGCAGCAGCAGGAGGAGGAGGAGGAAGAGAGGAAAAAGTCGGCTAGGGTTCAACAGTTTCTGATTTATACCCGAAAGAATAGCCAACGATTAAAAAAGATTTCGTCGGCTATTCTTAACTATAGCCGACGAAAACTTTAACATCGTCGGCTATACTTTGAATGTCGTCGGCTATTCTTTGAATGTCGTCGGCTATACTTTAGGAGATCGGCAACCGTCTGATCTGAGCCATCCAACGGCGGACAATGAAAAGGCGCGGATCGCAAGAGTTTAGCCGACGAATTCAAATATTTCGTCGGCTATATTTAGAAAATCAGCAGCCGTTGGATCTGAGCCATCCAACGGCGGACAATAAGCGGATCGCAAGAGTTTAGCCGACGACATATAATTTTCGTCGGCTAAACTGTTGGTCAAACCACTAAGTCAAACCTCTAAACGCTTTAAAACGGAAATAAGTCTAGTTAGACGACGGTTTTTGGCCTGACCTTCAACAGATAATAGTTTCAAATCGATGAGACGCAACTAATCGTTTAAAAATTTTCCTCAAAATATTTACCAAACGTCAGGCTACCCATAGGAAAACGAAAGTAAAAAATAGTTAACCGCAACATTCGGCACACAGATTTTGTCGGAATCTTGTCATTTTTCAACCGTAGACGTATTTCATTATTTCGATCATATCTTATTTGACGACATATTTGCATTTGAAGAGTGTACGTATAGTAACTATTTGAAACTATACATTCACTTAAAACACTTAGTAAACAAGTTAAGCAACATTAGTGCATATATTCCGATTTTGAATGTAAAAGTTTGGAAAATCTATTCCAACCGTCAGATATCACCGTTAAGATTAAATACATGTATGAAAAAAAAATCCAACTACATCTGACAACGTTAAAGGCTCGATCGGGACGGTCAACCGGGTGAGTCAACCCTTTGAACGCTTAGAAATGGAAATTGGCCTGTGTAAATGACGTTTTTTGGCCTGACCTTCAACAGATAATAGTTTCAAATCGGTGAGACGCAACTAATCGTATAAAAATTTTCCTCAAAATATTTACTGAACGTCAGGCTACCCATAGGAAAACGGAAGTAAAAAACAGTTAACCGCAACATTCGGCACACAGATTTTGTCGGAATCTTGTCATTTTTCAACCGTAGACGTATTTCATTATTTCGGTCATATCTTATTTGACGACATATTTGCATTTGAAGGATGAAGCAATGGTTTGTCGATAGTGATAGAAAATGGAAGGTGGTTTTTTTTTGTTTTTTTTTTTTAATCATAGCCGACGAAATCAAATATAGTACTCGTCGGCTATATAGACTTATAGCTGACGAAAATGTCAACTTCGTCGGCCATACTTCCAAAAAATTTCGTCGGCTAATGTTTCGGAGAAAGGCCGACGAAAATACAAATCGTTGGCTGAAATATGAATATAGCCGACGATTTTTTGAAAATACCAACGAAAAAAGGTTTCGTCGGCTATGGTTAAACTATGGCCGACGAATTTTTTTTTTTTTTACCGACGAAAAATAAAATCGTCGGCTATTCCTTAGAATTACCGACGAAAATTTTAATTCGTCGGCCATTTTTTTTTTCATCGGGAAAACCCTTTTTTCTGGTAGTGGAACTCGTTTCAACATCTTCTACCTCGTCATGAAATAAAATCCTCAGTCGAGTCAACTTATTTAAAAGTCAACCTTTAGAACTTTCGAATCGTAAAACAAATTTCCGAGGAGTAAAAGTAAAAGTAAACCAGTTAAAAGATAATTCGAGGTTCGGGTCGTATCACTTAGAGCTAGAGCACCGAAGTGGTGGAATCTTTGTACACCAATCTGCATATGTCCGAAAGATGCTCAGGCGATTAAACATGGACAAAGTTATGCATCCTACAGGCACTCCCATGGTCGTTAGAAGTCTGGATATCAATAAAGATCCCTTCCGTCCAAAAGAAGATGACGAAGAGGTCTTGGGAGCTGAATATCCATATCTTAGTCCAATTGGAGCTTAGTTATTCCTAGCTCAGTGTACTAGACCAGACATTGCTTTCTCGGTGAACTTGTTAGCTAGATTTAGCTCAGCGCCAATATAACGTCATTGGGTTGGAATCAAGAACATTTTTTGATACCTAAAAGGGACCCTTGACATGGGCTTGTACTATCGATACACTCATCAGGATTCGACACCTAGCTGATCCCTTGCATCCAGTGGCACCCACCGTGGCTCGGATCACCACCGGACGGCTGCCAAGACCGGCCTCGGTTCAGCAACAAGCTGCCCCATCGCCGCTCCCGGCCTCGATTCGGCTGCCCGCCGTACCGCCACCTCCTCCGCCGCCGGCTCGGTTTCCTACCGTAAAGTCGCCGCTGCTGCCGCTGTTCCTGATCACGAAGATGCCCAAGCGTGGTCACGATATGGTTTTGGCAATACCCCTTCCTACCAAGATACACTAAATGATGTGATGGTAGGATTTGCTGATGTTGGATATTTGTCAGATCCGCACAAAGGACGTTCCCAGACTGGTTATGTTTTCACCATTGGGAATACGACGATATCTTGGAGATCAACCAAGCAAACCCTTGTTGCTACCTCCTCGGACCATGCTGTGATTATTGCACTACATGAAGCAGTCAAAGAGTGTGTTTGGCTTCGCTCAGTTATATCTCACATTCGAGAATCTAGTGGACTTGAGTCTACTACGATGGGACCAACTTGCATATATGAAGATAATGCAGCTTGCATTGAGCAGATGAAGTTGGGATACATCAAGGGTGACAACACTAAACATATTTCGCCCAAGTTCTTCTACAATCAGCAGCAGTAAGAGACTTTGAATATCCAAGTGAAGAAAGTCAGCTCAGAAGAGAATGCAGCTGATCTTTTCACCAAGTCTCTACCTAAATCTACATTCGTAAAGCATGTAAAGCGCATTGGTATGTGTCGCTTATCTGAAATCGAAGACTGACTGATTATCAGAGGGAGTTCTCGTCTAGACTTCAGGAGGAGTCTAGCTATGTATGTCTCACGTATCTGTAGTTGGTGCGTTGTACTGTTTTTCCTTCGACCATGCTTTTATTTTTGCCCAAGAGGTTTTTTGTTTGCTGGCAAGGTTTTAACGAGGCAACAGTTCATGCACTATTGAGGAAGCGACACAAGGGGGAGTGTTCAAGGAAGGTTAATTCCGTAACTTTCATGGTGTGTCTTGTCCTAATATGGCTAATAGTCTAGATTATTTATTAGATAGAGAATCCCTGATTACCAGAGATACTTGATGTAATTTCTATATAAAAGTCTCATTATCAATCAATAAAGACACAGTTTTCCTATCATTCTTTTATCCTAGAACAATATATATATTTTCCAGATATTGTTGGCTATTCTCTTATTGTTCCATCATGATTCCTCTTAACTAAAATTCATTTTGAGGGGCTGCTCCTCATCAGAGTTTTCCTTTGAGGAATCCTCACCTAGATTCTCTTTAAGAGAAGTCTGAGATAATACTGAGAATCTCTTTACAGAGTACATGTATTCTAACAAACATCAATTAGCAAAGAGTACTGCTCTATCAAGGAAACACATCTAAAAATTTTATTCACAAACCTTTATATGTTTAATTTTTTTTTTTTAATTTGGTGTGTGAATAGGAAGAAAATTGTGTCCTCCAAATCCTATGAAACCCACCATCGGCGGTTTAGGTTGGGGAGTACTGGTGAGGTATCGACCTCATTGACCAGCACCAAAGTCAACATCTCCGCCTTCATTGTGAATCTCATTTTCTTCTTATGTGTTTCTGTCTATTATGGGTTATGGAGAAATAGACGAGTTGAGTTTGTGAAGACTGAGTTTTTGGGGGACGCGAGTGAGTGACATGCGGTTGGGTCTATATCTCTAATCCATAGCCTTATGATTGTTTTCTTTGATTTTGATTACCGATTTCTTTGTTGGTTTCCCATTGATCTGGTGGGATTTTATTTTTTATTTTCCGCCGAATAGATCTTGCCATCTTGGTATGTGTTGTTGTTATATAACTGATCGGAGTTTGGCGTTGTGAGATATGATTCTTTAAACTAATTTTGGTTTGAAACTATGGATTTTGTATAGCTTTACAATATGGGCTACCTATGCTACTCCCTCAGGATGAGGACGTCAAATCTTTCTTGTCAATGTGACTTCTCAACTGGTATGAATTTTCATTTGGGGTTTGTGAAAATTTGATCTTCTTTTGGTTGAAGAGGGAACATGAAGCTAGGGGGGCTCTTCTACCCATATGGCTTTTTGCCTCTCTCTCTCTCTTTCGCCTAAACCCTAACCGCTATGGCTTGGGCCTCTATCAATGGTACAAGTTGTCATGACCAAGCAGATCGTCGGTCTCTACCTCACGTTGTACAATTACAACACTCCAACGTCGTCTCTATTCGACGAGTTTTCTATCGGGTTTTCTCTCCATGGAAACCTAATGCAGTATTTTTGGAGTAGAGAGTGAGGCTGCTGTGGGTGGCCTCTCGAATTGGCTACTAGGCAATAACCTAGATGGTGTAAGGTCGGGGCAAAAGCGACTTAAAGCAAATGAAGAGATTGAGAACGGTGAGATCCTGAGTCTGCTGACAAGAGCTTGGCTGGAATGGAGGCTACAGATTGATAGTGATGGACATGACCGCGTACGCCAATCTGCTGAAGCTATGGAGATCTAGACTTGTGCTACCATCGTCAAGGAGCAAGGATGAATGCCCATATCAGATGACCTAGTGGACGCCGGTGCAATTATGGCCGTGGCTGAGATGGAGGTTGAAAATGTTTCCACGGCTGATGGAGGACTGCGAGGACCCGTCCCAGAATTTCCCTCGGAAAATCCGAATCAGGTCCGAATAATAACCCAAAACCAACTAAAAATTCCTTTGCTCCCAAACCGTAACCGCCCACCCACTGGAAATAAGGACCGATTAATTCTTTTATTGCTTAATTTGACGTAAAACCTTCTTTTAATAAGCTTTTACCTTTTTACTGAGAGTCAACAGTAAAACTTATAAAGTCAACAGTAAAGTCAAAGTCAGAATTTCTGATTACCCTTTTACTAATTACTGAATTACCATGTTACTGTTTACCGATTTACCAATTCAGCATTTACCATTTACCTTTCACTTTTACCCTTCTCCATCCCACAACCACCGGCGGCACCACCACCACCACCGGCGGTTCTCTTCCTCTTCTCTGCCACCACCACCGTCCAAAATCATTCTCACAGTTGCAAAACATCGACGTGACAACCACCTCAGACAACCTCACCGCCGCCCCCGACGGTGGCCGAGTCGTCCAAGTCTCACTGCCCCATGCTTATAAGTTTCATGGCATACAACTTGCAAGGATTTAGAATTAAAAGAAATCAACAATCTCATACCATACAATCGCAAACAACCCATATTTAATAACTTGTTCAATTAACAATTATCTCTTCATCTAAGATTAACCGCAATTGACCAAATCATCCCATAGTAATTTCATTTGGGAAGTATTGTAGACACCCAAATTATTTCCTAGCGATGAGAGAATGAAAAACAAATCAAGTTTCTGATTATATATGGCCCCACTTAGTCACCACTCAACATTTAAGTACTTGAAATATAACTTATAACTTAGTGAATCTTATTTCAAAACTATTTGATCAATTCACTTCCCATAGGCTAGGAAGGCCGAATTAAGTTTCAAACAAAAATTTTCCACCTCATGACATATAAATTATCCAAGAAATCATAACCAATTTCTTAACAAGATTTCAAGTCACCAACCATGAACACAGAGTCCCATCAACCCTGCGGGTTCCACTTTAAGGGAAAATTATACCCGAAAATTTTGGCATGACCTCTCTTAAAATGAACAACCCTACCTGTAGGAAATTTCAACATAACACTTCTAAATTCTCAAATCTAACATCTACATATGGAGCCACCGTGCTCCCCATATTAACAAGATAAATTGCATAACAAAACTATCAGTCTGAATTTAAGATGCAACTTGCAAACATTATATAATACGCCAAATCAACAACTCATTTCTAAACCCCTAGAGCTTACTGCTCATCGTAACCACAACCACCCACCAACTAAGTACGACAGGGGTTCAACCGTTTACATTTTCATTAAGGATAGAAACAATCGATCATATTACATAATCAATAAGCACAAGTACAATTCCCATCATATCAATACGTTAATCAATCATAAATAGATCAAGCATAAACAATAATTGACCACAACGACAACCTTACGAGCACCAATACAACCCCTCTCTTCTCATATTAACCTTACGAATAATAAATCATAAAATACGTTAATCAAAATATGTTTCACAAGGCAACATAATCCACAATTTAAATAAATAGGTATAATCACCATCGGTCCACTCCGAAGTATTTTCATAACAAAATATTCAGCCCCGCTGGTTTGGGAATTTATTAAATAATTGAAATTCTCAGAAAAGAAAAATATTCCCGAAATCAAGTAACAAAATCTCAAAATCAATCTCATCAGCTATATATATCATCATATCAGATACATCAGGGGAAAGTCAGCACCACCATATAACAAGCCTCTCAGACTCGGGTCGGAACCTCCCAGGGCTACTATACCAGCGTGGACAATAAGACGACCTAAGCCTCTCTCAGGCTAAAGGTCGGAACCTCCCAGGGCTACTGAAACAATGTCTCACGCTACCGCTAGCTAGCACAAGACGACCCAGACTCTCATAACACAATCTCAGGCTTACCAAGGATCGGAACCTCCCAGGGCTACATATAGCGTCCCAAACTACTGCTAGCTAGCTCAAAACGACCCAAATGTAACAGTGAGCCTCCCAGGCTCGGGTCGGAACCTCTCAGGGCTGCTAGTAGCGTCCCACGCTACTGCTAGCTAGCATCAGACGATCCTGATGTGGTGAATAAATATCCATACTCACGTTTCCCCCAATATATCCAAATAGACAATTATCATAAAACTATATGAATTATTGGGCCCGATAATTTATATAGTTTTACGATAATTTCTCTTACTTAAGTAATCATATAATGAAAATAAACTTCATTTTTAATTCCTGCATATAACACCTCATAATGATATGAGAATTTATTCTATGCAAACTGATCTGAAGACCAGGTTGGGTTACGTACCGAGCAAAGAGAAATTAACAAATGGGACAAAACGTGAATGAAAGAGTCGTAGAAGTTTACCTCGAAAGTCCACGACTATCCCTCCATGGCTCCCAAGAGCCACAATATTATTACCATTTTCATTTCACCTTTGAAGAACCTCCTGATCGATCGCTTACATTCGTTCTCCAATGATATTACCAAAATTACAGGATTTTGATATGCCAATAGATAATTATATATACAAAACACTAATCACAGTAGTGAAAAGTAAAACTAGCTAAAACTAACTTTTACAAAAATAACAGGAATCAAAACAATTGTAAACATCACTGGACTTTCATTCCTACGAAATGTATGTTGCATCACATAATTCAGAAAAATATTCTTGATACTGAGTACTTAACTTCAGAAAAACATCACAATTCATTTGACTTATCAAAGAACACCAAAAGCTCCAGATTAAGACTACATACTTTGAAGTACAACTACACACAATTTCAAGTCAAATAGACTCAAACATAATGATATTCGAGCTTAAAACTGCTGCACTGAAAATATACAAAAAGATTCTTGAGTTGCACTCTTCACTTCAGAAAATATCTATAAATTAACCACTTTATCAAAGAACACGAAATTTTCCAGTACAGTATTACACACAAGGAAGAACAACCTTACAAAATTTTAAACGAAACGGAACCTTAAAAATTAATCAAATTCGAAGACAAAACAGCTTTATTACATAACACGGAAATAATCTCAACCTTGCGCACTTAACCTCAAAAAATTACTACAAAACTTCACTCTCAAAGACTGTGAGAGGTAATTTAATAATATTTAGACCTTTAAATGTGTAGATGTAGACACAATAATGGAAGCGTAGCCTTCAACTTAACGTCTGAATATCCCATTCAAAATTTGAGAGCGTTTAGGATATAAAAACCAAATACTATGAGGGTTCCATCAAGATCTGCAGTTCTAACGACCAATGTTACAACGAAAGATGTATATCTAAAATCCGTGTATGGAACATCAGAGACAAGCCTGGGTTGTTTGACCAAATTTTATGCATAAAAAAAAAATGTCTATATGGAAAAAGATGTTAGAGTGCACAGGAAACAACCAATTGCTAAGTCTGGAATTTCCAGGAAAATGGAATGTTAGGTCAGGCACATCATAAACAATTATAGCTAATGTTTTCCAAATTCATCAAGATATAGCAAAGAATAGCTAATGGGGAACAAAAGACTGATCAAACGAATAACAGTTATTAGAGAAGCAGAGAAAACACCTTTAAGAAAGTAGACGGCCAAAAGAGACTAACATTGATATGATTAATATAGATGACCAGATACTAACCCCTCTGATGGTCATTCTGCACTCTTCTCATCTATTTCATGCTACAGAGTCATTATATATATTCCGTTCACACCATTAGCCTTAGCGCTGCCTCAAGCAAATCCAATATTTATTTATTTATTTTTTTTTTTTTTTTGGGAACACTCTGGATTTGGGACATGGCATTAGAAAACCATGTCTAGACCTCACTCTGTGAACCCCAGACCCTGATTCATGGAACCACTAACACGGCACTCCGGCTAGGACAGAAACTCTAGAAGGTTAAAATGCAACAATAATTATAGTTGTCAGTCGATTAAACAAAATACAGTGCATGTTGACCTTTGAAGTTCAAACTCAAATCAAAATTCAAACAGTTTACACAAAATTCAGTACTTGATTGTTAGGGAAAAGAGAGAGCATTGTACATCAAAATTTAATATAAGCAAAGTTGGACACCTTAATGAAACGCAAATACTCTTAGCAAATCTAACGTAATGTCATCGTGAAACTAAACAAAGAAACATATCAACAGAACCACTTTGCTAATTTTGACATTCAACAAAAGTAAATGCGAAGATAAATAATACATGCAGCAACCACTATATCTGCAATAGAATTTAACTCCACAGACAGACACACCAACCTCCACACCAAGAAATCATGTCCCCGCTCATGTCCCCGCTCTGATACCAATTGTGAAGACCCGTCCCAGAATTTTCCTCGGAAAATTCGAATCAGGTCCGAATAATAACCCAAAACCAACTAAAAATTTCTTTGCTCCCAAACCGCAACCGCCCACCCACTGGAAACAATGACCGATTAATTCTTTTATTGCTTAATTTGACGTAAAACCTTCTTTTAATCGGCTTTTACCTTTTTACGGAGAGTCAACAGTAAAACTTATAAAGTCAACAGTTAAGTCAAAGTCAGAATTTATGATTACCTTTTTACTAATTACTGAATTACCGTGTTACTGTTTACCGATTTACCAATTCACCATTTACCATTTATCTTTCACTTTTTCCCACAACCACTGGCGGCACCACCACCACCACCGGCGGTTCTCTTCCTCTTCTCTGCCACCACCACCGTCCAAAATCATTCTCACAGTTGCAAAACATCCTCCAGCAATGCCATCGACGTCACAACCACCTCAGACAACCTCACCACCGCCACCGACGGAGGTCCCGACGGTGGCCGAGTCGTCCAAGCCCAAAATTTCCTCAAAAATTAACCAATCAAACATTAAATCACAATTAATCTACTCCAAACAACTCACTGAACTCAATTCTAACCTCTAATTACACCAATTTCATCGTCTCCACCACCCCTTCGAAAAACACAAAAACCCTAGAATTTTGCATTTCAAAATTTTCTTTACCTGGGCTGAATCGGGTCAATTCCTTCCATGGAACTGACATGCAGACCGAGGTCTCCCTTTTCCCCCAAAGATCGGGCCAAGAGATGGCCGGAGGAGGGAGATTTCGGTTCGACACAGTCGAACCTTCTCCAGCTAAAACCGGCCGAACGGCGGCGATTCGTGCCACACCGCTGCCACAGAAAGGAAGAGGAGGCCGAGACGGTCCGAACTTGACCGGTGTGGCGGTCCAGTTCGGCCGGACGGCGGAGATGGGTGGAGGGAAGGAGGGCTCGGGTCGGCCGATCGGGGAGAGAGAGAGGGAGGAAAGAGAGAGAGAAGAAAAGAAAGAAAGAAAAGAAAGGAATATTCCCCCAATTCTAAGAATATTCCCGTTTTAGAAATTTCCGCTCGTTTTTAGAAATTTCCATCCCTCCGATTTTTACGTCATAACTTTTTCATACGAATTCTAAATTAAACTTGTTACGTGTACTCGAACTCGTTTTACCGTCCTTTATCTCGTCGAGAAATAAAATTCTAAAAAAAATTTCTTCATTAAAAAAAAAAAAGAAGGAAGAAAATTGTGTATCAATAGCATTATCCTTCATTAGAAAATTACATGGAGTGTGTTAATAAGATTATCCTTAATTTTGGTAATGGTGCAATAATTAATGTACCATTTTATATACCAAAACGTACATATTTCACAATAGTTTTAAGTATGTACTATCATGAGGTTTTACCTTTCTTATTCAACACCCATTTTAAATTTTTACATTCCCACATGACTATATATTGCGACACGTAAATTTCTTTATGGTTTTGTTCTCTTTTATTATATTTTACAAATATTTAGAGGCTCCATGCAATCATCACCGCAGCAACTATCACCGCCCTACACCAGAGCAAAACCACCAAATATTTTATACCTAATATTTTGTCTATAATTTGTTCGTCTGTTTTTTCTTGTCAAAATGAGTCAATATATATATATACGTGGTCCTCAATTTTGTTTTGTTTTTGTTTCACTTAAACAAAATCAGGGTTCATTATATAAAGAATTGAATAAGGTACAATTATTACAACTTTACAAGCTAGCCGAATAATGCATCATATTCTCTTTTCAGATAAGTGCTTCTGCATAATCTGTTTCTTGTGTTACTTGATCAATATATAAAAGCATTGGAGATCAATCATGTATTAATATTTTCTGGATACCAACGTGGAAATTTTTTTAAATGCTAACAGGTACGGAATACCAATCATGTATTAATATTTTCTTTAATTTATGAAGTTTTAAGGGGCCATTCATTTTTAATTGGAAAGCTGAACACCAATTAAACTCTTGATTCCTGAAGAGAAGTTTTATTATTGATTAAGACTATTTTGTGTATTCATATTGATGGTCCATGCATGACGCATGAAGTTGGAGCTTTGTTTTTGTATTTCGTTTTTTTATAAAAAAAAAAAAAAGTTGTTTTTATTTTATATTATATATGAAACTGTAGTTCATTATTGAAAACAATGCATACATGAGTTTCAAAACTTAGGGCAATCCAATTACTTCAAATTAGATAATCAGAGAACTCAGTTCACTGGATTCGATGGACACAAAAAACTTTCCGAGAAGCGGAGTTCAAGAGATTGCATTAATTGTCTCAGCTAGACCATCACCTTTACTGCGTTTTCTCAAAGAATACATCTCAAGGAAGGCCGACCTCTTAATCCCTGAGATGTGCTCCATCTGTGTAAGATTGATAACCAAGGGAGGTACAGGGACGTGGGGCGTCATTACCGGCACCTTAGCAGACAGTAGCGACAACTTCAATATGCATGTCGAATCATTAACTAGTTTCAAAAACAAAAATATTAATAAAATAAAATTTTCTCTATTTCCTTAGCAGACATTAGTGATAACTTCAATATGCATGTCGAATCATTCACTAGTTTCAAAAACAAAAATTTAAACAAAATTAAATTTTCTCTATTTCCTCTATTTGAAATTTTGGCTTCTAAATGCGTATCGAGATTAATAATAAAAGAAAAAGATCGCCACTTGGTCATGTCTCGTTTTCGTGTCATATAAAATTTATTTCGGATGGACTATGGCAAAAATTATTAAGATTATTCCGTATAACATCATAAAAATAGTTAAATTTACGTATGGAGCAGACAAAACCTTACCAAAGAACCATTAAGTTTTGTGTTGACCATCAATACTCATTAAATAGCAAAATATTTATGTACGACGTCTTATAAAATTAGAGTATTATAAGAAGCACATTATATGTCTTGGAAAATTCTACAATGTGTTGATGCATCGCATGCATCAATTTTAACCTAAAATTTATAAAATAAGTCATTAAAATAGTATATTAGTCCTCAAAATTGTAACTGAATAGTTAAAATTGTAAAATATCTAATTACCACTGAGTTGTTAAAGTAATAATATTAGTACTTAAAGTAGAACTCAATTACAACTTTCGAAAGTTAAGAGTTAAGGATGTTTTCTTGAATATAAAAAAAGGGATTGATAAATTAGGGATTTGCATTAGGGCATCTAATGTATTGGAGAAAGAAACTCAAAAACTAAAAGATTAAATGTATAGGCTTAGTAAATTAACATTAAATTTTAATTTACCATTAAAATTTGTGTTCTTGTCATGGTGGCCCTATATTGAACCAAACCAACAAATCATCAAACCAAATCTTTATAATTTCAACCGTGTTGTGTTTAGGAGTCCATATAGTGTTTGGGGCACTATCAATCCTAAATAGTGTTTTATGCCGTACTATGATAAAATTCTAAAAATACCGTTATATGAAATCTAAGAATTCGTTTTAGTAATGTATCTGCTGAGTAAAGGACCAAGTATCCATTCATCCGCCGGATACTATTTTAAATTGAGCTATTGATGATTCGGCCGGTAATATATTGTGTTTGGATAAAAAATTTCTAATACCAAACGAATCCGAATTTAGGTTATCTGCTCCAAATTCAATCCATTTACTAGTCTACTGGGAGATGATCTAACCCTAATTCAATCCTGCGCGCACCATATTCTTATTATTCTCAGATTTGCTATTTGCCACAAGCTTAATTGATATAAAGATCCTCATAGAAATATGTAGAACCAAGATCATAAAAATATCAATTTTCCTTTCCTTTGTATCATCATATTGCAATTTAGGTTTAATGTTCTAAAACTTTTGCCTTTTGGGCGTCCATGTTCAAAAGATCAGTTCTTCTTCTTACGCCTTCCTCTTTTACTGGTGTCTGTGTTCGTTAAAATCTCATTCTCAACCTTCAATGTTATTTATTTTATAGAAAAATAATTAATCTAATTTTTATTTATTTTATAGAAAAATAATTAATCTAATTTTTTTTAATTTTGTTTAGAGAAAGTTTAATTCCATCTCATTTGTCATACCTAAACTAATTCATTAGATTTTTATATGTAACGACTCACATGAAGTGTAAATTGTGTCACATAGTCTGTTTATTGATTCGGAGCATTTTTTATCTGGTTCAAACAAACATTGATAAACTTAATATGGACATGCAGTTGATTCTTTATATCTCTCGTAAACACATGCTATAAATGCAATTTATTAAGTCACACGAAGTCTGCTACATATATATTAGCTAGTTTTGGACCCCACAATAAGTCTTCAAAGCAGATTCAGCTCTCTGACCAGCCTCAGAATAGTAAAATCCAAGAAACTCGACATGATCGAATGGCTTGAAAAGTAGAGGATGCTCTTCGTCCACAATCTCCTCTGGGGCTTTTATTATGTAACCTGCTTTTGGGATAGAGAACAATCCAGTGGAGCACCTAGCCTCATTTCCAGTCATCATCACTCGATGATGTGGAGAATGTAGTCGACCATTTGTCCATGCCTGCACATCACATTTGCACAAGTTTTAACATATTTAAACTAATTACATACATATGCATGCAATTAGTATAGTATAGGGACTTTTATGGATCCGAGCATGTATCACACACGAAACGTACTAACTGTTTCTGTTAAAATTAGAGCATCTAACCCCCAAAGGTTATATATAGGCAATGAGAGAAGACGCGGATGCTAATTAATATATATATATAGTTGATATAAGCATTCAGGAAAACTATTTATGAAGTTAGCACAAACTCTGGTATTCTTAAGGTTTAGGGCAATTACTGTGATAGTATATGAATTAATTAAGAATATAAAAAGCAACTCACGTAGAGAGAATCGCCGATCATGACAACAAAAGACTCTGGCGAAGGTTTAACATTGATCCATTTCCCATCTTTGGTTTGCACCTCTAGTCCATCAACTTGGTTTTGGTACAGAATGGTGACAATGTTCTTATCTGTGTGGGAGTTCAGTCCCAGCTTAGTCTCACTGGTTTGAGGGCCCTTATATTTCATGACTCGAAGAAGGTAGTTCGTTGATCCTATGTGTTCCTCCAGGTATTTCTCAAGTCCCAAGCTCTCCAAAATCATTCTCCTTACTATCTGATCAAGCTCCGATAGTTTCTCCGAGAAGGAATGAACAGTTTTGCTGCCATGAAAACCAATATGTATAAGATAACTAATTAAGCATCTGATAATCAACTATAAGGTCTCATCACTCTCATGCATGTAACGGCCGGAAATTTAATCAGCCTTCTGTTACATTATACGAATTTATTTGTAACAGTTGAGATAAAGAGTACGTGTATTGACCTGAAATTTGGGTTTTGTTGAGGCCAGAAAATGTTTGTGAAATTTTGAACTTGTCCATAGACGTTTGGTTCTTCAATACCCATGCTCTCATATAGTGGCACCATGGGGTATTGCCCAACATAGCCATGAAAGGGCTTTTCAGAAACGTTTCGTATTTTGGTTTGTAAAGGGAGGTCGAAAAGCTCTTCTGTTGCTTCAAATATGGCTTTTCGAACCATTGAAGGAACTTTGTTAAACAAAGCCTCGAAGCAACCATACTCTTCGAGTGCAAAGAGGACTTGAGCTCTAACTGAGTCCCACTCGGCGGTGCCTGGCTTGAGGTTTTGCATGGAGAAATCTATGGTGGGTAGTCTGAGAGGGGTTTCTGATCCCATAGTTATATCTGGTTGGGCTTTAGAGAGGAAGAAATTAAGAAAGCTAGCTACTTTATTTGAGTGCGTTTTGGATGATCTTTTGAGTCATCTCTTGCCATCTATTTATACAAGTGGATCTGATGATGTTATATATGTATAATAGTTGAAAAGATTGTTCATCATGCAGTTCAGCAAGCCGTAACATTCAAGAATTTATCAGTCGATGATACAAGCATGTATCTTGAAACTATGAAAGAAAAAAATTGAGATATCAAATATTTTCTCGGAAAGAAAACTTTTGCCAAAATATGTATATATAAAATTTATGTATATATTGATACATTCATGATAACTTGGGGACGTTTTAGTTTTATTTTTGTTGAATTTGTAGACATAGAAGCTCTAAGTTTTAGAATATATTGGTTTTGGTTGATGAGATCGATCGGGGTTCATTCAGAATGTACTCTAAATCCTCACCCATGAATTCTTGTGGATTACATCCTTGATATGGAACATTCTTTCCCAATTATGGGTTGCAAAATTTATGAAGGTAATTTGTGTCTTAATTGGTAATTTAACATGAGTTGACAAAGTCAACTATCACTGCTAAAACGAAAGAGGTCTAAATACAAATTTTAGAGGTTTGAATAGGGAAAATACTTGTGTCCATACTAGTATGGACGTGTGCGTCCATACTCTCTCTAATTTGCATATTTTGGGCAATGTTATCAACGATTTTAACCGTTCAAAAGTTTAATTAATCAACAAAGATCATCTCTGTAAAAATTCGGAACAAACCAAAATCGTTTGCTCATTCGATTGTATCAAACAAATGGACGGCTGATCATGAGACTCCCAACTTTCACTAAAACTGTTCATTTGTTTGATGCAATCGAATACAATCGAATGAGCAAACGATTTTGGTTTATTCCGAATTTTTACAGAGATGATCTTTGTTGATTAATTAAACTTTTGAACGGTTAAAATCGTTTATAACATTGCCCAAAATATGTAAATTAGAGAGAGTATGGACGCACACATCCATACTGGTATGGACACAAGTATTTTCCTTTGAATAAAAGCTCCCTAACTTAATATATATATATATATATATATATATATATATATATATTTAAAATGAGTTTCTATATTTGGAACAAAAAGAAAGGCAAAATAGCCAAAATGCTCCATGAACTTGTCTCAAATTGTCAATTTACACTCCGAACTTATAATTGCGAAATTTTGTCTCCTCAATTTGTCAAAAATTGTCGATTTACACCCGCTCTGTCAAATTTAACGGTTTCCATCCAATTAAGAGTTACATGCCTTGCACAAGAGGGGTACTTTTGTTATTTTGTATTTATTTCTTTTTTTAATAAATTAAACAAGAAATTTATTTTTTGTACAATTATGTCTACTTTCTCATTATATTCTTTTTTTTTTCTTTTTTCTTTTTTCAAAATAACGCATAAATTAGGTGATATAATTTGGGGGAGTTCTATTTGCACCTCCATAATTGCTTTTTGTACCTCCTCTAATATTTTTGAACACCAATTTCCAATTTTACCCAGAATTTTTCTCTTTGCACTTCAATTAATTGAACACCATCTCTCTTTTTAACAGAATATCAAGCATATCCACAGAAAGCCAGAATGGCCTTATCTCTTGATTGGAATACTAGGGACAATTATTCAGAACGAAGGAACCACCATAGCCAGTGTTCGTGATGAAGTTGATAAGATTAAGCCGGAGCTTCTAAGCATGAAAACTTTCATCGAGGATGCGGAGGCCAAAAAGTTACAAACTGTAGGAAAGAAATTGTGGGTTGCAAGCATCAGAGACTTAGCCTATGACGTTGAAGATATCATTGATCAGTTCATGTATTACATGTACGAGAAGCAATCTGGGGGATGGATTTCCACGGGACTACACAAAACCATTTATGCTCCAAATAGCCTATGGATTAGGCGCATAATTGCTAAAAAGTTGCAGAAAATCACTGAAACAATCAGAGCCATTCCAGAGAGGAATCAAAGATATGGTTTTGGCATTGGTGGAGGAACAAGTACTACTGAAGAGACTTACAAATGGGTGCAGAACCAAGTGGAGTCTTCCTTTCTCATTACTGAAGATGAACTTGTGGGGATTGAAAACAAGAAGCAGATTATAATGGGATGGCTCATTGACAAAGAGCAAAACCAAACTGTTGTCTCCGTAGATGAAGTGCAAAGAGAAAAATTCTGGGTAAAATTAGAAATTGGTGTTCAAAAATATTAGAGGAGGTACAAAAAGCAATTATGGAGGTGCAAATAGAACTCCCCTATAATTTGTCATTAAGAAAATTTTTGTGGAAAACTAAAATTGAATTGTCGAACTACTACTTTAATTAACAAGAAACATTATATAATTTGTGTAAGACTAAAGAACACAAATATCTCGACAAAAGTAGTCCTTAGGTCACAAATACAATGACATAATTGTAGAAATAATTGTACAAAAATAAACTTCTTATGTATTTTATTAATAAAATGAAATAAATATAAAATAATGAAAATACCCCTCATGTGCAAGGCATATGACTTTTAATTGGATGAAAACCGTTAGATTTGACGGAGGGGGTGCAATCGGCAGTTTCGGATAAGTTGAGGAGGTAAAATTTCGTAATTATAAGTTCGGAGTGTGAATTGACAATTTGAGCCAAATTCTTGGTGTATTTTGACTATTTTGCTTAATAATAATAATAATAATAATAATAATAATAAAAGTCTATATTTGATAATCATACCAAAACATATGATGAATCTCTAAAATTAATTGTACCAATGAACATGATAGTCCTATATCTCTTAGTAACTTTTACTAAGGCTAGTCCCATATAGTTAAGAAAGATGATGTGGAAGTGGGTTGCTTTTTGAAGGATCCCTTTTTGAAATAGCTCCTCTAATATATATATATATATATATATATATATATATATATATATATTTTCGGATATTGTTGGCTATTCTCTTATATATTGTTCCAGCATGATTCCTCTTAACTAATATTCATTTTGAGGGGCTTCTCCTCATCAGAGTTTTCCTTTGAGGCATCCTCACCTAAATTCTAATATTCATTTTGAGGGGCTTCTCCTCATCAGAGTTTTCCTTTGAGGAATCCTCACCTAAATTCTCTTTAAGAGAAGTCCGAGATAATACCGAAAATCTCTTTACAGAGTACATGTATTCTAACAAACATCAATTAGCAAAGAGTAGTGCTGCTCTACCAATGAAACACATCTAAAAAATTTATTCACAAACCTTTAAATGTTTAATTTTTTAATTTGGTGTGTGAATATGAAGAAAATTCTGTATTAATAACATTGTCCTTCATTAAAAAATTACATGGAGTGTGTTAATAAGATTATTCTTTATTAGAAAAATGGTGCGTTGAACGCATGCACCACCCTATTTAGTAACGGTGCATTAGTTAAGGTATCATTTTAGATACCAAAACGTACATATTTCACAATAGTTTTAAGTATGTACATACTATCTTGAGGTTTTACCATTCTTATTCAACACCCATTTTAAATTTTTACATTCCCACATGACTATATATCGCGACACGTAAATTTCTTTATGGTTTTGTTCTCTTTTATTATATTTTACAAATATTTAGAGGCTCCATGCAACCATCACCGCAGCAACTAGCTATCACCGCCCTACACCAAAGCACAACCACCAAATATTTCATACCTAATATTTTGTCTATAATTTGTTCGTCTGTTTTTTCTTGTCAAAATGAGTCAATATATATATACGTGGTCCTCAATTTTGTTTTGTTTTTGTTTCACTTAAACAAAATCAGGGTTCATTATATAAAGAATTGAATAAGGTACAATTATTACAAGTTTACAAGCTAGCCGAATAATGCATCATATTCTCTCTGCAGATAAGTGCTTCTGCATAATCTGTTTCTTGTGTTACTTGATCAATATATAAAAGCATTGGAGATCAACCATGTATTAATATTTTCTGGATACCAACGTGGAAATTTTTTTAAATGCTAACAGGTACGGAATACCAATCATGTATTAATATTTTCTTTAATTTATGAAGTTTTAAGGGGCCATTCATTTTTAATTGGAAAGCTGAACACCAATTAAACTCTTGATTCTTGAAGAGAAGTTTTATTATTGATTAAGACTATTTTGTGTATTAATATTGATGGTCCATGCATGACGCATGAAGTTGGAGCTTTGTTTTTGTATTTCGTTTTTTTGATTTTTTATCAAAAAAAAAACCTGGACCGTTGTTTTTATTTTATATTATGAAATTGTAGTTCATTATTGAAAACAAAGCATACATGAGTTTCAAAACTAAGGGCAATCCAATTACGTCAAATTAGATAATCAGAGAACTCAGTTCACTGGATTCGATGGACACAAAAAACTTTCCGAGAAGCGGAGTTCAAGAGATTGCATTGACTCAGCTAGACCATCACCTTTGCTGCGTTTGCTCAACGAATACATCTCAAGGAAGGCCGACCTCTTAATCCCTTAGATGTGCTCCTTCCACTACCAGATCGGAGAGAATAGCCGACGAAAAAAATTTCGTCGACTATGCCAAATTTTCGTCGGCTATTTCTTCTGCCGACGAAATTTTCTTCGGTTATAATTCGTCGGAAAAACGTCGTCGGTAATACCAATGGCCGACGAAAATAACGAAATCGTCGGCTATATTCGAGTATGGCCGACGACTTTACCGACGAAAATTAATTTCGTCGACCAAATCTGGGCAAAATATCCGACGAAATTCGTCGGATATTTTCGAGTATGGCTGACGATATCGTAAACTATAGCCGATGAAATTCGTCGGCTATTTGTTCTGAAATATAGCCGACGATTCCATCTATTTCGTCGGTTATTTCGTCGGAATATATTAATATTTTAATAGGCATTAATTAGTTATAGCGGACGAAATAATGTTATTTTCGTCGGCTATAAAAGTTATAGCAGACGACATTTGGTAAAAATCGTCGGCTATAGCATTATAGCCGACGAAATAATGCCAATATCGTCGGCTATTCTTACATTTGGGGGGAAAAAAATTAAATTAATTTCTAAATTACCATTCCAAGCAACTGATAGGAGCACAATGTGCGACGTTATTAATGTGTTATTATCCCTTATTTATGTTTTGTTAAGTCTATTTAGAGTAAGATAGAGTCATAATTTAGTTTAGTGTTATTTCGGAAGAGTTTTGGAGAATGTGTGCTTAATAATCAGAAAAATGACCAAGTATAGAAATCTGGAAATAAAGTAAAATATGTCTTTTTCGTGATTTTGAGGCTCGTGCTAAACTGATCTATCCTTTTCCAAATTTGATGAAATTTGGTATACATATAATTGGGAAGCTAAAGTGTATTGTGTCAAAATTTCAGATCAATCGGAGTTCGGAAAGTTACCCAAATGAAGGCTGCAACTTGGCCGTTTGAGCAAACCAATCCAGGGACTACCAGGATTTTCCTGGGACTGTGTCCTGAGTTCCAGAATTCCTGTGGGACACATCGCTTGGAACCAGAGAACGTGCCATACACCGTTGGAAAGCTCTACGAGTCTAGTTTCTCTGAGACTTGGAATCGCATCAATCGGAGCTCTGAGAAAAATGTTATGCCGGTTTGAATGCACGAAGGTCAAGTCTGCCGAAAGAAGAAAACCTAAACCGAGTTCTACATGGATTTGGCTTACGAATGTGGACTGAATTCCATCCTTTGTGCAAAATTTTTGGCTGAATTAATTCATAGAAAACCTAAAGAGATATTGCTCAATTATTCAGCCATTATCTTGGGAATTTTCGGCAGAAAATAGAGGAAGAAAATCGCAACAAATCCTGATCAAATTCGGTAGAATTCCTGTGCACGTCATCCAACTTCCACGGACTCTCCCGGACAGCTCACAATGAATCAGAATTCGAGTCTTATATGGATAGAAAGCTACGGGAGTCTAGTTTCCAACCCAACTGGAATCACCTCAATATCTATTTTCTAGAGAAAGATATTCCATAATCTTCACTCGAAGGTCAAATCTGCCAGTAGGATAAGTTTGAGAAAAACTAGGTTTTGTAAACCCTAGCTGCCTCCCTTGCCTCTATAAATACCACAACATAATTTTAGAATACTCATCATCTCTCTCTCACATAAACTTGCCGAACCTCTGCCAAAATATCTCCATAAATTCTTACCAAGAACCAAGGCCGAACCATCCATCACCCTTCCACAAAATTCCATCCGATCATCACACCAATCCTTTGCCGAACTCTTGATCAAGGTTGTAATTTAGATTTTAATTTCATGGCTCTTGTTTCTTTGTATTTAACCATTATTTTGTCTATGAAATATGTTTGGATTTGTGGTTTTATTTTCGGTATTGTTGATTATGCATGGGATTTCCGAATCTTTGTAATAAATGTTTGGTTATTTTGTGTTTGATTACCGAATTATGCATGTGATTTGATTGAATATGTATGATGGGCAGTAGGATTTTATTTGTTTTCTTGAATTAATTAGGTTTATTTCCTTAATTCGTGTGCAACCGAAGGAGATATCTAGATGCATTCGAAATGCCATGAGTGTTATCTGGGTATTAAATTCATATGCCGATTTAATATATATTTATTCATACGCATGTTATGTTTTGATATGTATTAATCTAAGGGCTCGAGTAATTCTGGAAATTTACATGTCGATGTGGGATGAGTGACGCCATACCTGCTAACATGTTCCAATTCGACATATTGTGCTTATGTGCTATTTGTGTTTAATTTCTACGCGAAGTATTCTTAAACCGATTAGTACCATGTTTAGGATTATACGCGAAGTTAATTCTAAATACTTGTGATGTTTTGAATAATTAGATGTTCCGCGAAGGCTCTAATTAAATTGGAACTTAATTAATCTAGAATCCGATTTTATGCTTGCTGCCCTATTACTTGTTTTAATTTCGTTGCATGTGTAATGAGATTTGTGTTTAGTGATTGTGTGAAAGGTGATGATCAATTGTATATAATAATTTAGGTTTTAGAATTTTGTAAAAATCAGTAGGTAAATAATTATAAAAATCGACAACACCCCCTTAAAGTACAACATTTTGTGTGATTGAGATGCCCTTGATTTCCCCGGATAGAACGATCCCTACTTGTCCTAACTACAATTGACAAAAGAAGGGTATTATGTGTATGAAGTTGTTTTGCAGGTACTTTATGCTAGGAATAAGCTTCATCAGCAACCTGCAAATCACAAAGACAATCCATGCATTTGCACCAACAAGAAACACGTCTAAATGATTTATTATTTAATTTATTCCAATATACATAAAATATAACCCTAATCATCACCTAAAGCACTAAAGTCCACCACGTCATCCCCAGCATCCTGCTCTCCATCATGCTCGTCATCATGGGAGGTTGAGGCATTAGAGGTTCAACTAACGGCTGAAACGGGGGCGGGGGTTCAAGGGCTTGTTGTTGTGCCGCGAACATATCACACCACTAGTTTTGTTGGGCGGCGTAGTTGTGTTGCCGAACTCTGTCGCATTCAGCATGCCAACTGGCTATATCCAAATGATACTGCTGTGTTCTGCGGCGTAGCTCCTGTGATCTCTGGGACTCGGCCGCCAATCTTGCGGCCAATCTCTGCACTTCCCCCCTCATCTGTTGGCTGTCCCCGCCTCCCTTCTTTTGACCTCCCTTAGTGGTCTTCAGGAGCCCTATTCCAGAACTTCCCAAACCCCGGCAGTAGTATTGGTTTGACCGGTCTGGGAAGGCTGCGTCGAACATCCTCGCTGCCGTTTGGGCATTCGATCGGTCGACCTGGCGCAGGGCTTCTTCCAGATCTGCCTCTGAAATGTTCGGTTGTGTCTCCCGAACTACTTGCTGGAACACCTCTTCTTCGACCCGGTTCACCCTCTCCTAATTGAACGGGAAAAAAAAAATTAATATTCTAACAAATATATAATTAAGTAAAATTAATAATTAAAATTTTAAAATCGTAATCAACGACTTACGAGCTGTTCTGTCGCTTGTGGATAAGCGATCTTGAACGTCTCCACGTACGGGTTGCTATCAGGATGATCTCTAAGCGCCTCCTCCTGATATTGTGCAAACGGCCTAGAACCACCATGATGGGGGGTTGTGTTACGGCGGCGGTTCGCAGAGTTTACCCAAGACCGTTCCTTCAAATAAATAATAAAATATTAGAAAAATGCATAAAAAAATATTAGTGTAATAATTATAAAATAATTAAACTAATAATTAAAATTTTTAAAAAATAAACATTTATAGTTAAGTTTAGTATTTACCTGCATAAGTGGGTTGTTGAAGTCTACTGTCTTCAACCAACGCCACTCGTACTCCCTGAACATGAACTCTCTGGGAGTACCCATACGACCACGGTTGTCGTATTGGTTAAAGTGGGAACGGAGCTCGTTCTTCCACTCTTTGAACCTACGGAAAAAACAAAAGTGCGTTAGAAATATTATTAATATCATAAAATATTTCAAATTATAAGATAAGGAATTCCCAACGTACCTCAACGACTGCATCGCGTCCGCCCAATGCTGCTTATGTTCTGCAATCTCGAAGTATGTCTGAAAGATAATATTTTATTAGTTTTACAATTATAACAATACCGAAAATTATTAAATATTACGTCAAATAAATTAAATTTTTTAAATTACTCACCGACGCGGCGTTGTTCACCTCCCTCTTGATCTCTTCGGGCACATCTAGGCCTGTCAATTCCGACACGACCCGATAACACGACTCGAAACCCGCACGAAATAAAGCGGGTTGAACCCACACGATTAAAAAGCGGGTCAGCGGCAGGTCAACCCGCCATGACCCATTTATTAAATGGGTTAACCGTGGGTCAACCCGCCAACTCGAAATTAACCCGCTTAACACGTTTATTAAATGAGTCGGGTTATATTATATATAACATGCATACATGACCCATACATTACGTGTTTATAAGGGTCGATTAAGTCTTTTCTTACAATTAGGGTTATCGTTAACACAATAAATTCTCTTGCTTAAGCCTTGTATCAACACAAAAACCCTAAGTTCCACCGCACATCAGCATCAAAACTTCAGCTTTTCTCGAGAAGGTATTATCGTCAAGCCAATGGTACTTTTATATATGAGATATGTTTATCTGATACTTGATTTTGATCAACTCTTGTTCTAGATCTTCCAGTTCAAAACTGGGATGAGATATATGATTATTATATATATGCTATCGTAAGGAACTTAGGGTTTATACATATGAACAAACATATATATATATATATATATATATGTTCTCGTTTCCATGATTATTAGATAGCATGTTCAAACCCTAATAAGATTATTGTATTCATGTTTGTTCTCGTTTCCATGATCTTGCTTTGTTATAGGTGATGATTACTTGTTCCTTTTATGCTGAATAAAGTGAAGCAGTGTTTGCAAGTTAGCATTTGATGCTTTACATTCAAACTTAAATTTCAAACTCAGTTTATGGATTATGTATATTTTTTTTTATACAATGGATGAATTTTTTAATTTTAAACTTATGAGAGTTTTTAATTTTATGAATGTATTTATATATGAATTACGGATAATTGTGGTATTGTGTAGTTTGTTGTGAATTTAATCAAGTCATTAGTTAAATGGGTCACAATGTTAATGGGTCATTTGTCCAACACGGCACGACCTATTTATTAAATGGGTTAAACGGGTTGGAAACGGGTAACCCGTTAATAAATAGGTTGGGTTTGGGTTTAAATTTTCGACACGATTATTAAATGGGTTGGGTTTGGGTTTGTGTTTTGTGACACGCGAAAAATCTTGACCTGACACGAACCCGACACGACACGACTCATTGACATCCCTAGGCACATCAGCCCACCGTGTCCACAACATAGGGACTCTGTCCCTAATCAGTGTCCCCACGCAACCCGTGTAGTCGCTGCGTTTTTTCCCTGAACCTCCTGATTAGGAGGTTCGTTGATCCGGATCCTCCCGCTGCTCTCAACAGTTCTCCTGAGCGTGTCAAAACATATGACACTTCTCGTATTCCTCGTTGAACTGCTAGCGGCTGTCCCTATCAGATAAACGACGATTGGTTAATAAAATTAAATATTAGTGCGTTAATTTTAATAAAATATTTAATTAATAAAATCAAATGTTACCTGAACTGGATGACTCGTCTGTCGACTTTCCTTTTCTCCTCGCCGAAATCAGGAGGTCAGGGTTCTCAAATGGCTGCTGCTGGTATGCCTCCGCAGCACTCACGTACTGAGGCATAGCAGGCCATATGGGCACACCTCGAAAGTCGACCTCGGGTATCGCAAGAATGTTGTACGGGAGGTAGAGCTGATTTGGGAGAGTAGGCCCCTCAGTCGTCGGACTCGTCATCGGCTTCCGATGAACCTCAGACATACGGACCTGAGGAACGTCTGCAGCTATCTCGTCCTGAAATAGCTGCCTACTGAACCTCGGAGCATCTGGCCCGACAGGGGGACGTGAACTGCTCGACGGCCGCCCCGCCTGGAGAAGGGTCTGGTGCCGAGAACTCACACTCCTCCGCGGCTAGGATGAATCCACAGGCCTCCGCGGCTGGGATGAATCCACACTCCTCCACGGCTGGGTGGTGGTCCTCTCAGGCTGGCTAAGGGTCCTGTCGGACTCTGCGGAACCGGTGGAACTTCCAGAACCCCTAGATCTGGAACGACGGCCTCCGAAGAACTGTCTGAATGCATCGGTCATCTACAGCTTGAGGCATTAATACATTAATTAATATTAAATTATATTACATTAAATAACAAATTCTAATTAATATAATAACCAATAATACTAACATATTTCAAAACATACTAACAAATTAATATTTAAATTTGTACTAATTTTAAATAATACTAACCATTAACCTAAATATAACTATATTTCATTATTAACATATATATATATATATAAATACAAATAACCATTTATATATTAACAAAAATATATAACAATTTATATAATTAAAATTAAATATATAACAAATATATAAAAATTTATTATATAACAATTTATATAATTAAAATTAAATATATAAAAATTTCTATACCTAAATTATAACAAATATATAACAATTAAATTTATTAACAAATATATAACAATTTATATAATTAAAATTAAATATATAACAAATATATAACAATTTATTATATAACAATTTATATAATTAAAATAAAATATATAACAAATATATAACAATTTGTTAAAATTAAATTTATTAACAAATATATAACAATTTATATAATTAAAATTAAATATATAACAATTTATAAAATTAAACTAAATTGAAAAAAAAAAAAATTTAACCAGATCGGAGGAGGAGGCCGGCGGCTTGGAGGAGGATTTGAGGAAGGAGGAGGATCGGAGGAGGAGGAGGCCGGAATTGGAGGAAGAGAGGAAAAGCCGATTTGAGGAGGAGGAGGGCGCGGCGGAAACGAACGGGAGAGGGCCGGTTTGGAGCAGCAGCAGGAGGAGGAGGAGGAAGAGAGGAAAAAGTCGGTTAGAGTTCGACAGTTTCTGATTTATACCCGAAAGAATAGCCGACGATTAAAAAAGATTTCGTCGGCTATTCTTCACTATAGCCGACGAAAACTTTAACATCGTCGGCTATACTTTGAATGTCGTCGGCTATTCTTTGAATGTCGTCGGCTATACTTTAGGAGATCAGCAGCCGTCTGATCTGAGTCATCCAACGGCAGACAATGAAAAGGCGCGGATCGCAAGAGTTTAGCCGACGAATTCAAATATTTCGTCGGCTATACTTTGGAAAATCAGCAGCCGTTCGATCTGAGCCATCCAACGGCGGACAATAAGTGGATCGCAAGAGTTTAGCCGACGACATATAATTTTCGTCGGCTAAACTGTTGGTCAAACCACTAAGTCAAACCTCTAAACGCTTTAAAACGGAAATTAGTCTAGTTAGACGACGGTTTTTGGCCTGACCTTCAACAGATAATAGTTTCAAATCGATGAGACGCAACTAATCGTTTAAAAATTTTCCTCAAAATATTTACCAAACGTCAGGCTACCCATAGGAAAACGGAAGTAAAAAATAGTTAACCGCAACATTCGGCACACAGATTTTGTCGGAATCTTGTCATTTTTCAACCGTAGACGTATTTCATTATTTCGGTCATATCTCATTTGACGATATATTTGCATTTGAAGAGTGTACGTATAGTAACTATTTGAAACTATACATTCACTTAAACACTTAGTAAACAAGTTAAGGAACATTAGTGCATATGTTCCGATTTTGAATCTAAAAGTTTGGAAAATCTATTCCAACCGTCAGATATCACCGTTAAGATTAAATACATGTATGAAAAAAAAATCCAACTACATCTGACAACGTTAAAGGCTCGATCGGGACGGTCAACCGGGTGAGTCAACCCTTTAAACGCTTAAAAATGGTAATTGGCCTGTCTAAATGACATTTTTTTGCCTGACCTTCAACAGATAATAGTTTCAAATCGATGAGACGCAACTAATCGTGTAAAAATTTTCCTCAAAATATTTACCGAACGTCAAGCTACCCATAGGAAAACGGAAGTAAAACACAGTTAACCGCAACATTCGGCACACAGATTTTGTCGGAATCTTGTCATTTTTCAACCGTAGACGTATTTCATTATTTCAGTCATATCTTATTTGACGACATATTTGCATTTAAAGAGTGTACGTATAGTAACTATTTGAAACTATACATTCACTTAAATACTTAGTAAACAAGTTAAGGAACATTAGTGCATATGTTCCGATTTTGAATGTAAAAGTTTGGAAAATCTATTCCAACCGTCAGATATCACCGTTAAGTTTAAATACATCTATGAAAAAAAATCCAACTACATCTGACAACGTTAAAGGCTCGATCGGGACGGTCAACCGGGTGAGTCAACCTTTTAAACGCTTAGAAATGGTAATTGGCCTGTCTAAATGACGTTTTTTGGCCTGACCTTCAACAGATAATAGTTTCAAATCGATGAGACGCAACTAATCGTATAAAAATTTTCCTCAAAATATTTACCGAACGTCAGGCTACCCATAGGAAAACAGAAGTAAAACACAGTTAACCGCAACATTCGGCACACAGATTTTGTCGGAATCTTGTCATTTTTCAACCGTAGACGTATTTCATTATTTCGGTCATATCTTATTTGACGAGATAATTGCGTTTGAAGGATGAAGCAATGGTTTGTCGATAGTAATAGAAAATGGAAGGTGGTATTTTTTTGTTTTTTTTTTAAATCATAGCCGACGAAATCAAACATAGTACTCGTCGGCTATTCTTTTGTCGTTTTCTGTCTAAAATAAAATATGTATTTTTCAATATAGTTTTGGTTGACGAAATCACGCATTTTTCGTCGGCTATAATTAGTATAGCCGACGAAAGAATGCATTTTTCGTCGGCTATTCTTTGAAAAAAATAAAAAAATCAGTGGTGTTACACCTCTCGTATTCCTATGTCCTGTTCATATATAACCAAAATTGAACATAAAAAAAACAGAAACCCAACAGTTAATATATTTCAAATTTTTTTTTAAGGGGTTTGGAACCCAGCCTATGCTGGGAGGCTCATCCCCACGCCCGTTCATTAGAAAAGAGTGGATTACAAATGAAAGGGTTACATCATCTAAATTACTTAATCCGTCGGATTGTAATCGGAATCATCGGATGAGTCTTCTTCGGTTTCTGAATTGCTTGATAGGGGTAATCTATGTCGTTCCTCACCACTAGAGTCCTCGTTAGTTTCTTCATTTGGATCAACATCAACAAGCAGTGGCTCTTCACGTCGAATTCGCACCGGCGTGTCTAGGCGAATAAAAGAGGAGTCAGGAATACCGTTTGAGTTGGGCTCTTGATACGCGGTGCCCCCTTCCTCGTTCTCTTCAGCCACTCCAAGTGTAGACGCCCGGTAAATGTTGCGATGGTGGATAGTGTTGACTACTTTCCACGGATCACCCTTGGCGAGATCATCAAGATAAAACACTTTTTTCACCCATGTGGCTAAAACGAACGGGTCGTCCTCATACCATGATGTACTAGTGTTCACAGAAGTTATGCTGTATTGATCGGTTTTCATGCTCTACGGCCGTGTGTCAAACCATCTACACTTGAAAAGGTGCACTTTCATGCCTTCCCCATAATGCAGTTCCACAACTGAATGGAGAGCACCGTAATAGTCAACTCCATCATCCCCACCATGTGCCATAACCCCTGAATTTTGTGTTTTCAGTCTGAGGTCTCTCTCTTCACATCGAAATAACACACCATTCACCTTGCACGTCGCATAAACTTTTGAATAGACCGGCTTCATCGCCAGAAGTCTGAGTTCGTGTGACCAATTTGGGTGATTATCATTTTTAATAAGGTCCATCTGCAACCATCAGAATCAACTATAAATATGAATAATTATACACAATAATATATAAATACGTATAGAATAGTGTTAAAGTTACGTACCCAGCGGCCGATCGAAATACTCTGCGAATGTCCGGTTGTGGTAATCGAGATCACCTCCTACTTGGTCACAGTTTAGATGCATGTTCTTCCAAAATTGAACTTCTGGACAGTTAATTAGTACCCACCAATGTGCAATGGCTACCTCATAATCTTTCAACTTGTAGGAAACTGACATGTTTCCACCGAGTACAACATCGTCGGAGAGTATGGAAAGATTGAACTGTGAAGGTACATCTTCCGGTATGCTTTCCTGTAACGCTCCTAAATACAGCTTCATGTAGGTGACGCACTCGTGCGCAATATATGCTTCAGCTATACATCCTTCAAGTGCGGATCTGTTTTGGACAAAATCACCGTATTGTCCAAGTTGCCTATAAATCAAGTTTTTAAAGTGTTATGATAATATATTAATACTATATCACATATATTGATGAGGAAATTAACATAAGGTGTAAAATACGTACCTTTCCATCGGATACATCCAAGTGAAGTGCACAGGACTGGTAAGCAACAACTGCCGAGGAAGATGGATCATGAGGTGAGGCATGATGTCGAAAAAATTTGGAGGAAATATCATCTCAAATTTACACATGATATGAACGATGTCTTGTTGCATTTCCCAGAGGTCAGATTTTCTCACTTCCCGTGTGCATACCTTCTGGAAAAATCTTGCCAACGCTACTAACGGCTCCACAACGTGACGGGGAAGGAACGGTCGAATGAAAACAGGGAAGAGACGTTGTAGCAGGATATGATTGTCATGACTTTTCAACCCGTAAAGATTGTTGAATTGTCTGTTCGCACACTTGGCTATATTTCCAGCAAAGCCTGAAGGATACTTGGCCCGACTTATCCAATGGAAAATTTCTGATTTATGCTCAGGCTTGACGGTGTAAGGAGCTTGAGGCATTTTTCTCTTCTCCTGTTTCAACCATAGTTGTTTTCTGATATTCATGTTTTGCAGATCAGTGCGAGCCTTAGGACCGTCTTTCGTCTTCCCCTCCAAGTTCAGCGTTGTGCCCACCACACTTTCAGAAACATTTTTTTCTATGTGCATAATGTCTAGGAAGTGACGGATCAGCAACTCACACCAGTACGGGAGTTCCCACAATATGCTCTTATATGTCCAGAATTTGTACTCCTCAGGCCTTTCAGGTATTTCCGCTACAATATCGGGATGATTGCTGAGGGGCCCAAAATAGTACTCATTAAGCACTGCTAAAATTTCTCTTCCCGTCCATCTTCTGGGGGGACCACCGTGTTCTTCGGCTCCATCAAATGCGGCAGACTCGTAACGCCAGTGGTGATCCGCCGGAAGGAACACACGATGACCCATTCTGCATATCTTGTTGCAATGAGGGGTGCTCTCATAATCGCTGAGACACTCTGGACAAGCCTTGTATCCCATAACAACGCTGCCCGATAACATCCCATAAGCAGGAAAATCACTGATGGTACCAATAACCATGGCATGCATCTGGAACGTCTCCTCCTTGTACTTGTCAAAAGTGGGATGACCAACATCCCACAATACCTTAAGCTCTTCAATCAATGGTCTCATATACACATCGAGACATTTTCCTGGGTAACCAGGCCCCGGAATCAACAACGTCAACATATTATATTCCTTCTTCATGCACATCCACAGAGGAAGGTTGTAAGATACCAAAACCACCGGCCATATACTGTATGAAAGACTCATGGTGCCGAAAGGGTTGAACCCGTCGGTTGAGAGCCCGAGCCTGATGTTTCTGACATCTGACGCAAAATGAGAAAACTCATTGTTTATATGCTTCCAAGCCGCTCCGTCAGAGATGTGTGTCATGATATCTGCGTCTCCCGCGTTCCGCTCACCGTGCCATCTCATAGCTTTTGCGGTGGTTTTGACATGTACAAACGCTCAAGCCTATCTCTCAACGGAAAATACCGAAGCACTTTCACAGGTTTCCTATTGCCTGCTCTCGTCAACTTATATCGGTCAGACTGACATATCGGACATGCGTCAAGGCTAGCAAGGTCATTCCCTTCTGCATCTTTACCCCAGAAGAAAACGCAGTCAAATTGATAGGAGCACAATGTGCGACGATATTATATGTTTTTACCCTCATTTATGCTTTGTTTAACCCTTATTTTTCTAAGATAGAGTCATAATATAGTTTAGTGTTAATTTGGTAGAGTTTGGCGAAAAGTTTGTTAAGAATCCGAAAAAATGACTAAGTTTGAGGAATCTGGAAAATAATGCAAGTTATCTTTTTCGTGATTCTGAGATGAGTAAAAATGCGATCTATCCTTGTCAGAATTTAATGAAATTTGGTGTGCTTATTATTCATATACTGAGGAATGTTGTGTTAAAATTTCAGATCAATCGGAGTTCGGGAATTCATCCAAACGATGACTGCAACTTGGCAGTCCGAGCAAACCAATCCAGGGACTTCCAAGATTTTCCTGAGACTGTGTCCCAACTTCGAAAACTCATTCCTGACGACTCATAAAGAATTTAATCAAACTGTTTTATATGGAGGTAGCTATGTGTGTCTAGTTTCTTTGAGACTTAGAATCGCATCAATCGGAGCTCTGAGAAGGAAGTTATGCCAGATTTACTAGAGTAAGGTCATTCTGCCGGGAAACCAACAACTATCCCGGTTGCACAAGGAAAGATTTCCTTTGGACTTTTGAAGCATGGATCGGATATTATGGACCTAAAGATATGTCCATACTAACTTAATGAGAAGATTCAAGTCCAAGATAAGGCCAAGATGAGTCTAGAAGAAAAGAATTCAGATAATAAGAGAAAGAAAAAGAATCCTGATTAATTTCGGGAAAATTCCTGTGCACGTCTCTCAACTTCCACGGACTCTCCCGGACAGCTCACAATGATTCAGAATTCGAGCCTTATTGGATAGAAAGCTACGGGAGTCTAGTTTCCAACCCAACTGGAATCACCTCAATATCTATTTTCTAGAGAAAGATATTCCATAATCTTCACTCGAAGGTCAAATCTGCCAGCAGGATAAGTTTGAGAAAAACTAGGTTTTGTAAACCCTAGCTGCCTCCCTTGCCTCTATAAATACCACAACATAATTTCAGAATAATCATCTTCTCTTCCTCACTTAAACTTGCCGTAACTCTGCCGAATTCTCTCCAAGAATCCTCACCAAGAACATAGCCGAACCATCTTTCACCACCTTTCATAAAATCATTCCAATCATCAACACCAATCCACTTGCCGAATTCTTCAACAAGGTTGTCACTTGGATTGTAATTTTCGATGGCTTTAGTTTCTTTGTATTTATACATTAATTTGTCTATGAATTATGTATGGATTCTTGGTTCCGATTTTGGTTTTGTTAATTATTCATGGGATTTCCGAATTCTTGTTATATTGTTTGGTTTTCTTGTGTTTAATTACCGAATTATGCTTGTGATTTAATTGACTATGGTATGATGGGCAGTAGGTTTTTGCATGTTTTCTTGATTTAATTAGGTTTATTTCCTTAATTCGTGTGCAACCGAAGGAGATGTTTAGATGCATTCGAAAGGCCATGAGTGTTGTCTAGATGTTGAATTCACTTGCCGATTTAATACATGTTGGATCATACGCGAAGTTGCTTTTAATGTGTATTTATCTAAGGGCTAGAGTAATTCTGGAAATTTACATGTCGAAGTGGGATGAGTGACGCCATACCTGCTAACATGTTCCAATTCGACATATTGTGCTTATGTGCTATTTGTGTTTAATTTCTACGCGAAGTGTTGTTAAACCGATTAGTACCATGTTTAGGATTATACGCGAAGTTAATTCTAAATACTTGTGATGTTTTGAATAATTAGATATACCGCGAAGGCTCTAATTAAATTGGAACTTAGTTGATCTTGAATTCGATATTTGCTTGCTGCCCCTATTACTTGTTTTAATTTCGTTGCATGTGTAATGAGTTTTGTGTTTTGTGATTGTGTGGAAGATGTTGATCAATTGTATATATTAATTTAGGATTTAAATTTGTAAAAATCAGTAGGTAATTAGACATTAAAATTCGACAAACCCCCTTATGTGCAACACTTTGTGTGATTGAAAGCCCTTGATTTCCCCGGATAGAACGATCCCTACTTGTCCTAACTACAATTGACAAAAGAAGGGTATTATATGTATGAAGTTGTTTTGCAGGTACTTTGTGCTTGTATTTTGTCTCCATCAATTTTTGGCGCCGTTGCCAGGGAAATTTAATCATTTTTGATTCATAAAGTGTTGTTTTGTAATCATGTATATTGCAGATTATTTAATTTTGCTATAGTTTTTGGGATATGTATAATAGAATTTTTCGGACATGTAATAGTAAATAGGGATTTTCCGATTTTTGCTTTTGATTTTTAGTTTCTGTTTTGATTAATTGCCGATTATGTGATGTATATTGTGAATGTTGTTACACTTAGATAATTTCTAGGAAGTTGATAGTTTTTGTGTATGCTTTGAATTTATTGTAGTTTCTAAAGTGTAACATGTAGGTGAAGCCTCTTTTGTTGATCATAACCAAAACCCTTCATACGAATGGTGCTTTGTTGAATCCGTTTTATGTAGATTGGGAAATGCGGGATACTTCCCCCCCACGCATACAAGCGACATTTCGGCAATAGTATTACTTCTATGAGGTTGAGGGTGGTTTTAATCAACACTTGTAGACCGCTAGGGATCCGAGTTTATTTTACAAAGTATGGGGCAAGTTATTTTTCATTGATTGGTTCGAGGTTTGTAAAACTGGTTCTCAAGACCCACAGACTGATGTTCATTCTCTGTGAGTGAGTCGATAGGGAACTTGTCCTCCGTGGTTACCAACTTTGAGACCTGCCTGGTTCCTAAAGAGAGTTTACTCTCCGTGAATCTTAACGACACCTCCTTAGAAAAGTAAAATACGCTCGACCTAGACAACTGCTTGTGCCGAAGCATCACCTCACTTTAGACGCTAGAAAATAACTTGAGCATATGTGAATCTATTTTTCTTCAAAAGATAAAATTCGTCTTTAATTTTTGAGGTATATCGGAATAAGCATGATACTACCTTGGACTGTTTCAGCCCATTGCACTGTTATCTCCTCTGCTCCACGTACCTCAAATTTTAAAGTTGTGTGAATAAAAGATATTAGAAATTCTAAGTTTCGGCATTTACATACTTACATAATTCGATGACCTTAAGAACCAAGCCATTGTTGATACATGTATATTTCGTGTGATATATTGTATAAATAGCTAAATTGTTAGGGAGTTTTGAAAGTCTATTTATGGTGAGTTTGTTTTTGGTTTTGAGGGGAAGAGGAAGAGGAATAGGTAAGGTCACTAATGTTGATATTAGCCTTAACCCTTCATACTAGCGCTTGCGTTTTTATGAGGTTGAGGGCGGCTTTTATGCACTTCAATTCTAAAATAGGGGCCTGTTCCACAGATGGTAGAATTTTATTAGTGGAAATGGGAATTGACAAAAATTGACATGACCTCATCACGTGGGGTGTTGCCTCTAGCTCGGCAACTACTTGTGCTATGCACGGCTCAAGATCTTGCCATGCCTCCATCGAAATCTCCTCCCCTAATGCGTCAATTCCGGCCCCTTGCTCAATAGCTAGTTGCTATTGATCTAAAGTTTCTGACAAAACCTGTGCAAAAGAATCAACTACATCAATAACATAGCAAGGTTTTAAGTCAGAAACCGGATACCTCATAGCTTCAAATATGTTGAAGCCAATTATTTGACCATCGAACTCCATGGTGAGGTTGCCTTCTGCAACATCTATTTTTGTTCTTGCTGTCCTCATAAATGGTCTCCCCAAAAGTAATTGAGTTGAATTGTGGGGCGACTCTTCCATGTGAAGCACATAGAAGTCTGCAGGAAATATCAAATTATTAACCTGCACAAGGAATTCAAAAAGAAAAATAAAAGTATTTGTGTAAAGTTATAATGTATATGTTAGTGTTAGGGTTAAAGTATCACACGAAAATATAAGTAAGTATCAACGAAAATTTAAGTATGTATAAGTATTTCACACAATAAAAAGTAAGTATATCACACAAAAATATATCACACGAAAAATTACAAGTGTGGGGTAAAAGTGTGTATCATACAAATATAAGTATGTATCAACGAAAAATTCAAATAAATATATGTATATGTATCACACGAAAATTCAAATATGTAGTGCATCACACGAAAATTTAAATATGTAAATGTATCAAACGAAAAATTCACGAGTATATTTCACACAAGTTTACAAGTATAAATGAAAGAAGTATCAAGAATGTGTTTTATGTATCCCTAGTTAAATTGCTATATGATTTGTTCGAATTTTCAAAGTACGTGGAGCAGAGGAGATAACAGTGCAATGGGCTGATACAGCCCAAGGTAGTATCATGCTTATTCCGATATACCTCGAAAATTCAAACCAAGAAAATGTTTTCTTTTGAGATTAAAAATTGACTTATATCAAACTCATTTAAGGTTTTGAAGCTCGGTGGACGTGCGGCCTAGGTCTATCGACTAGACACAAGATTCCGTGGTTTCAGAAGGCTAGAACGAAAGTACTAACAATGGAGTGAGGCAAGACTCGTTGTTGGACACCACGGAGAGCGAACTCCCTATCGACTCACTCACCGAGAATGAACATCAGTCTATGGGCCTTGAGATCTAGTTAAACAAACCTCAACACCAAAATTAGAACAAACGAACTATGAATGCCTCTTACTCTGTTGAGAACCTTATGTTGTCAGTACCACTAAAGGTGCTTCCCAACCATTTGAAGTATGTATACTTGGGAGACGATGACACACTACCAGTTATTGTGTCATCACAGCTGAGTGAGCAGCAGGAAGCACGTTTGACTAGCATGCTGAAGAGAAACAAGACCGCCATTGGATGGACGTTGGCGGATATCAAGGGAATCAGCCCTACAACTTGTGTCCATAGGATCTTGCCTAAGGAAGGAGCCAAGCCTACTAGGGAGGGTCAGAGACGTTTACACCCCCCTATGATGAAGATTGTGAAGGACGAGGTGATCAAATTGCTGGATTGTGGAGTCATTTATCCTATATCAGATAGCCAGTGGATTGCACCTGTCCAAGTTGTACCCAAGAAGAGTGGAGTCACAGTTGTGAAGAATGACAAGGATGAGCTCGTGCCCCAACGATTAGTGACAGGTCATAGGATGTGCATCGACTACAGAAAGCTGAATGCTACTACTCGAAAGGATCACATGCCTTTACCTTTTATGGACCAGATGTTGGAGAGACTAGATGGGCACGAATTCTATTGCTTCTTGGATGGGTACAGAGGTTACAATCAGATATGTATTCACCCAGATGATCAGGAAAAGACGACGTTCACATGTCCCTTTGGTACGTTTGCCTATCGACGCATGCCTTTTGGTTTATGCAATGCACCAGGTACATTTCAACGTTGTATGTACTCATTATTCTCTGATTATATTTAAAATATCATTGAAGTCTTTATGGATGATTTTAGTGTTTATGGAAAAAACTTTGATGCATGCTTAGAGAATTTGGAATTAATCCTGAGAAGATGTGTAGAAACTAACCTTGTGCTTAATTGGGAAAAATGTCATTTCATGGTAAAACAAGGGATAGTTTTAGGACACATAATTTCTGCAAAGGGTATTGAGGTTGATAGGGCCAAGATTGATATTATGCTTCACTTACCCTCCCCTACAACTGTAACGGAGGTACGTTCGTTTCTTGACCATGCAGGTTTTTACAGGAGGTTCATCAAGGATTTTTCGTTGGTGGCCAAGCCCATTTGTGCCTTATTGCAGAAGGATGTTCCATTCGTATGGGACAAAGGGTGTGAAGATGCATTTGTGAAGTTGAAGAAGCTTTTGACGACAACCCCTATCATGGCCCCACCAGATTGGACATTGCCATTTGAGATCATGTGTGATGCTTCAGACTATGCAGTTAGAGCAGTGCTTGGACAGAGAAAAGAGAAGAAGCCAAACGCCATATATTATGCTTCTCGAACACTTAATGATGCTCAATTGAATTACTCTACTACTGAGAAAGAACTATTGGCTGTGATATTTGCTTTAGAAAAATTTCGTTCATATCTTTTGAATTCTAAAGTGATTGTTTATTCTGATCATGCAGCCCTTAGATATCTGATGAAGAAGAAAGATGCTAAGCCACGCTTGATTCGATGGATTCTCTTACTCCAAGAGTTTGACATCGAAATCAAGGACAAGAAGAGGAGTGAAAATGTTGTGGCGGATCACTTGAGTAGAATTGTGAAAGAGGAGGAAACGTTATCACTTCAGGAAACTTTCCCAGATGAGCAGCTTTTTCGTGTGGACACAAAAGAACCTTGGTATGCAGACATTGTCAATTATTTAGTTACTAAAACTTTTCCAAGTACATGTTTGCAGGCAACTAAGACGAGGATCAAAAAGAATGCAAGACACTACATATGGGACGATCCATATCTTTGGAGGACTTGTAGTGATCAGGTTATAAGACGTTGTGTGCCACAAGAAGAGCATAGGCCGATCCTTGCATTTTGCCACAATGAGGCGTGTGGAGGACACTTTGGAGCTAAGAGGACAGCCCTCAAGGTATTAGAAAGCGGATTTTATTGGCCCACGATTTTCAAGGATGCATACACATTTTGTATGACATGTGATATGTGCCAAAGGACAGGTAACATTGGTAAGAGAGACCAAATCCCCCTAACTCCTATAGTCATTGTCGAAATTTTTGATGTTTGGGGTATAGATTTTATGGGACCTTTTCCTTCATCTAAGGGCTTTCTTTATATCTTATTGGCTGTTGATTATGTGTCTAAATGGGTGGAGGTGAAAGCCACAAGGACTAATGATTCTAAAGTTGTTGTAGGTTTCTTGAGAACTAACATATTTTCCAGGTTTGGAGTACCTCGTGTGCTTATAAGCGATGGAGGTTCTCATTTTTGCAACAGAACAATTGAGGCTTTGCTCAAGAGATATAGAGTCACCCATAAGGTATCCACACCTTATCATCCTTAGACGAGCGGAATGGCGGAAGTGTCGAATAGAGAGATCAAAAGCATATTTGAGAAAACTGTGGGCCCATCAAGGAAAGATTGGAGTGACAGACTTGATGATGCACTTTGGGCTTACAGAACGGCATACAAGACACCCATTGGGATGTCTCCATTTCGGCTCACATATGGCAAGGCGTGCCATCTTCCAGTAGAGTTGGAGCACAAGGCGTGGTGGGCAGTCAAGCAATTCAACATGGTGCTTGACAAGGCTGGACTTCACAGGAAATTGGAATTGAGTGAGCTTGAGAAAATCAGGAATGACGCATACGAAGCTGCTTGGATTTACAAGAAGAAGACGAGAGTATATCATGACAAGATGCTGAGAGGGAAATCGTTTCATATTGGTCAAAAAGTCTTGTTATTTCATTCTCGTCTTAGATTATTTCCTGGAAAATTGCGTTCTCGTTGGGTTGGGCCTTATATTGTTACTAATGTGTTTTCTCATGGTGCTATTGAAATTCAAAGTATTGAAACAGAAAAAACGTTCAAGGTGAATGGTCATCGACTTAAGCCTTACTACGAACCTTTTGAGGAGTACACCATTGAGGAAAAACAATTTAGAGACGCACCAAGATCCTGATGATAAGGAGAAGAGTCTAGGCTGAGTAGACTATAAACATTAAGCGCTGCATGGGAGGCAACCCATTTCAACCAAAATTGTGAAGGAGCCGTCTACGAGAGTTTGAATTTCTAAACCCTAAACTCTTTTTGGTTGAATTGTATAAATGTGGAACTTGTGTGAATTATCAAATGCTTAGAAATTACTACATAATTTTTGTGTAACATTGAGGACAATGTAATTTTCTAAGTGTTGGGTAGGGAATATATGTTTCACATGTTTTTGTTTTGTTTTGTTTTGTTTTTGTCTTTGTTTTGAGTCATAAAAAGAAAAGAAAAATAAAAAATCGAAAAAACAAAAATCAGAAAAAATTAAAAATTTTCGTTGCTTTTGTGTAATTTTTTGTTTTGTTTGTTTTGTTTTTGAGTTTTAGTTGCCCCTAAATAGTCTATGATGAATATATCTTTGAATGCATAGATGATGGTTTTGCATAATCTTGAAAATAATTGTGAGTTTCATGGACTTTGTGATTGGTATGAACATTTGAGACTTGAACTTATTTGTGTAATAAGCATGTATGTTGTGTTGATTTTGTTCAATAATAACCTGTGTGAGCTTTGATGCCATATACTTTCCTTCTTGAGTGATAAAAATGGGTAGAATTTTTCAAAAACTTCATTATTCTTTGATTATTCAATGACTATGTGCCATAGCTTTTAATGAACTCTAGAATGCTAGAACTTGCTCTTGACAATTTTTGAGACTATTATTCATGAAATGCCTTGATTTTGAAAAGGATTGAAAAGATCATGTTAGGATTACCACCATTGCCAAATAAAGCTTATGCCTAATTTGTGCCCGTCGTGGGACTGCTTAGTTTTAACCCCTTTGAGCCGATATTGTGCCATTTTATTTCATCACCATGATACACTTTCCTTGAGCTTAGAACAGTTTATCATTTCCATTGTTGTCAAGACTTGGTAAAGTTTATTTGGAATTTGTTATTTGAAGTGATGTTATGAAGTAAGTGTGGGGTGAACTTATCCAATTGCATGAAAAGTGTGTTGTTGCCGAAATTAAAAAGGAAAAGAAGAGAATTCGGACAGAAAAATGAAAAGAAAAATTGAGCCGAATAAAATGAAAAACAAAGAATATTTCGGCAATGAAGTGAAAAGAAAAATAATTGGATGAGTTCTTGTGGTGAATTTGGAGTTTGTTTTACAATTGAAGGTCTATTAATATCATATTTGACTTTTGTTCATATTCACTATGTTATGGGGAAGAAAAGAATGAAGTTTGGGCCCAGCATGATGAAATTTGGCCTTTGGAGTGATGACATAAGGATTTATTGAATTTTGCTAAGTCTTGGTGACATTTTATCACCACTATCTTAAATGCGAATTCCTTATGCCAATCCCCATTATCACCTTTATGTTGATCTTTTCATGATTCTTGAAATAGGTAAACTTTGATTTGTGGAGACTTTTGTCAAGAGTTAGCATATGACTTTGGTTCATTTGTGCACATAGTTGTTACATGAAGTTTTTCCAGAAAATTGATTCACAAAGTGCTTTTATTTGATGAAATATGCGAGCTATTTGTTGCCTTACAATCTGTTCTCTTGCATATACTATGAGTGAATTTCCATATCATGAGTGAAAAGAAGAGAGTATGCCTAGTGAGGAGGATGAAATCAACATAACATGTCATTGCTTGTGATTTTCGTTTCTTACTTGTTCATGCTTTGATACATGTCTATGACGCTCGGGATTTATGTGCTTACATTGAAATGCTTAACTTGAAAGCTATGTGTTTTAAAGATCCTGAGACAATCATTTAGGGGCAGTAGTTGAGTCTTTTTGTTTCTGTTTTGCTAAGGGACTAGCAAAGGATAAGTGTGGGGTAGTTGATAGGAGCACAATGTGCGACGATATTATATGTTTTTACCCTCATTTATGCTTTGTTTAACCCTTATTTTTCTAAGATAGAGTCATAATATAGTTTAGTGTTAATTTGGTAGAGTTTGGCGAAACGTTGGTTAAGAATCCGAAAAAATGACTAAGTTTGAGGAATCTGGAAAATAATGCAAGTTGTCTTTTTCGTGATTCTGAGATGAGTAAAAATGTGATCTATCCTTGTCCGAATTTAATGAAATTTGGTGCACTTATTATTCATATACTGAGGAATGTTGTGTTAAAATTTCAGATCAATCGGAGTTCGGTAAGTCACCCAAAAGATGGCTGCAACTTGGCAGTCCGAGCAAACCAATCCAGGGACTTCCAGGATTTTCCTGAGACTATGTCCCAACTTCGAAAAATCATTCCTGACAACTCATAAGGAATTTGATTAAACTGTTTTATTTAGAGGTAGCTATGTGTGTCTAGTTTCTCTGGGACTTGAAATCGCATCAATCGGAGCTCTGAGGAGGAAGTTATACCAGATTTACTGGAGTAAGGTCATTCTGCCGGGAAAACAACAACTATCCCGGTTGCACAAGGAAAGCTTTCCTTTGGACTTTTGAAGCATGGATCGGATATTATGGACCTAAAGATATATCCATACTAACTTAATGAGAAGATTCAAGTCCAAGATAAGGCCAAGAAGAGTCTAGAAGAAAAGAATTCAGATAATAAGAGAAAGAAAAAGAATCCTGATTAATTTCGGGAAAATTCCTGTGCACGTCTCTCAACTTCCACGGACTCTCCCGGACAGCTTACAATGAATCAGAATTCGAGCCTTATTGGATAGAAAGCTACGGGAGTCTAGTTTCCAACCCAACTGGATTCACCTCAATATCTATTTTCTAGAGAAAGATATTCCATAATCTTCACTCGAAGGTCAAATCTGCCAGCAGGATAAGTTTGAGAAAAACTAGGTTTTGTAAACCCTAGCTGCCTCCCTTGCCTCTATAAATACCACAACATAATTTCAGAATAATCATCTTCTCTTCCTCACTTAAACTTGCCGTAACTCTGCCGAATTCTCTCCAAGAATCCTCACCAAGAACATAGCCGAACCATCTTTCACCACCTTTCATAAAATCATTCCAATCATCAACACCAATCCACTTGCCGAATTCTTCAACAAGGTTGTCACTTGGATTGTAATTTTCGATGGCTTTAGTTTCTTTGTATTTATACATTAATTTGTCTATGAATTATGTATGGATTCTTGGTTCCGATTTTGGTTTTGTTAATTATTCATGGGATTTCCGAATTCTTGTTATATTGTTTGGTTTTCTTGTGTTTAATTACCGAATTATGCTTGTGATTTAATTGACTATGGTATGATGGGCAGTAGGTTTTTGCATGTTTTCTTGATTTAATTAGGTTTATTTCCTTAATTCGTGTGCAACCGAAGGAGATGTCTAGATGCATTCGAAAGGCTATGAGTGTTGTCTAGATGTTGAATTCACTTGCCGATTTAATACATGTTGGATCATACGCGAAGTTGCTTTTAATGTGTATTTATCTAAGGGCTAGAGTAATTCTGGAAATTTACATGTCGAAGTGGGATGAGTGACGCCATACCTGCTAACATGTTCCAATTCGACATATTGTGCTTATGTGCTATTTGTGTTTAATTTCTACGCGAAGTGTTGTTAAACCGATTAGTACCATGTTTAGGATTATACGCGAAGTTAATTCTAAATACTTGTGATGTTTTGAATAATTAGATATACCACGAAGGCTCTAATTAAATTGGAACTTAGTTAATCTTGAATTCGATATTTGCTTGCTGCCCCTATTACTTGTTTTAATTTCGTTGCATGTGTAATGAGTTTTGTGTTTTGTGATTGTGTGGAAGATGTTGATCAATTGTATTTAATAATTTAGGATTTAAATTTGTTAAAATCAGTAGGTAATTAGACATTAAAATTCGACAAACCCCCTTATGTGCAACACTTTGTGTGATTGAAAGCCCTTGATTTTCCCGGATAGAACGATCCCTACTTGTCCTAACTACAATTGACAAAAGAAGAGTATTATGTGTATGAAGTTGTTTTGCAGGTACTTTGTGCTTGGATTATGTCTCCATCACAAATGCGCATGCATGGATCTTAATGTATGATAGCCCTAGATCTTTGAGGATACTTCGGACCTTACAGTGATTGGTAGGATTACGATGACCCTCCTCCAACAACGAAGAAGTGTACTGTAGATATTCATCCACTTGCCTGATAGTCGATTTTGTCTCGACTTTAATCCTCATTACCTCCATCACACTTTGAAGAACTGTCTTCTCAGAACTTGAAGACACATGGGTCTGTTGCAATGCAATCAGTTTGTTGTACTTGTCAAAGGCAGCAGTGTTGACAACTTGTGGGAAGGGCAACACCGAGTCATGCATATATTGTTCCCCACGTACACCGCTTTCAAAAGGAAACACGTCGTTGACGAATGCCATTGTTGGATCGTTGGATGTACTACTACTGCCCGCCTAAAAAAACTGCCCATGATCATGCGATCCATCTAATGATGGCTCACCGTGATATATCCAACGTTTGTACTTCGGCCAAAACCCATTACTCTTTAGGTGCTCCCATACTATCATAATCGGAAATCGACACATATCACTGCGACACTTACATTTCTTGCACGGGCAATAATGGTAATCATTCCCGTTTGCATTTTCCTCGAGGAATTGCAAAAAATTCACAACTCCTGTAGTGTATCGTCGGTCATGCCTTGGAAGCGAAATCCAACTCTTATACAGATCCATATATAGCCTGATAATAATATATATGTATAACTTTAATTAATAAGAAATTAATTAACACATACATATATATATATATATATATATATATATATATATAAATCCTTAATAATTAATTACATTACAATATATATTATTATCAACATCAACTCATATATATATATACCATTAATTAACAACCATTATTTAAGTTACACTATATATCAACAACTATTAATTAACATATATATATATATATATATATATATATTTTAACACTAATTAAAATAACATCAAATTAAAACACATAATTAAACTAAAACTCAAAATCAACTCAAAATCAACATATATACATACATTCTAACACTAAAACAACAACAAATTAAACAAAAAATCACTTAATAAATCAAAATCACTAAAACTCAAAATCAACTCAACTAAAACTAAAAATCAACACATATACATACATTCTAACACTAAAACAACAACAAAACAAAAAATCACTTACTAAATCAAAATAACTAAAACTCAAAATCAACTTAACTAAAACTCAAAATCAACATATATACACATGTACGTACCTATATATAGCTCCACAATGTAAGAGAGGACGGATTTCAACAATACCCACAAATTTTTCACTCTTTCTCCCGTTTTTTTTTTTTTTTTAAATGAGCAGCTGCTGCCCAGATTTGAAAATATATAGACTTATAGCCGACGAAAATGTCAACTTCGTCGGCCATACTTTCAAAAATTTTCGTCGGCTAATGTTTCGGAGAAAGGCAGACGAAAATACAAATCGTCGACTGAAATATGAATATAGCCGACGATTTTTTGGAAATACCAACGACAAAACGGTTTCGTCGGCTATGGTTAAACTATGGCCGACGATTTTTTTTTTCCACCGACGAAAAATAAAATCGTCGGCTATTCTTTAGAATTACCGACGAAAATTTTAATTCGTCGGCCGTTTTTTTTTTCATCGGGAAAACTCTTTTTTCTGGTAGTGATCTGTGTAAGATTGATAACCAAGGGAGGTACAGGGACGTGGGGCGTCATTACCGGCACCTTAGCAGACATTAGCGACAACTTCAATATGCATGTCTAATCATTAACTAGTTTCAAAAACAAAAATATTAACAAAATAAAAATTTCTCTATTTCCTTAGCAGACATTAGTGATAACTTCAATATGCATGTCGAATCATTCACTAGTTTCAAAAACAAAAATTTAAACAAAATTAAATTTTCTCTATTTGAAATTTTGGCTTCTAAATGCGTATCGAGATTATTAAATAAAGAAAAAGATCGCCACTTGGTCATATCTCGTTTTCGTGTCATATAAAATTTATTTCGGATAGAGTATGCCAAAAATTATTAAGATTATTCCGTATAACATCATAAAAATAGTTAAATTTACGTATGGAGCAGACAAAACCTTACCAAAGAACTATTAAGTTTTCTGTTGGCCATCAATACTCATTAAATAGCAAAATGTTTACTTACGACGTCTTATAAAATTAGAGTATTATAAGAAGCACATTATATGTTTTGAAAAATTCTACAATGTGTTGATGCATCGCATGCATCAACTTTAACCTAAAATTTATAAAATAAGTCATTAAAATAGTATTTTAGTCCTCAAAATTGTAACTGAGTAGTGAAATTGTAAAATATCTAATTACCACTGAGTTGTTAAAATAATAATATTAGTACTTAAAGTAGAACTTAATTACAACTTTCGAAAGTTAAGAGTTAAGGTTGTTGTCTCGAATATCAAAAAAGGGATTGAAAAATTAGGAATGTGCATTAGGGTATCTAAAGTATTGGACAAAGAAACTTGAAAACTAAAAGATTAAATGTATAGGCTTAATAAATTAACATTAAATTTTAATTTACCATTAAAATTTGTGTTCTTGTCATGGTGACCCTATATTGAACCAAACCAATAAATCATCAAACCAAATTTTTATAATTACATTCGTGTTGTGTTTAGGAGTCCGTATATTATAATAAAAACTTTTTATGATGCAAAAGGATGATGCAACCTGATTCATTTATATATCTAACTCGTTCCGGCTAGTCTAACTAATGTTAACGTGCGAGTTGTGTGATATGCTATCAGTGGTACTATGTAACCTCTCTCTCATGCACACTTGTTGTATTGGATCAAACCCAACTCCCTTTCTTCCCGTCTCAGTCATCTCATCTCTCTTACCTGAACATAAACCTTGGTTATGTTTTTTTTTTTTTGTTTTTTGTTTTTTTGTTTTGAATAAAAACCTAGGTTATCTATGTTCGGAAACAGATAACTCCTAGTTCTGAATATTTAACTTGTACTACTGACAGGAACTTTCCTATTCCCCATCTACCTAATTGATCCGTTCACCGGCCGACTTGCAGGCACTACAAAAAACTGCCGCACCAGTTGAACGGGAAAGTTATACAACACTGCATTTCCACCGGAGTCTGCAGTTTGTTTTCGTAATTGAATCCATCAGTTAAACATAAGAGCTTATGCATTTTCAGGATCGATCTCAGATAGTAAGTCGAAGGACAAAGCTGGTTGTGCATGCCTCCGCTTTTATTTATTTTTAACATTTTTAACATACGAAGGAGACAGGCCTGTCATATTTAAGACTTCATAGTGAAGAAATTTAGAAACTATTATCTTTAACTGCATTTATTCGAACACTACCAACAACCTTAATTGACAATATTATTTCACACACCAGAATTGAAAGGCAACAAGTAATTAACATAAGAATCGACGATCTCAGACACCGGTACCACAGTAATCTTTGATAGGGCACACAGATTTCATTGCTTCTGGTGTCTTGTTATAAAGAAGGAAACCCATATGATCGAAAGGCTTGTACAGTAAGGGGTGTTTCTCATCGACCAACTCTTCAGGTACTTGCAGAATCCCACTATTGAATGCGAATAACCCCATGGAGTATCTGGTTTTCTTATCTTTCACGATGACTTGGTGCTCACAAGAGTGTACCCTGTCGTTACTCCATGCCTATGTATCAAGAGGGAAAAAAAAAGATCGATATAAGAAACGGTACTGTCATTGAGGTGTGTAGCTGGAAAATGAAGAAAAATGTTTGATATGAATTTTTATTTAAAAAAGATGGCACTGAACGACCCACCTTGAATGCGTCGCCTGCCATGACTAGGAAAGATGAAGGTGAAGGTTCAACCTCAATCCATTGTGCGTCCTTTGTTTTTATCTGCAAACCATTAATCTCATGTTGATGAAGGATGGACATGAAGGTCTTATCTGTGTGAGGATGCAATCCCATATCAGTTTCATTCAGCTGACGTTCTCTATAATAGAAGCATCTAAGGAGGTATGTGGTAGATGCCTTGTGAGACTCATAGAGCCTCTCCACACCATAATTCTCAAACACCATTTGTGTCACAATATTATCCAATTCTGCCACCAACTTTGAGTAGGAATGAGCACTTTCACTGAATCAAAGATTAATTAGTTTCAGAAAAAGCATATACATAAAATTTCATAAAGAGCTTTAGAGTGAGCCTCATGCACTTACCGAAACTTGTCATTTCCTTCAGGCCACATGATACTTGTGAAGCGTTGCACTCCTTTTAATGTCGTCGGGTTATCGACACCCAAGGATTCGTAGAGAGGAAGGAAGGAATATTGTCCGAAATAGCTGTGGTAAGGCCTGTCACTGGTTTTCTGCATTTTAGTTTCCAAGGGCAGATTGAAAAGTTCATCGAGCACAGAAAATGTTGAGTTGTGAAGTTCCAAAGGAACTTTGCTGTAAATAGCTTCAAAGCAGCCATACTCTTCTAGAGCAAACTTGATTTCCTTGCTTGCCAAGAGCCATGCATCTGTACCAGGCTTCAAGTTCTCTTTTGATAAATCTACAACGGGAACCTTAGCTGGCTGAGTTTGTGACCCCATAAGAAAAATAATGTCTTAATTGCAATAGCTCGCTAGTTTTGTTGGAGAATTATTGCTCTGATATGAAACTTATATATATATATATATATATATATATATATATATATATATATATATATATATATATATCAGTCCCTATCTAAAGCGGGACTCCACTCTGAAATTAAAGAGCGAGACTCCTTATTTGACCCACATTCCGGTCAAATTTCTATATCTCCACCATTCAGTATTTATGTATATGTTTGTAGATCACTTCTGCAAAGTTTCATCAAATTTGATAATCGTTTAAACATTCCTAGTCGTGATTGACACGAATGGTTCATACTGAACAGATTCAATTTGTTCATTGATTTTTTATCGTTTTGATACCTTAACGATCACCAAATGAGCTGAAAATTTATAGAGATGATCTACACACATATATCTAAATAGTGAACGGTGGAGATGTAGAAATTTGACCGGAAAGTAGGTTAAATAAGGAGCCCGGCTTAATTTCAGAGTGGAGCCCCGCTCTAGATAGGGCTGATATATATAGATATATATATATATATACACACAGGATCATATAATTGCACTGATGTCGAATAATAAGACAATTAGGTCCAATTCAACCATAAGAAATTGATATAAATTTACGTCGCTACTAGACAGTATATATCAAATCGATCACAATCGCAGTGATCACTTAATTTGTGACTTTGCGTTTGTATGCGAATACCAGACAGCTACACAATTATATATGCTATTGTCACAGTTGTGCCTGAACCAGAAGCGAAAGTTAAATTTCAATTTATGTTTTTTTTTTTTGGGTCGGAGATTCCTTCAGTTAACTTTTAGAAGTACTATATTTTCATGATGGTGTGGTTCTTCTTATCAATCGGCCTGTTGCTCTACGCGATTGGTGCTTCGAAAGCTGAAAAAACTCTAGGAAGCTCATATGTTATAGACTTAATTATCAGGGGCGGATCTAGGATCAAAATCTTTCCGGGGCTAATTATAACACACAAAATTTCAGCGACAAAGCATAAGAAATATTTGTTAAATAACATAGCAAGTCTTTCTCGTAAAAGAATTTACATAACATGAGATACAATACAATAAGAGAATACAAATAAAAACTAATGAAGCTGTATTCTACGAGGACTCAAATCTTTAAAATCTTTAATCACCCCACATCATTATCAACCGCTTCATGGTAAACACTGATTAACCTGGTCAGAGACAAAGAAAAGCCAAACTTTAGAGACTAAGCATCTGATCTATGTGGACACAGCAGCAACAAAAGCATATACATCAGAAATGGTGCTGATGCAAGCCATGTACCGTACTTGAAATTATGACAGTTCAGATACATAAGCATATCAATATTTGACAAAATTAGGGTACCGAACAATCTGTGTTCTGAAGGTACCTAATCAGACAAAACTTATATATAATTGTCAAAAATCTATCAAAGCAACTAAAGGCTTTGTAAAAGATCCGACTCCAACCAATATATGTTGTCATTATCAGCAAACTTGGCATACACCCCCGTCTTCCGAGTTCCAAGCACAGGAAAGGGATCTAGACTCTAGATCATCTCAGATAAGTCTGCTACAATTCTAAACAAAGCATTAAACGGTATGATCAGTAACACAAGCAATCTAAGAAAACTTCTAAGTCCACGAATCAGGCTCTCAGGCAGGTTCTCATAGTTATCATATGCTTCTGTTCTTTTTCTTGTTATATCTCTCTTAAATATCCCAAATCCCAAATCCAATTGAAAACTACAAACAAAAGCATAAAAGGCGAAGAGAAAGCAAAAGAGTAAAGGGAAATTCAAACCTTGGAGCTTTGGGCAGTTGAGCGAATCACCTAATTAGATCGAAGTCATCGAACTCCGGAACTCGTCGAAGCATTCTCTGTCTCTGCGTCTAAGGCTCGAACTCCTCAAGTCAAGAATCTCGCACCTCTCGCCTCGCCCAGTCGCCCCCTATATGTTGATCGAGTAGAGTTGGATTTCACTTAAAGATCAAGATCATGAGTTAGGGCTCAGGACTCATGAAGATTGAAGAACTCTTTGATTAAAAGATGAAGTTTTTACCCCGGAATTAGAGTATTGGTCTGCATCTGCCTATACATAACAATTTTTTTCTTTTTTAATTAAGCATTGATGCACTTATTTTTTTAGGCTCAAAAATCTTGCAAGGGCTTAAGCCCAAGTAAGTCTTGGGCTAGCTCCGCCCCTGTTAATTATAGTCTGGCGATTGATCGACGTAAGGTATTTTGCATAATGAAGTTACAAGTTTAGCTTGCTTCATGATAAATAGAAGAGAAGATCCTATATTATATATATGGCCACTTCCGGGTACTAAATTAGGTTGAATATGCGGATGCGATAAGTAGTAGTACGTTAATGAACTCATATCTAAAACTGTTGGATTCTCTAGTTTAGAGGCAATAATTAACATATGTGAATGCCTAAGATCAAATAACAACTTCAGTTATATAAGCTGTATCATCAGTTTGATTACATTATTCTACTACGGGAATATTCTACAATGATGCATGCATGACATGCATTAACTTATTTATACGTTTATATGTTGTACTGGCTCTATGTTTACTGATAATTAATAGAGTGATCGTCACTGATATATTCATAATAAGTTTCCACCCTGCTAAGGAAGTTCATGATGAGAGAGTTTGACACAACGATATTCGAGTATGACATAGAAATAACCAACACTTTCTGAATCCAAATCAGTCAAATGAGAAACTAGTTCACTTCATATGTTTTTTTAGTTTAACAGGTCTCTTAATTAACTCATGAATGTTAAATAAAGAAAAGGACCTGTACAAATAACCACTTTCTTTGGATAAATTCCCACAGTCCACACCCATCAGATGTGAATTGTTCTAGTTACACTGATAAGAAAGATAACGTACATACATTTTTCTCCAAAAAAAAAAAAAACAAAGATAACATACATAGCTGGGAAAAGGCCACACAGCAATAACAATATTAGTACATTCAGACAATCCAAAACAAACCAACAAACCTTGAAATAAGCACACATGCATAACTATTTAGATTGCTATATACAAGGTTTTCAAACACCACAATAGGCTTTTATAGCAGAGTTTGAGTTGTCTTCAGCAGTACGAAAGTAAAGCAGGAGCCCGGCATGATCAAAAGGCTTGTAGCGTAAGGGGTGTTCGTCATCAACAAGCTCATCAGGCACTCGGATCTCACCATTGCTAAATGCAAACTGTGCCAAAGAGTATCTTGCTCCGGCTTCATTCCCAGTGCTCATAACAACTCGGTGGTTCGGAGACAATATTCTGTCATTACTCCATGCCTAAATAAGAAACAAGCAAATTAAGTTAGCCAATTTCCTTCATCTGGGTCTTTACTAATTCGAAACTAAGCACAACGGTAAACAGGATCCGGTAAATAGCATGCTAGACTGTTACCATTAGTGCATCACCCGCCATGACTACAAAAGATGAAGGTGGAAACTCAACCCTAAACCATTCATGGTTTCTTGTTTCAACCTCCAAAGCATGAACCTGGTTGTTCTGATAAAGTACGGTTGTGAAGCTCTTGTCAGTGTGAGGGACGAAGCCAAGATTAGGTTGGTTTTCTTGAGGCAATTTATTTTTCAATAGTCGAAGAAGATAAGTGATCGACCCAGCATAAGAGTCATAATACTTCTCCACGCCATAGCTCTCAAATATCATTCTAGTCACCATTTCATCCAGCCCTTCTGCTACTTTTGCAAACGAATATGCACTTTCACTGAAAAGAAAAAGAGTGAGTCTAAGTCTAATTATCAACCAAAAGAATAAATGTATACTTAATTAATTAACATCAGAATGAAATTGATGGTTCTCCATCAAAGTAAAACAAACGAATTATGTAATTTACGAATAAGAAGGATGTTTAAGTATAGATCTGGATTACCGAAAGTTATCATTTCCACCAGGCCACATGAGCTCTGTGAATTTCTGAGTTTCCTCCAGCGAAGTTGCATTGTCGATGCCCATGCTTTCATGGAGAGGGATTATGGGAATTTGGCCAACATACCCATTTAAGGGTTTAGCCTCATATTTGTTTGTCATTTTGGTTTCAGTCGGGAGATCAAACAACTCTTCCAGAGTAGCTAAAAGAGAGTTGCGGAACTCCGGAGAGATTCTGTCATACAAAACTACAAAGCAGCCAAACTCTTCGAGTGCTTGTTGAACGTCTTTGCATGCGGACAGCCATGAATTGGTGCCAGGCTTCAGAGTTTCCTGGTTTGAGAAATCTAGGACAGGAAGCTTTAGGGGCTCTTGATGATGATCGGAACCCATATCCTGGTTTAGGCTTTTCAGTAGTGAACTTTTTTCTTAAAATAGGTATGGTATAATTCCCAGATGCATTCTTCTCCAATCTGGAGGATATTTATAGTAGTATAAATTAACCTATAGCTAAGTATGAAAGGGGAATACAATAGTAGAGCTATGTATGAAACTTAGAAACTATAAGTCATACAATACAACTATATTAATGCAGAGATATTGTCATGGAAGAGAGTCCAGATTTGCTGCTTCTAATACTGTACTTTTGTTGAATGAAGCAGTTCACTTAACACTCCCCTCAAGTTGGAGAGTAGATGCCTCGCATACCCAACTTGTCTAGTGAGCTGTGGAATACTTTTGCAGAAACAGCTTTGGTAAAAATATCTGGAAGTTGATCTTTAGTGCGTACATGTGGCATGTTGATGATTTCTGTCTCCAATTTCTCCTTAATGAAATGTCGATCAACTTCAACATGTTTTATTCTGTCATGTTGAACTGGATTGTGTGCTATGTTGATGGCTGTTTTATTATCACAATAAAAATTCAGAGCATACTCGGGTTTGAATCCCAAGTCCTTCATCAGATGACAAAGTCACAACATTTCACATAATCCATGAGTCATTCCTCTATACTCGGCTTCTGCACTGGATCTAGCAACCATTTTTTGCTTCTTACTTCTCCATCAGACCAAGTTACCTCCCACAAAAGTAAAGTAACCTGAAGTAGACCTTCTATCAGTAATAGAATCGGCCCAATCTGCATCTGTATATCCATCTATATATATCTGTGTGGCCATTCTTTGAAAATATGATCCCTTTACCTGGATTGGCCTTCAAGTAACACAAAATTTTGTGCACTGCATCCATGTGATCTTCACTTGGTGCGTGCATGAATTGACTTACAACGCTTACAGCATATGCAATATCAGGTCGAATATGTGAGAGATAAATGAGCTTTCCGACTAACCTCTGATATCTTTCTTTGTTAGTAGGCACTTGGTCAGGATATTCTGCTGAATTGTGGTTTTGTTCTATTAGTGTATCTGCAGGTTTACAAGCTAGCAAACCAGTCTCCATGAGTAAGTCAACCACATACTTCCTCTGAGATAAGGAAATGCCTTCATTTGATCTAGCCACCTCAATACCCAAGAAGTATTTCAATCCTCCAAGATCTTTCATCTCAAAAACAGATGATAAATGTTCTTGGAGTCTTTTTACTTCTTCCGGGTCATTACCTGTCACAATCATATCATCAACATAAATGATAAGTGCAGTAAGTTTATCTTTCCAATGCTTCAGAAACAACGTATGGTCAGAGTTGCTTTGTTTGTAACCAAATTGTTTCATAGATTGGCTGAATCTTCCAAACCACGCCCTAGGGGACTGTTTTAGTCCATAAAGAGACTTATTCAACTTGCACACCATTCCTGCCTGCAAAAGTAGGGAATAACCAGGAGGTAGATCCATGTAGACTTCTTCCTTCAGGTCTCCATGTAGGAAAGCATTCTTCACATCAAACTGTTTTAGAGACCAATCTAGGTTGGCTGCTAATGACAGCAGTACTCGAATAGTATTCATCTTTGTTACTGGTGCAAAGGTCTCCTCATAGTCAATATCATATGTCTGAGTATATCATTTAGTAACTAGCATGGCTTTGTATCTATCCAGTGTACCATCAGCCGCGTACTTCAATGTATAGATCTATTTGCACCCGACTCTTCTCTTCCCTGTTAATTTTGGCACTAGTTCCCATGTCTGATTCTTTTGCAAGGCTTCCATTTCATCCTCCATAGCCTTTGTCCAGTTTGGATCTGATAGAGCTTCCTGCACTTTATTTGGAATGACAATAGCAGATAACTGAAGTACAAAATACGCATATGACTTGGATAACCTATGGGAGGACATGTAATTGTTTATGGGATATTTGACCTTGGCTTTAGGATCTGGCTCATACTGAGCTTTTGGTTGACCTCGATTTTTCCGAAATGGCAATTTAGGGACCAAATGAGGTTCTGTTTCAGAGTTGGGCTCAGAATTTATGTTATCATGAAATTCAGATACATGGTTATTAATTACCTCTGGATCATTCTCATGGAGCATTGGTGTTGATGGGGTAGTAGAAGGGGGGAAATCATTCGTCTCTGCTAATTCTAGAGTTGGCAGCTGATCTGTATCTGTTTCTGCTGTTGGTAGCTGGCCACTCATTTCAGAAACTTCATGTTCAATTCTTGTTGCCTTAGTATTTCCTTGTACTTGGTCATCCACGAGACCTGAGGGACCCAAGAAATACCCTAAAGACTGCTCTTCCTCAATATTGCTCTCCCCCTGAAGAGGAGTCTTCGGGGAAAAATATAAATCATCTTCACATAATGTAACATCCATTGAAACATAGGAACGTTTCGTAATGGGGTTATAACACCGGTATCCTTTCTGAGTGGAAGCATAACCGATGAAGACACACCTTTCAGCACAAACATCCAACTTAGTCCTCTGGGTTCGATGGATATGCACATATGCTACACAACCAAAAATCTTTGGATCAAGGACATGGACAGGTGGTAAAGGCAAATAGCTTGCAAGAGCTTGAATTGATGTTTTTGGTGGTGGAGAGTTTTCTTTGGATGTGGACTGAAGGGCTTGTGTAGGAAGTCTGTTGATGAGGTATGCGGTAGTTAGGATTGCATCACCCCATAAATATTCAGGCATATGAGCTCCGATCAACATGGAGCGAGCAGTTTCAAGAATGTGACGGTTCTTTCGTTCCGCCACACCATTTTGTTGAGGGGTACGAGGACATGTGATTTGATAAATGATGCCATGAGTAACTAGATATTGGTGAAAGAGATTGTTTACATATTCTCCACCATTATCAGTACGAAAGACTTTAATGGGCTTTTGGAACTGAGTTTGAATCATGGCATGAAAAGTCTGAAATACTGAAAAAACATCACTCTTATTTCGTAGCAAGTAGATCCAACTCATCCGGGTGCAATCATCAACAAATAAGACAAACTATTTCATTCCTATGTGCGTTGGTGGACCAGGCCCCCAAACATCAGAGTGAACAAGATCAAATGGGGCACTACTTTTAGTTGAGCTCAAAGGACAGCTCACATGGTGACTCTTGCCCAAAATGCAAGTGTTGCATTTAAAGTCTAATGGTCTGCAATGCTGAAATAATAAAGGGAAGAGAGTTTGGAGATAGCCAAATGATGGATGTCCTAACCTCTTATGCCATAACCAGATTTGTTCTTCATCAGTTGATGATTTCTTCTGAATCTGATGCACTTCACTGATACGGCGATTACCAGCAGAGGTCATTTCCATGTAGTACAATCCCCCCTTCTCAATACCCCATCCAATAGTTTTCCCTGTTCGGATGTCCTGAAATATACAACACCAGGGGTAAAGAATCACACAACAATAAAGTTGTTTGGTTATTTGTTTGACAGACAAGAGATTATGAGACAAGGAAGGAACAAGTAACACTGTATCAAGGGTAATTGTACCTGAAAGAGTGACAGACCCAGCACCAGTAATGGGGTAAGAATCGCCATTGGCATTAGTTACGCCAGACTGGCGAACTAGAGTTAAATGGTGAATATTGCTAAAATTATTAGTCATATGATCAGTGGCACCTGAATCAATTATCCACATATCTTTCCAATTAAAGGCAGCATTATTCGAGAGTAAAGAGCAAGATGTACCCATGAAGGAAAAATTGAGGTTACCAGAGTAATCACCGTGAGCAGGTTTCTCAGAAACTATATTCAAACTCTGGCCTTGTGAAGCAACTTGCAAGGAGGCTTGATGTCTGCTTTTGGGCCGATAGCTCTTCAGGTTCTTATTGCCATGGGGCTGAATTGATTTTGCTTTCTTTTGTACTTCATTTGATTGGGCTTCTTTGCGAGCAGCAATGTGATCATCCCACCAGTTTGGAAATCCAATTAAGTAAAAACAAGTCTCACTACCAGAAAAAATGGTTTTCCCAACGAAAAAAAAAAAAACGGCCGACGACTAAAAATTTTCGTAAGTAATTCCATAGAATGGCTGACGATTTTATTTTTCGTCGGTGGGAAGACAAAATCGTCGCCCATAGTGTAACCATAGCCGACGATACTGTTTTTTTGTTGGTATAAAAAAAAAATCGTCGGCTATATTATATTTCAATCGACGATTTTAGATTTTCGTCGGTCTTTCTCTGAAACATTAGCTGACGAAAACTTTTGAAATTTTGGCCGACGAAATTGACATTTTCGTCGGCTATAAGTCTATATATTTTCATATCTAGACAGCAGCTGCTCATTTAAAAAAAAACGAAAAAAAACGGGAGAAAGAGTGAAAAATCTGTGGGTATTGTTGAAATCCGTCCTCTCTTACATTGTGGAGCTATATATAGGTACGTATATGTGTATATATGTTGATTTTGAGTTTTAGTTGAGTTGATTTTGAGTTTTAGTGATTTTGAGTTAGTAAGTGATTTTTTGTTTTGTTGTTGTTGTTTTAGTGTTAGAATGTATGTATATATGTTGATTTTGAGTTGTAGTTTAGTTGATTTTAAGTTAGAGTTTAATTATGTGTTTTAATTTGATGTTATTTTAATTAGTGTTAAAATATATATATATGTGTGTGTGTGTGTGCATGTGTGTGTGGAGTTTAATTATATATATATATATATATATATATATGTTAATTAATGGTTGTTGATAGTGTAATTAACTTAAATAATGGTTGATATATAGTGTAACTTAAATAATGGTTGTTAATGGTGTATATATATATATATATATATGAGTTGATGTTGATAATAATATATATTGTAATGTAATTAATTATTAAGGATTTATATATATATATATATATATGTGTTAATTAATTTCTTATTAATTAAAGTTATATATATATATATATATATATATATATATATATTATTTTCAGGCTATATATATGGATCCGGATAAGAGTTGGATTTCTCTTCCAAGGCATGACCGACGATACACTACAGGAGTTGTGAATTTTTTGGGGTTCGTCGAGGAAAATGCAAACGGGAATGAATACCATTATTGCCCGTGCAATAAATGTAGGTGTCGCAGTGATATGTGTCGATTTCCGATTAGGACAGTATGGGAGCACCTAAAGAGTAAAGGGTTTTGGCCGAAGTACACGCGTTGGATATATCACGGTGAGCCATCATTAGATGGATCGCATGATCATGGGCAGTTTTTTGAGGCGGGCAGTAGTAGTACATCCAACGATCCAACAATGACATTCGTCAACGACGTGTTTCCTTTTGAAAGCAGTGTACGTGGGGAACAATATATGCATAACCTGGTGCAGCCCTTCCCACAAGTTGTCAAGACTGCTGCCTTTGACAAGTACAACAAACTGATTGCATTGCAACAGACCCCTGTGTCTTCAAGTTCTTTGAAGACAGTTCTTCAAAGTGTGATGGAGGTAATGAGGATTAAAGTCGAGACAAAATCGACTATCAGGCAAGTGGATGAATATCTACAGTACACTTCTTCGTTGTTGGAGGAGGGTCATCGTAATCCTACCAATCACCGTAAGGTCCGAAGTATCCTCAAAGATCTAGGGCTTTCCTACATTAAGATCCATGCATGCGCATTTGACTGCGTTCTCTTCTGGGGTAAAGATGCAGAAGGGAATGACCTTGCTACCCTTGACGCATGTCCGATATGTCAGTCTGACCGATATAAGTTGACGGGAGTAGGCAATAGGAAACCTGTGAAAGTGCTTCAGTATTTTCCGTTAAGAGATAGGCTTAAGCGGTTGTACATGTCAGAAACCATCGCAAAAGCTATGAGATGGCACGGTGAGCGGGACGCGGGAGACGCAGATATCATGACACACATCTCTGACGGAGCGGCTTGGAAGCATATAAACAATGAGTTTCCTCATTTTGCGTCAGATATCAGAAACGTCAGGCTCGGGCTCTCAACCGACGGGTTCAACCCTTTCGGCACCATGAGTCTTTCATACAGTATATGGCCGGTGGTTTTGGTACCTTACAACCTTCCTCCGTGGATGTGCATGAAGAAGGAATATAATATGTTGACGTTGTTGATTCCGGAGCCTGGTTACCCAGGGAAATGTCTCGATGTGTATATGAGACCATTGATTGAAGAGCTTAAGGTATTGTGGGACATTGGTCATCCCACTTTTGACAAGTACAAGGAGGAGACGTTCCAGATGCATGCCATGGTTATTGGTACCATCAGTGATTTTCCTGCGTATGGGATGTTGTCGGGCAGCATTGTTAGGGGATACAAGGCTTGTCCAGAGTGCCTCAGCAATTATGGGAGCACCCCTCATTGCAACAAGATATGCAGAATGGGTCATCGTGTGTTCCTTCCGGCGGATCACCACTGGCGTTACGAGTCCGCTGCATTTGATGGAACCGAAGAACACGGTGGTCGTCCCAGAAGATGGACGGGAAGAGAAATTTTAGCAGTGCTTAATGAGTACGATTTTGGGCCCCTCAGCAATCATCCCGATATTGTAGCGGAAATACCTGAAAGACCTGAGGACTACAAATTCTGGACACATAAGAGCATATTGTGGGAACTCCCGTACTGGTGTGAGTTGCTGATCCGTCACTTCCTAGATGTTATGCACATAGAAAAAAATGTTTCTGAAAGTGTGGTGGGCACAACGCTGAACTTGGAGGGGAAGACGAAAGACGGTCCTAAGGCTCGCACTGATCTGCAAAACATGAATATCAGAAAACAACTATAGTTGAAACAAGGGAAGAGAAAAATGCCTCAAGCTCCTTACACCATCAAGCCTGAGCATAAATCAGAAATTTTCCATTGGATAAGCCGGGCCAAGTATCCTTCAGGCTTTGCTGGAAATATAGGCAAGTGGGTGAACAGACAATTCGACAATCTTTACGAGTTGAAAAGTCATGATAATCATATCCTGCTACAACGTCTCTCTTCTATTTTCATTCGACCGTTCCTTCCCCGTCACGTTGTGGAGCCGTTAGTAGCGTTGGCAAGATTTTTCCAGAATGTATGCACACGGAAAGTGAGAAATTCTGACCTCCGGGAAATGCAACAAGACATCGTTCATATCATGTGTAAATTTGAGATGATATTTCCTCCAAATTTTTTCGACATCATGCCTCACCTCATGATCCATCTTCCTCAGCAGTTGTTGCTTACCGGTCCTGTGCACTTCACTTTGATGTATCCGATGGAAATGTACGTATTTTACACTTTATGTTAATTTCCTCATCAATATATGTGATTTAGTATTAATGTATTATCATAACACTTTAAAAACTTGATTTATAGGCAACTTGGACAATACGGTGATTTTGTCCAAAACAGATCCGCACCTGAAGGATGTATAGCTGAAGCAAATATTGCGCACGAGTGCATCACCTACATTAAGCTGTATTTAGGAGCGTTACAGGAAAGCCTACCGGAAGATGTACCTTCACAGTTCAATCTTTCCATACTCTCCGACGATGTTGTACTCGGTGGAAACATGCCAGTTTCCTACAAGTTGAAAGATTATGAGGTAGCCATTGCACATTGGTGGGTACTAATTAACTGTTTAGAAGTTCAGTTTTGGAAGAACATGCATCTAAACTGTGAACAAGTAGGAGGTGATCTCGATTACCACAACCGGACATTCGCAGAGTATTTCGGCCGCTGGGTACGTAACTTTAACATTATTCTATACGTATTTATATATTATTGTGTATAATTATTCATATTTATAGTTGATTCTGATGGTTGCAGATGGACCTCATTAAAAATGATAATCACCCAAATTGGTTGCACGAACTCAGACTGCTAGCGATGAAGGCGGTCTATTCAAAAGTTTATGCGACTTGCAAGGTGAATGGTGTGTTATTTCGATGTGAAGAGAGAGACGTCAGACTGAAAACACAAAATTCAGGAGTTATGGCACATGGTGGGGATGATGGAGTTGACTATTACGGTGGTCTCCATTCAGTTTTGGAACTGCATTATGGGGAAGGCATGAAAGTGCATCTTTTCAAGTGTAGATGGTTTGACACACGGCCGCAGAGCATGAAAATCGATCAATACAGCATAACTTCTGTGAACACTAGTACATCATGGTATGAGGATGACCCGTTCGTTTTAGCCACATGGGTGAAACAAGTGTTTTATCTTGATGATATCGCCAAGGGTGACCCGTGGAAAGTAGTCAACACTATCCACCATCACAACATTTACCGGGAGAGATCAAGAGGGAGGTCAAGAGGGAGGTCAACAACGCGGCGTCGGTGAGTAATTTAAAAAATTTAATTTCTTTATCGTAATATTTAATAATTTTCGGTATTGTTATAATTGTAAAACTAATAAAATATTATCTTTCAGGCATACTTCGAGATTGCCGAACACAAGCATGATTGGGCGGACGCGATGCAGAACTCGAGGTACGTTGGGAATTCCTCATCTTATAATTTGAAATATTTTATGATATTAATAATATTTCTAATGCACTTTTGTTTTTTCCGTAGGTTCAAAGAGTGGAAGAACGAGCTCCGTACCCACTTTACCGAATACGGCAACCGTGGTCGTATGAGTACTCCAAGAGAGTTCATGTTCAGGGAGTACGAGTGGCGTTGGTTGAAGACAGTAGACTTCAACAACCCACTTATGCAGGTAAATACTAAACTTAACTATAAATGTTTATTTTGTTAAAATTTTAATTATTACTTTAATTATTTTATAATTATTACACTAATATTTTTTGATGCATTTTTCTAATATTTTATTATTTGTTTGAAGGAACGGTCTCGGATAAACTCTGCGAACCGCCGCCGTAACACAACCCCTCATTATGGTGGTTCAAGGCCATTTGCACAATATCAGGAGGAGGCGCTTAGAGATCATCCTGATAGCAACCCGTACGTGGAGACGTTCAAAAAGGCTTATCCACAAGCGACAGAACAACTCGTAAGTCGTTGATTACGATTTTAAAATTTTAATTATTAATTTTACTTAATTATATATTTGTTAGAATATTAATTATTTTTTTCCCGTTCAATTAGGAGATGGTGAACCGGGCCGAAGAAGAGGTGTTGCAGCAAGTAGTTCGGGAGACACAACCGAACATTTCAGAGGCAGATCTGCAAGAAGCCCTGCGCCAGGTCGACCGATCGAATGTCCAAACGGCAGCGAGGATGTTCGACGCAGCCTTCCCAGACCGGTCAAACCAATACTACTGTCAGGGTTTGGGAAGTTCTGGAATAGGGCTCCTGAAGACCACTAAGGGAGGTCAAAAGAAGGGAGGTGGGGACAGCCAACAGATGAGGGGGGAAATGTAGAGATTGGCAGAAGAAAATGCAAGATTGGCGGCCGAGTTCCAGAGATCACAGGAGCAACAACGCAGATCACAGGAGCAACACCGCAGAACACAGCAGTATCATTTGGATATGTCCAGTTGGCATGCTGAATGCGAGAGAATTCGGCGACATAACTACGCCGGCCAACAAAACTGGTGGTATGATATGTTTGAGGCACAACAACAATGCCTTGAACCCCCGCCTTCGTTTCAGCCGTTAGTTGAACCTCCAATGCCTCAACCTTCCGAGTTGGTTCAGCAGGATGACGAGCATGATGGAGAGCAGGATGTTGGGGATGACGTGGTGGACTTTAGTGCTTTAGGTGATGATTAGGGTTATATTTTATGTATATTGGAACAAATTAAATAATAAGTCATTTACACGTGTTTCTTGTTGGTGTAAATGCATGGAATGTCATTGTGAATTACTGGTTGCTTAGAATGGTAATTTAGAAATTAATTTAATTTTTTTTCTCCAAAATGTAAGAATAGCCGACGATATTGGCATTATTTCGTCGGCTATAACTTTTAACCGACGAAAATGACATTATTTCGTCGGCTATAACTAATTAATGCCTATTAAAATATTAATATATTCTGACGAAATAACCGACGAAATAGATGAAATCGTCGGCTATATTTCAGAACAAATAGCCGACGAATTTCGTCGGCTATAGTTTACGATATCGTCAGCCATACTCGAAAATATCCGACGAATTTCGTCGGATATTTTGCTAAGGTTTGGTCGACAAAATGAATTTTCGTCGGTAATATCGTCGGCCATACTCGAAAATAGCTGACGATTTCGTTATTTTCGTCGGCCATTCGCTTTACCGACGCCGTTTTTCCGACGAATTATAGCCGACGAAAATTTGGCATAGTAGACGAAATTTTTTTCGTCGGCTATTCTGTCCGATCTGGTAGTGTCTCCACCATATGTCTGGTGGAATTGCAATGAGTGCACCTCATAGGCTTTGGAGGTGGTCTTTTCCAAGATGATGTAGATGAAGAAGGCTGAGAGCTACGGGCATGTGGTGGTTGGTATTGAGCAATCATGGCAGATCCTTCGTGCTTGGTGTCAGACATCGTCTTTTGGAGTCTGTTATGCTCAGCACTAACTCGAGAATAAGCTTCTTCAATGGAAGGTAATGACTTAGTGTTTAAAATTCTACTCCGAACCCCATCAAGGTGAGGGTCTAGTCCAGCCAAAAAGAATTAGACGCGGTGCTTGGTGACTCTATTAGCCATGTAGGTAATAGAATCTGCATCCTTGAGTCTGAGAGGATCCAATATATCGAGCTCCTGCCAAATTTTCTTCATATTGCTGTAATGGCCATAAAGAGGAGCTCCATTCTGTTTAGTAGAAACAGAAGCAATTTGAAGCTCATAGTTTCTAGTATCATCTCGGGCTACTGAAAAAGTAGTGTTGACAGCATCCCAAATTTCTTTAGCTGTCTCCAGGCTTTCGTAATTTCCCCTGACATCCTTGTGCATGGAATTGAGTAGCCATGCCTTAAGGCTGTCTTCTTCAACCCAAGCTTCATAACCCTCCTCATCATCTTCTTCTGATGGTGCTTTTTCCTTGCCGGTGAGATAGCCAAGTTTACCTCGACCGGTGATGTTCAACTTGACGTGTTTAGACCAAGAAATAAAGTTGGTGCTATCCAACTTTTCTGGAGCAATGGGGCCATTATCGTTGGATGGTGATCGCCCTTTATGATGAGAAGAAGATTCTGAGTTGGTTGCTGATGTGTGTGATGACTCGGTGGGTAATTCATCGAGAACAATGATTCAGTATTTACTAAGTAAAGAGAGGAGAAATTCGATCTTTGGGTGTTGCCTATCGCGCAAACTTTCGGTAACTCCTTTCAATGTGACCAGGTCAAACAGGAGGGTTAAGATTTTGGTGGAGCCATGCTCACTTTTCAACCTTACGATTACCTTTCTCTTATTCGATCCTTCGCCTAGACATCACATTAATCAGATGAGCCTAGTTGTTTTGAACGGGTATGCTCAACGTTACAAGGATAAAATATCTAAACCTATTTTTTTTAAAAAAAAAAAAAAAACAACTTACAGCTTTGGACCGGGCCGAGCGGGTGGAGCACTACAGTTTTATAAACAACTTACAACCTTTTTTTTTTGTTTTGTTTTGTTTTTCTGTATTCTCTCCTTCTTCTTCTTTCTCTGTCTGATACCAAAGAGGCTGCAGAGGTCCTCGGTGGTGGGTGTCGGGATCGGCGATGGATGGGTCGAGCTTGCACTGCGCGGTGTCGGGATCGGCAATGGATGGGACGGCGTCAAGGACGTCGGAGTGGTGGGAGAGAGCGTTGAGGAGGACGTTTGATCTGGGACAGTCAAATCACAGTGCTTCGATCTGGTCGAGTTTGATGAGATTCGGTGGTGGTGCGGGGCTCAGTGGTAGAGCAGATTTTGCTGGTGTAGCAGATTTTGCTAGGTACAGGAGCAACTCCAGGTAAGATTCTTGTGCTTTGGTTTTGTTTCGACTAGCTCAAAATGGTTATGGGAAAGAACAAATTGTGTTCTTTGGTATTGGCTTCTGCTCAATCTTGAGCAAAGAAAAATTGGTTATGGGTAATGGGTAATGAGAATTGATATGGGTATGAACTCGTGCTTAATTTTAAGCTGGAGTTTGGTACGATCTGGATACTGGGTAATGTGAAGAAGTAGAGTTCTTCTTAAGTAGGGTACTGGTTTTTTCTGGATATTTGATAAGATGAAGAACAATCTCTTGGTAACTTTTGGCAGCGAAATATGGGGTATGAGTATCGGTCTCAAGAGCAGAATTGCTCTGATACCATCTTCAAATAGGTATGGTATAATTCCCTAATGCATTCTTCTCCAATCTGGAGGACATTTATAGTAGTACATATTAACCTATAGCTAAGTATGAAAGGGGAATACAATAGTAGAGCTATGTATGAAACTTATAAACTATAAGTCATACAATACAACTACATTAATGCAAAGATATTGTCATGGAAGAGAGTCTAAATTTGCTGCTTCTAATACTGTACTTGTGTTGAATGAAGCAGCTCACTTAACACTTTTTGATACTGTGAAGGAGGGAATTGAAATTTGGCTCACATAATTTTAATTATTATTGGAGATCTTATAGGAATATATTTGGTGCGTTTAGGTCTTAACAAGCAAAACTTATTCCCTGCGTGAGTCAAGCATGTGCGTGAGTCAAAAAATCACAAATCTATACCACTGTTGATCGACACGTGTACAAGGTGATATAAGGGAATGACCGCCTTGTTCTGCAGTCCGTTAGTTTAGAGCGAGGTAAAAAATTTAACATGAAGGAGGAAGTGGCCAGGACGCCGAAGCGTCTGGCTTACATTTACGAGGCTACGGTCAGGAAGAACAGGTGAGGCTGGGTTGGATTGGGTTCAAGTGGATTGGTTCTTGTCTTACAAGGTCTGCAGTACAGGATGGTACGCCGAGTATCGGCAGCCAAAAATTCAGTTGGTACCCCTTGGTTTTCTTCCTCCTCCCATTGATGATTCAGATATGAATCATCAAATTTTAGAGATGGGGGTGCTCTTATGACGTTGATTTGATGATTGAATATCTCATAATTGTATGAGAATGATTTATTCTTGACCTGATGTTGATTCGAATTGAATAGGGGAGGAAGAAAAGATAAAATATGTGATCATATTGATTTGGACTGAATCGGTGATGACGAAAAACGGAAAAAAAATGAGAAGCAGCAGTAGATGTTGATTTGGAGAAGACCACCGCCTTATATAGAATCAGTCCCGCTATTTGTATAAATTAACTATAAGACCAAGTCTTGCTCCATTGGTAAGGATATAGGTTATTGCTCAAGAGGTGAATGGTTCAAACCCTCCCTCGCTCAAACAATTTATTGTATTTTGTATATGTTGACAGTAGCCATAAAAAGGCTGCCCAGACCAGCAGCCAGGTCTCCTGGACCCGGCTCAGGGCCCGGGAGCATAGCATGGACACCTGGCCCCGTGTCCGGACATGTCTTACTTATGGCCGGGGCCCGGGAACAGGGGATAGCAGCTCCCCAAACAGGGGCCGAAATAGTCCACCAACAGCCTATATATGAGTCCCAACTACCCTCATTAATAGGTAATCAATACTTCAACTATCCATTCCCGCTTAAGTTACTAGTTTATTCCAACTATACTGACTTAGGCATTGGAGCGGAATAGACCGGCCCCGTCCGGTATTCCCTTAGTTAGCAGGGTTTGCAGGCAGGAATGACACCAAGATCCACCGGTATCTGTGAGTCTACGGATTCAGACAGAAACAATTGGCGCCGTCTGTGCGAAGAGTTCAAAAAGTTTGTGTAGTCGTACTAGCGGGAACGGAATCGATCAGCCTACGGGTCACAAAAAATGCATATGTCTGGAAGTACAGCTGAAAAGAGGGAAGAAAATCCAGAGGATCGGTGGGTTCTGGAGCCGGTGCTAGTCCAAATCCTGGGAGCGGGGCAGGGGCAGCCCGCTGGTAGCTGCAGTCAGAATGCTGCTACCAATCGTGATCCGGGCGGTACGTCCGGTGAACGCGACGGAGATCTACGCGAGAAGGGCCCGGTGGATGATCGCCAAGTCTTGGGCCTGGAACCCGCACCGACGCCCCCCGCGGCTCCAAACAGAGGGGAAGATCGGTTGCCCAGCAGCGACAGCCCGGACGATGTCCCGGCCAGTACGATATGACGGGAGAGATAGAAGAGATGCGGGCTGAAGTAAACCGCTTGCGGGCAGAGAGCGACCGGGACAGGGCAGAAGCCACCACTAGGTATCAAGATATGGAAGCGGTTAATGCCGCACTGGTGGCTGCCTTGGAAAGAGGCCAGTAGCGCAATGCCGCTCTGGCAAAATCATTCGCGCCACACCCAAAAGAGCATCCCCACCAGGAAGTGGGCCAGTCATCGGGAGGGGAGAGGGATACCGACGTGTCGGGAGACGTGTTCCCAGCGGACACGGTGCCACCAAAGATCGTCCCAGCCCCTCGGAGGGACAACGGCTCGTGCGAAGAAGATACCATCAGCACGACCGCACGAGCACTGCAGATACTATCCGACTCGGTGTCAGATATGAAGACCCAGATGGAGGCCAACGTGAGAAAGGCTGCGAGACCGCCGGAGAGCGTACGATTCAACGAGCGGGCCGAACCCTTCTCACCCCGGGTTCTGGACTCCGGAAGATCCGGCACCCAAAAGTCGCTAAAGCTGACATACTCCGGGGCCGGCTGCCCATACCAACACCTGGACAGCTTTCGGTCTCAAACGTGTGCTAAGGGCTACTCCGACGCCGTTTGCTGCAACATATTCCAGGAGACCCTATCTGGAGAGGCGCTCAGCTGGTTTTACGAACTATCGACGAACTCTATAGAGGCATTCGAGTAACTGGCCGATAGATTCGTGGGCCGGTTCATATTAAGGATCGAAGGGGCCCGGACCTCTACGGTCCTCTTTAACTGCAGGCAGCAGACGGCGAAGAGCTGAGAACTTTTGTTAACCGATGGCAAACGACCACCGTCGGGGTCAAGGACCTGGACAAAGGGATTGCCGAATCAGCTTTCAAGCAAGGTCTTCGGCCCCAAAAGTTCTCGTACGCTGTGCGAGTGGAGATCCCGCAGGGTTACGACGAACTGATGGCGATGGCTATCAGGCACGCCCAAGCAGACCACGAAACTTACGGGAGTCGTCAACACAAGAGAAGGCAGGAAGAGCCCGAACCCGCCCGACAGGAAGCCAGAAACTGGCAACAGGGCCGGGACTGAGGAGACTCGACCGACAAAAGACCAAGAGGTTGGGGGAACCAGCAGCGCCGGAGGGACTATGTCGATGTTCCCCAACGAGCAGGGAATCTCCCATCCTACCAGCAGCAAACCCGCCCCCTAGCAGTCATGCCAGCAGGACGACAAGAGGTATTCTCTACTTTGACCTCCTCCTACGAGGATATCATGTATGAGAATGGGAACATCTCCCCTCCACCAAAAAGAAAGCACCCAAATGGGAACCTGACCAGGGCACAGACCGGTAAATACTGCTCCTACCACGATGAAGCCACACACCACACAAATGATTGCCTTGCCTTGAAAACAACGATTGAGGGCCTAGTTCGCCGCGACGACTTGCAGCGGTATCAAGGGTAACCCGGACAGTAGGGACCGCGCGGAATCAGGACGTCTATCCCGCGGCATTAACGATCATACTACTGGTCGAAATCTTAAACCCGGATAGAAGCTCAGCGGTCCAACAACTTGTCAGCCTGAGTAAGGTGCTAGTTTTTTTTTTCTTTCCTAAACACAACTAGCTAGACATTCCAACTAGTTCGGCAGGTGTAATTTCAGCAGTTGTCTATTCTAACTTTGTTTTCAACTAAGTACAAAGGGCAATCCAAGGGTAGCCAAGTCAGGAAAATTGAAAAAGGCACAACACAAGCTCATGCAAAATGTTCATTCATTATAACTCAGGAAAGCGTGTACAAAAAAAAAATTAAAGCAAAAAAGGAGGGCGGGAATGTACAAAGTCTGGAGCCTGCTAGGTCACTTCTGCATGCTCCCCCTCTTCAGCAGGAGCTCCTTCAGCAGCGGTTTCACCAGCGACGTCTTCACCGGCCGACTCGGTGTCACCCTCTTGAACCTCTTCTTCATCCGCTTGCGGCGCCGACAACTTTGAGACGTCAAGATAGCCCTTACTCTTCCAGTCGTCATAAGCATCGGCTATCCTCGCCTCCCGGGCTCGTTTCAGCAGGTCAAGAAGCTCATCGCTTTCTTGATACTTCTTAACCACCCGCTGGTAAACCTCCGAGTCATTCTCATCGACCGGCCCGCCGACATAAGCGGAGCCCGTCGCCACCAGCCGCTGGAGCTCCTCGACCTGGGCCTCCAACTCGGCCCTCTCCTCCTCCAGGCCCTTCTTCTCCTCTTCTAGAGCCTCGACCTGCGCCTCCAGCTTTCCCATCTGCTTCCTGGCCCTCTCTTCCAACCGGGTTTTCTCCCGTTGGAGCTTGGACTTCTCTACCTCCAGGAGCTCCCGGGCGCTTTTCAACTCCGCCACTTGCTTCTTCAGCTCCGGTACCTCTTCACGTGCATCCGACTGATACAAGTGGTACAATAGCTACAGTTTAACTAGCACCGGTTAGAAAGCAACAGATCACGAAATAATGTTGAGCGGATACCGGTGGCAAACTATCCTTACCTGGAGGGCCATGTCCTTGGTTTTCAGCCGGTGCTCCTCCAGCTGCCCTCCCGGAGCCCCAATCTTCTCCAGCTCCATTCCTTTCACGTCCATGAGCAGGCTCTGGGCGAAAGAGTCGCCTGGGCAACTATGCTCCGTGTCTGGCCCTGCAGTAGGATTCTTCTTCACCCCCGATGCTTCTGTTCCAGCAGCAGCAGGGCTAGTAGCCGCAGGAACATCGCCGTGGGCGGTAGTGGTGCCACCACGCGTCAGCTTCAGCCGCTTGGCCAAACTCTCACCCATCGACTGGCCGGTGAAGGTAACAAGCGCGGAGGCTAGCATCTCCCGAGACCTCTTCCTCCGCTCACCCAGATCAACCTGTAAAGAAGAAGATTGGGCGGCAGACAGTGGGGACCTGGCGACAGTTGTCACCTGCCCCAGCCGGTGTGGAATCCTTGCAGCACCACCTAGGGGCTTGGACTACCCACCAACAGCCTTCCCCGATCCAGACGCCACCTGGGGTCCCGAAACGTGAGTCGTTACGCGCTTTAAGACGTAATCCTCGTCCGCAACGTCTAGCGAAACCGGTTTATCATGTACGGTCAACTCCCTCGTTCCCCGGTCGACCGTTGACCTCACGGCAGCGTCCCCCTTTTCCTTCAGCTTCGAGACCAGATCCTGATTGTCCATCGACAACGTTTCTTGGGCTTTAATTGCCGTCCGGGAAGATACACCTGCAGAACACAAGGCAAACAGACTAGTCAAACACCAATTTGCTCAACGGGATCAGAGCTACAACCTACATTCCACCACCCACCGGGATTCTCCCCAGATGACATAGTTCCAGCACCTCCCGCCGGATAAAATTGTAGGAACTCCGCTCCAGGTCCGACCAGCACCCAAATACCTGGGCGATCCTATCTCTCTCCAGCTCCGATAACTGATACGACTGATCGCCGAGGGGCTGAAAGACATCGGGAACCCGGTAAGTCCTACTCCTCTTCTGCCAGCCCCCCCTGCCATCACCACCTTCTTCCTCCAATTATTGTTGAGCCAGGAGGGCAAGTGGGTTATCATCGGCTTAAAATGCCGGGCGGAAAAACTCACACACCCCCGGGCCTTACTCTTCTTCGAGTATGTTAGTCGGTACAAGGCCCGAAACTCATTTACCGTTGGGCAACTCATATCACTCAGCCAGTAGAGACAGCTCATTAGTTGCCTCCACTGGTTCCCAGGAAGCTGTGCCGGTGATATCCTAATGGCACTAAGTAGGTACTGCACAAAGTCCGGCAGCGGGAGCGATAGCCCATGCCGAAATTGGTCCTCGTGAATGACAACCCAACCTTCTTCCGGGTTCCAGGCCGACTCTCTGACATACAGAGGCCGCAGATCTATCTCTCCGGGAATATTCCACCTCGCCCGAAAAGCAGCTATCTCACAAGGAGTTAACGAGCACTCCGGCTCATCACAGTTTATGGTTCTATCCCCGTCCACAAGTATGTGGCGCGGGGCCCCTCCTGAGCGGGCAGTGCCCAAGGACACTGCGTACGGAGCATCCTCCTGTCCCAGCGACCAGGGCGTTGACGCCTCACCAGTCGAACTGGCACTGGCGTTCAGCCCAGAGGACGAGGAGGCAAGCCAGTCATCCATCCTCTCTTGGTCATCCCTCACCGGTCGCCTGACGGCCGATTCAGAGATATCACTAGAGCTCCCAGAATCCATGTAACCTAAAAAAAAAAAAAACCCCCCTTGGCCGATTAGGAACACAACCTAAAACCACCACCGCAGGGCAGTACGAAGCATATAGTGCCTCAGCACAGCCCACATCGGCCACTGTATTTATCAGCCGAAAGTTCCCGGCTCTCGCTCAAGGGTCCCATCCAAAGGGCTAATCTAGATACAACCAAGTGCCCATCAAATCCAACCAAGAACAAAAAAAGAGGAGGAGAAACAATTTCAGAGTCGCAAAGGACTGAGACTCACCGATTAGTATGCACGACGATGAAAACGCAACAGTTGGAAAGCACCGAGCAATTGTGTTGAGCGAGGCTAAACAAGGGATCAGTTTTCAACCAAAAGAAAAACATACCAAGCGGCAAGGGTTTATATGCAGGTCCAGTGCCCTTGAATTTCCCCCCAAACTACTCAGTAGGACAACTGAAACGCCCGCCGATCCGGGCCATCCATCCCTGACCATCTCCTAGCGGCGTGTGTCCCAGTATTGGTAACTTCCCAAGCCATCATAACTGATGGGACTAATGGAATACCCCCTTCAATGCATGTCAGCCACTTGCCTCGCATGCGGAGGGTAGTTGAAATAAGCAGGGGACATAATTCAACCGTCCTGCCTAGAGCCTACTCCACCTAACGCTGAAATACTCCCACAAATCGAGGTATCCCACTAGAAGAACTCTTCCTCTAACACAGGAAACCCTGCAGAATTATTATTGTTACCGCTGAAATATTCCAACAAGTACGGGACATTCTAACATATATTCCAACGGTACGGGGCTTTCCACCAGTTGAATTTATTCCAAATTTCTAGCTAAACAATAACGGCTCGGTACCCCACCGGGAGAAGTCTTCCTCTAGCACAGGAAACCTCTTCCAGCAGGCTAAAAACCCTACATCAATATTATGTACAGGCTACGATATTCCAACCGTAGTGCTTGCTCCGGTTCAAGGCTACCCTAGCCGTCAGTCCATCCAGCTTCAACTATTAGATGCGGTATCACACCGACCATAATTGCACTTGCTTATCGCTCTCCTACAGAATAACTGGTTCGTCGAACTGAGACATTCCTACGGACAGCCGTGTACGACCTAACGGATCAAATGTACCACCGGGCTTTATAAACCCGGGAGACTTGATCCTCTAACACATGACAACTCTTCCCGCAGGCTAAAAACCCTGCACATACATCCCACCTGCAAGAACAAATGCAGCGACGTGGGGACGGCTACCAAGGAATACTCTGGGCCACGTCACCTAGTGGGAGACTTGATCCTCTAACACAGGACAACTCTTCCCGCAGGCTAAAAACCCTGCACATACCTCATGCCTGTACGGGCAAAGGGTATGAAACGATCGGGGAAGTCTCTGGTACCAACACGAGACCGCTTCACCCCGGGGGACTTGATCCTCTCATATAGGACAACTCTTCCCGTAGGCTAAAAACCCTGCACATCCTATATGCCTGCAAGAACAAGAGGCTGTGTAACACGTGGGGGCGGCTGCCTAGGATCACTCCGGGCCACGCCACCAACCAGGAACTCCTATAACACATGACACGTTTCCCGCTGGTACTGGGTGACCTCTTCAAAACTGTTCAAAGGCACTCACCGACTACTGTGGCTACCGTTCTTAACTTGGGGGACTCAGTCATCCCATTCGCTATATTCACCGGGTTTTCCCGGAACATAGCATGGCGGATTTCAACGTCACATCATCTCATTCGCTATATTCACCGGGTTTTCCCGGAACATAGCATGGCGGATTTCAACGCCACATGATCATCTCATGTACTACATCTTGTATCAACTGTCAGTATCAACATCATAACCATGCACTCATCACATTATGCATCATCATAACAGGTTTATTCAAACGCCCGGCCAAACCCAATCTTAAACGCGGACTTGGGGGGCTAGGGCACCGGTCGGTAAGTGCCCCAGCGGGTCTGCGGGCCTATAAAGGAAGACAGATTTAAGTCCCCATTCAAGATGACACTTGACCGGGAACTTGGGAGACATGTTGACAGTAGCCATAGAGAGGCTACCCATGCCCCCAGACCCGCATCTAGGACTCCTGGACCTAGCCCTGGGCCCGGGAGCGTAGCATGAACACCTGGCCCCGCGCCCGGGCAGGTCCTACTTGTGGCCGGGGCCCGAGAACCGGGGATAGCAGCTCCGTAAACAGGGGCCGAAACAGTCCAGCAATATGAGCAGAAGGGGGGCCAGTCCCACATCGAAGGGTGATGCCAGCCCTCATGCTCGACATCCTATATATGAGTCCCAACTACCCTCATTCATAGGTAATCAATACTTCAATTATTCATTCCCGCTTAAGTTACCAGTTTATTCCAACTATACTGACTTAGGCATCAGAGCGGAATAGACCGGCCACGCCCGGTATTCCCTGAGTTAGCAAGGTTTGCAGGTAGGAATCACACCAAGATCCACCGGTATCTGTGAGTCGACGGATTCAGACAGAAACAGTATATATTCTAATCGAAATGTTGGAAATGTTTAAATAAAAAACTTTGGAAAAGTTCTGGAATTTTGATAATAAAAATATTTGAAAAATTCACTATTATGATAGTGCAACTCCTAAAATTTTCTCTATTTTTTATTGTTTGTTTAATTTATAGTTTACCGACCTTGTAATAAATTATATTTTCAAACTAAATACATAGTGTGAATGAAATTTGAAAAAACCGACCATATGATATGATTGATACAGTGAAATATAACTACGGTAAAAAAATTACATATTTTTGATAACGTTGGAGTATCGACCTACTCAATCAATCTTTGTTTCATTCTTACTCTCTAAAGACAGCTGTGTCACGGAAAAATAAATATCATAAATTATTTCCACAAACACTTACAGCGCATCGTATTGAGAGCGTGGTAATTTTCGAGGAATATTTCGGACAACCGAGCTATTTATTAAGATTTTTTTTTGAAGATTTTAATCATTTAAAAAAGTAAAATTGACGAACACTCGGTTAGAAACTCATCATGTGGCACTTTTTTATCTTTTTGTTATTTTAAAAAATTCGGTAATCTTCCGTAAATATTTATAAATAGCATTGGTACTCAAAACATTCTCCATAAAATTTTACACTCTCACGGTGATATGCTCTATCCACCTACATAAATATTTTAAAAAATTTATCTTTGGGGGACAAAGATGTCCTTAGAGAGGGAGGAGGACACAATGGGGTATACCTCGTGATCAAGACCTAAACATCAACTAAAATAGGTGAAATTTTTACCATAATAATATTTTACCATCATGAACAAATCTGACGGTCAAATTTTCATTTTATCAATTTTAGGCAGGTAAATCTCAAAGTGTCTACTAATGTACCATAACCTTTATAATAGGTTTAAAAGTAAGTTGTTGCATTATGAAGCGACTATATGGAGAAAATGTCTCGTAAATAATCGACACCGGCCGATGTGATTGGTACCTTTATTTAGAGACCCTGTATAAATTTCGTGCACTTCGGACCTCGCCTGATCGTGAGAATTTTCAGTAAACCAAAACATCACTAACATGTCCTAAGGGAGGACCCATGGCTGGGGCGAACGGCGAAAACCGTTTACATTTCCCAAACCACGTAATTTTTGTCACCGAGCGTGTGCGGCCGAATCACAAAACCTCATTCAGCAAGGCTCCGGTCAATGGGATATTGTAATTTAAAAATGCCTCTTTTTTGTTTAACCGGAAGTTCGGAAGGTCAAACGAGGTCGTAATTGGATGAAAATTTGACGATGTCCCAAAATATATATATATATATATATATATATATATATATATCACATCGTATGGTGTCGATTGACCATACTCGAAACATGGGTTGTCGATCACCAAAGTGTCTACTAATGTACTATAACCTTCATAATGCTTCATAGTTGTATTATGAAGCGACTATATAGAGGAAACGTCTCGTAAATAATCGGCATCGGCTTATGTGATTGGTATCTTTATTTAGAGACCCTGTATAAATTTCCTATAATTCGGACCTCGTCTGACAGTGAGAATTTTCAGTAAACCAAAAACATCACTAACATGTCCTAAGGGAGGACCCATGACTGGGATGCGAACGGCGAAATCCGTTTATATTTTCCAAACTACGTAATTTTTGTCACTGAGCGTGTGCGGTCGAATTGTAAAAACTCATTCAGCAAGGCTCCGGTCAATGGGATATTGTTATTTAAAAATGCATCTTTTTGGGTTGACCGGAAGTTCAGAAGGTCAAACGAAGTCGTAATTAGATGAAAATTTGACGATGTCCCTATATATATATATATATATATATATATATATATATATCACATCGTATGGTGTCGATAACCAAAGTGTCTACTAATGTACTATAACCTTTATAATAGGTTTGAAAGCAAGTTGTTGCATTATGAAGTGACTATATAGAGGAAACGTCTCGTAAATAAACGGCACCAGCCGATGTGATTGGTACCTTTATTTAGATACCCTGTATAAATTTCGTGCACTTCGGACCTCGTCTGACTGTGAGAATCTTCACTAAACCAAAAACATCACTAACATGTCCTAAGGGATGACCCATGACCGGGATGCGAACGGGGAAAGCCGTTTACATTTCCCAAACCACGTAATTTTGTCACTGAGCGTGTGCGGTCTAATCGCAAAAACTCATTCAGCAAGGCTCCGGTTAATGAGATATTGTTATTTAAAAATGCCTATTTTTGGGTTGACCGGAAGTTCGAAAGGTCAAACGAGGTCGTAATGGGATGAAAATTTAACGATGTTCCTATATATATATAGATCACATCGTATGGTGTCGATTGACCATACTCGAAACTCGGGTTGTCGATCACCAAAGTAAATCAATAATGCATATTTTCAAATATATCAACTACATATTAAAATTAAAGTACTTACATAATTTAATTATAATAAAAAAATTATTTATCCCAAACCTTGTCTCTATTAGAACTAAAATGGTCACCTATTGTTTCAAAATTTATTGGTTTAAGGTAAAAAACTGTTTAGCCGAATTGTTCACACTCTTATTTGTTGGTTGTTCACCCTTTTTAATAATTTCTTCTTATTTTGAGCTTATTCGACAAGAATAAAAAAAAGGAAAAAGGAAGCTTAACAAATTTAATAGTTATTTACCATAAAAACACCAAAAAAAAGTTTATATTTTCAAAAGTGCAGCCACGTGGCTTTGATTGCAAAAGTGATGATTGAATATGTTTGGGAAGGAAGTGGGGAGTTTAGTTCGGTTCCAACCAAGGAATGCAAAATCGATTTTTTTCGGCGAAATTTTCGTTTTTCCATGGGATCGATATTTCGATTCAATTCTTTCAGTTTCTCGTCGAAATTTCCTGATATTTTCTGATATTTCTGATATTTCACAGATTTTTTCGATTTTCCGGCGAAATTTCTGATATTTTAAGACTTTATATGAATAATACCAAATAAAGAGGGAATCTAGGAGAAAAGAGAGATAGTACTGAGATCGATAGATCTTTACTTAGACTTTTATGGCAATGCAGCACAGTTAGGTCAGTAGCCTCAGGTTCTGAACAACAAAGGGACCTTGTTTAGTGGGATGGGCTCAGCAAGCTGCTGTGGCTTATGATGGTTACAGACTTATAGTTGCTTGGTTTGGACTCTGGTGTAATTACCAATAAGAAGCATAATCAGAAGAATTCATGTATTCAACCAACATAATCAGAAGAAGCATTGGGGAATAATACCAATACGGCAATACATACATATATTATGTCCTAGCTTTGGCATCAGTTAATTTTAATGATATTTCTAATGGATCGATATTTCCTTCGAAATATCCGTATTTTGAAACATCGATATGTCCTCGATATCCGATATTTTACTCCTTGGTTCCAACAGTATCTTATACATCCAAAACTCAGGTAATCCAATACTCATATATTCATCGTGATCCGAATTGAAGTCGACGATACCCATCCTTTCTACTCAAAACCCATCCTTACTACCCATATATTCTATATGAAACACGATCTCGACTTCAATCGAATTTTTAATTATTACAGTGACGCGTAAGAGGGGTCGCGCATGAATCGGAGATGGGGAGGAGGCTCAGCAATACCCTAATCCACTAATCCTCCTCCACTGTGTCCATCTCTGAATCCCCTGGACCTTCCTCTTCCGGTCTCCATTAACCGCATCTTCGATTCGATAATCTTGCCAAAAGGAGCATTCGAGCGCTTCGTTGTCGGTGGGCCAGGCGAACCCTCCGACCAAGCAACGAAATCGGTGTCGGCAGAGTGATAAGGTACCTTATCACTCTTATTTGAAACCTTTTTTCTGGTAGTGAGGGGTTTCTTTTTTTGGGTCACTGAGTTAAGGGCTACCTTATCACTCTTATTTGAAAATTTATTAAAATTAAAACAAAAAATTGTGTTTGCACCAACAATTCAGAAAATAACTTTTTTTTTTTTTTTAAAACAAAAGGTTTTCAAATAACTAGCATAACCTTACATTTTCTATTTAATATTTTAATAAATTTTCAAATAAGAGTGATAAGGTAGCCCTTAACTCAGTGACCCAAAAAAAGAAACCCCTCACTACCAGAAAAAAGGTTTTTCCCGACGAAAAAAAAAAACGGCCGACGACTAAAAATTTTCGTCGGTAATTCTATAGAATGGCCGACGATTTTATTTTTCGTCGGTGGAAAAACAAAATCGTCGGCCATAGTGTAACCATAGCCGACAATACTGTTTTTTCGTTGGTATAAACAAAAATCGTCGGCTATATTCATATTTCAGTTGACGATTTTGGACTTTCGTCGGCATTTCTCTGAAACATTAGCCGACGAAAACTTTTGAAATTTTGGCCGACGAAATTGACATTTTCGTCGGCTATGATTTAAAAGAAAAAAACAAAAAATGACCATATTCCATTTTCTATCACTAACGATAAACCATTGTTTCATCCTTCAAATGCAAAAATGTTGTGAAATAAGATATGACCGAAATAATGAAATACATTTAGGGGTTGAAAAATGACAAGATTCTGATAAAATCTGAGTGGCGAAAGATGCGGTCAAAGGTTTTATTCCTTCGTTTCCCTAATGGTAGCGTCACCTTCGGTAAATATTTTGAGGAAAATTTTTATACGATTAGTTGCATCTCATCGATTTGAAACTATTATCTGTTGAAGGTCAGGTCAAAAAACGTCATTTAGACAGTCCAAATACCATTTCTAAGCGTTTAGAGGTTTGACTCACCCGGTTGACCGTTCCGATCGAGCCTTTAACGTTGTCAGCTGAAGTTGGATTTTTTTCCATACATGTATTTAATCTTAACGGTGATATCTGACGGTTGGAATAGATTTTCTAAACTTTTAGATTCAAAATCAGAACATATGCACTAATATTCCTTGACTTGTTTACTAAGTGTTTAAGTGAATGTATAGTTTCAAATAGTTACTATACGTAGACTCTTCAAATGCAAAAATGTTGTGAAATAAAATATGACCGAAATAATGAAATACGTCTACGGTTGAAAAATGACAAGATTCCGATAAACTTTGTGTGCCGAATGTTGCGGTTAACTGTTTTTTACTTTCGTTTTCCTATGGGTAGCCTGACGTTCGTTAAATCAATTTTGGAAAAATTTTATATGATTAGTTGCATCTCATCGATTTGAAACTATTATCTATTGAAGGTGAGGCCAGAAACCGTCGTTTAACTAGACTAATTTCCGTTTTTAAGCGTTTAGAGGTTTGACTTAGTGGTTTGACCTACAGTTTAGCCGACGAAAATTATATGTCGTCAGCTAAACTCTTGCGATCCGCGCCTTTTTATTGTCCGCCGTTGGATGGCTCAGATCCAACGGCTGTTGATTTTCCACAGTATAGCCAACGAAATCTTTTAAATCGTCGGTTATTCTCTCAATCGTCGGCTAAATTCTTGCGATCCGCGCTTTTTCATTGTCCGCCGTTAGATGGCTCAGATCAAACGGCTGTTGATCTTCCAAAGTATAGCCGACGATGTTCATAGAATAGCCGACGACATATTCTAAATCGTCGGCTATTCTCAAAGAATAGCCGACGAAATCTTTTAATTCGTCGGCTATTCTCTCTGCTATAAAAGCTTAAAACCGCAGCAGCCCGACTTTTTCAACCCTCAATTCGCAAAAAGTCAAATCGGCCGTGCGTCTCCTCCATTCCGAACTGCTCGTCCTCCTCCTCCTCAAATCGGCGCCGTTCCTTCCCCTCCACCTCCATCCGGCCTCCTCCTTCCCCTCCTCCTCCTCCGCCAAAACAAATCCGAAGGTTTTTTTTTGTTTTTTTTTTTTTCAATTTATTTTAATTTTATAATTTAGGTATATAATTTAGATATTTAAGTGTGTGTTAAATTGTTATATATATTGGTTATATGTATAAATTGTTAGATTAATTATATATATAAATTTGTAGATTAATTATATAACTTCTTATATATATTTGTTAATATTGGTTATATGTTAATGTATATTTTAATTGTTATATATAAATTGTTAAATTAATTATATATAAATTGGTAGCCTAATTATATAAATGGTTATATTTATGTTAATATATAAATGGTTATTTGTATGTATATATATGTTAATGATGAAATATAGTTATATTTGTATATAAATGGTTATATTTATGTTAATGGTTAGTATTATTTAAAATTAGTTAAAATTTAAATATTAATTTGTTAGTATGTTTTAAAATATGTTAGTATTATTGGTTATTATGTTAATTAAAATTTGTTATTTAATGTAATATAATTTAATATTAATTAATGTATTAATGCCTCAAGCTCCAGATGGCCGATGCATTCAGACAGTTATTCGGAGGCCGTCGTTCTTCCAGATCTAGGGTTCTGGAAGTTCTGCCGGTTCCGGAGACTCTGAGAGGACCACCAGCCAGCCTCAGAGGATGGATTCATCCCAGCCGCGGAGGAGTGTGAGTTTTCGGCACCAGACCCTTTTATCGGCGGGGCGGCGGTCGAGCAGTTCACGTCCCCCTCTCGGGGCAGATGCTCCGAGGTCCAGTACGCAGCTATTTCAGGACGAGATAGCTCCAGACGTTCCTCAGGTCCGTATGCCTGAGGTTCATCGGGAGCCGATGACGAGTCCGACGCCGTCTGCTGCTGACTCGACTGAGGGGCCTACTCTCCCAAATCAGCTCTACCTCCTGTACAACATTCCTGCGATACCCGCGGTCGACGAGCGTGGTGTGCCCATATGGCCTGATATGCCTCAGTACGTGAGTGTTGCGGAGACATACCATCATGAGCCATTTGAGAGACCTGAGCTCCTGATTTCGGCGAGGAGAAAAGGAAAGTCGACAGACGGGTCATCGAGTTCAGGTAACATTTGATTTTATTAATTAAATATTTTATTAAAATTAACCCACTAATATTGAATTTTATTAACCAATCGTCGTTTATGTGATAGGGACAGCCGCTAGCAGTTCAAGCAGGAATACGAGAGGTGTCATATGTTTTGACACGCTCAGGAGAACTATTGAGAGCAGGGGGAGGATCCAGATCAACGAACCCCTTAATCAGGAGGTTCAGGGGAAAACACGCCGCGATTATGCGGGTTGCGTGGGGGCACTAATTAGGGATAGAGTCCCTATGTTGTGGACACGGTGGGCTGATGTGTCGGAAGAGATTAAGAGGGAGGTCAACAACGCGGCGTCGGTGAGTAATTTAAAAAATTTAATTTCTTTATCGTAATATTTAATAATTTTCGGTATTGTTATAATTGTAAAACTAATAAAATATTATATTTCAGGCATACTTCGAGATTGCCGAACACAAGCATGATTGGGCTGACGCGATGCAGAACTCGAGGTACGTTGGGAATTCCTCATCTTATAATTTGAAATATTTTAAAATTCTCGAGGATGTTCGACGCAGCCTTCCCAGACCGGTCAAACCAATACTACTGTCGGGGTTTGGGAAGTTCTGGAATAGGGCTCCTGAAGACCACTAAGGGAGGCGGGGACAGCCAACAGATGAGGGGGGAAATGCAGAGATTGGCAGAAGAAAATGCAAGGTTGGCGGCCGAGTTCCAGAGATCACAGGAGCAACACCGCAGAACATAGCAGTATCATGTGGATATGTCCAGTTGGCATGCTGAATGCGAGAGAATTCGGCGACACAACTACTCCGGCCAACAAAACTTTTGGTATGCTATGTTCGCGGCACAACAACAAGGCCTTGAACCCCCGGCCCCGTTTGAGCCGTTAGATGAACCTCCAATGCCTCAACCTCCCTAGTTCGTTCAGCAGGATGACGAGCATGATGGACAGTAGGATGCTGGGGATGACGTGGTGGACTTTAGTGCTTTAGGTGATGATTAGGGTTATATTTTATGTATATTGGAAAAAATTAAATAATAAGTCATTTAGACGTGTTTCTTGTTGGTGTAAATACATGGATTGTCATTGTGAATTGCAGGTTGCTTGGAATGGTAATTTAGAAATTAATTTAATTTTTTTCCCCAAAATGTAAGAATAGCCGACGATATTGGTATTATTTCGTCGGCTATAAGTACTATAGCCGACGATGTTTACCAAATTTCGTCGGCTATAACCGTTATAGCCGACGAAAATGACATTATTTCGTCGACTATAACTAATTAATGCCTATTAAAATATTAATATATTTCGACGAAATAACCGACGAAATAGATGAAATCGTCGGCTATATTTCAGAACAAATAGCCGACGAAATATCGTCGGCTATATTTCAGAACAAATAGCCGACGAATTTCGTCGGCTATAGTTTACGATATCGTCGGCCATACTTGAAAATATCCGACGAATTTCGTCGGATATTTTGCCCAGGTTTGGTCGACAAAATGAATTTTTGTCGGTAATATCGTTGGCCATACTCGAAAATAGCCGACGATTTCGTTATTTTCGTCGGCCATTTGTTTTACCGACGCCCTTTTACCGACGAAAGTTTCGTCGGTAGAAGGAATAGCCGACGAAAATTTGGCATAGTAGACGAAATATTTTTCGTCGGTTATTCTGTCTGATCTGGTAGTGCCTGACCTTAATAATGTTGTTGGTTTAAATACTTTAACAACCATGTCACAGCTCACCGACATTTAACAACTAAACTTATAATTAGCTCACCGACATTTACACTACCAGAAAAGGCCTTATAGCCGACGAGGCCATCTCGTCGGCCGTTACCATTAATTCGTCGGCTATAGTCATAGCCGACGAAGTATCGTCGGCTATAGTCTCGTCGGGAATGCTCCGTCGGCTATACTATAGCCGACGACACGAGGCGTAAGTCGTCGGCTTATAAACCGCGGGGTATAGCCGACGAATAAAGAGTCGTCGGCTATACTTCGAACATTGCCGACGACAAGATCGTCGGCTTCAACAATTACGTAATTGCCCCTAAACCGAAGTATAGCCGACGACACTATCGTCGGCTATACGTCCAATATAGCCGACGACACTATCGTCGGCCATAACAATCGCCGGTACCAGGAACGGTTTTTTTTTTTGCCTGAAGCCGGGAGGGTATAGCCGACGACATATGGTAAACATCGTCGGCTATAGCCCTTATAGCCGACGAAATAATGCCAATATCGTCGGCTATAGCCCTTATAGCCGACGAAATAATGACAATATCGTATGCTATAACCCCTAAATATTTAAAAAAATTTAAAAATTTAACTCGGGCCCAATTTCACTTCGTCTTCGGTTTGGCTGCAGAAAATGCACAAACAAACATCCAAATATCCAACAAATATCCACATCAATCCATCCCTAATATCCTACATACTGTACAAATTAACCCACTATCTACTCATCATCACCCCCTAAACGCGTAGCGTCGTCGACCGGATCGTTCGAGTTCCGGTGACTATGGCTGTCCTGATCGGCTGGCGTACTCCGATGCGTGGGGGGAGTGGGGACGACGAACTGGGGCATCTGTGGCGGAGGCGGGGGCTGGAGTCCAGCCTGCTGGGCCTCCCAAGACTGCTGCATCCATCGGTACATCTCCGCCACAGATGCGTCTCTGGCCTGCTGCGCCGAAGCCTCCACGGCCCTCGCCAACTCCGCCTGTTGGAGCGCCTCCACCGCCCTCGCCAACTCCGCCTGAGTCCTCTGCAGCTGCGTCTGCAAGTCTCCTCTCGTCGAAGCCGCACGCTGCGTGCTGGGATTGGCCGGCGTGTACTTGAGAACCCCATCTCCCGCCGCGCCTAGGCCTCTCTGGTAGAAGTAGTTGTTCCCCGTCCCTACCGCCGCGTGCATGATCTGAGAGGCCAAGCGCGGCTCAAGGGTGTCGATCGTGGAGGCAAACTCCGCGATTGCCTCGTCGGACGCCCCGTCTCCCAGGGTGTCTCGCGCGATCCCGAAGGTGATCGCGTCGGTCTCCGCATCGATTTCCGCCTAATTGACAAGAAAATATAATAAACGAATTAAAAAAAATATATATAAATTAATTTAATGAAACACTTTTATTGAAGATGGGCGAATACTTACCACTTGGTCGGGACGCCCCGGATACATCTGCGCATGAATCCACGACAACGGCCTCAGCGGTCGGTCCCTCCTCGCCATCTCTGCCCACTGCCTCCAGGAGCGGGCGCCGCCGTGGTGGGGGTGCTCGTTCCTCCTGCGGTTGTCGCTGTTCGTCCGCGAGATTTTCTGTATTATAAGAACGAACATATAAACGCAAATATAAATTAGTAACTAAATTAAAATATTACGAACTAACCAAAATAAAATTATTAACTAATTTAGTTACTAACTAATTTAATTTAATTAGTAACTACTTAACTAACTAATTTAATTTAGTAACTAACTAACTTACTAACTACCTAATTTAATTTAATTTAATTTAATTTAGTAACGAACTAACTAACTACGTAACTAACCAACTAACTTAATTTAATAACTAATAACTAACTAACTAACTAATTAATTTAATTAAGTAACTACATAATTTAATTATTAAATAACATTAAAAAGTTATATACTAAAAGGCTAAATTTTCTTACCGAGACCCTGTCGCTCCCGAAGTAGGCTACCAGCCATAGCCACTCGTACTCCCTGTACCGGAACTCGTGGGGGGTTGTCGGACGATGGCCAAAATTTCGGACGATGTTCATTAGAGTCTATATGAGTTGTCGATTCAAAGGATCCGAATCATAATATACGTGAAATATATTCACAATATGGACTCATAAGTTGTGTGCATTCATTAGAAGTGATACATACGAAATCAATTCAATTTTCACAATGAATTTCAAGGTGATAAACGTTGGCACGAATATCTTTAAATAGTGAGCAAGGTTCGATTGCTTCTTTATGCATAGATAACATATGTGACTTTGAATCATATTGTCATAAGACATGGAAATTTTGAGCATGGGAATGCTCTATGATTATGTGTGATGAAAGTCATCATAGTCACAATGGATTTATAAAATCCATGAAGATTAGCTACACACTCAATGTCTCTATGATACATTCATAAGAGAGTAGAGACAAGGTTTATGCCAAGTCATATAAATCAGAATATATACTCAATTCCTATAGAGTGCGTTGCATGGCGTGTAGTATCACAAGATAAAACATAGGCATGCTTAAAAGCGTAGTAAATACATCCGTTAACGCTCAAAGATAGAGCCGAAAAACAACCAAATGAGCCAACATCGATACTATATAGACATAAATGTCTAAAAACTAAGTATCAAGGACTGAGGCCATGAGCTAGTTATCCGAGGCTGAAGCCAAGCTAAATTGGAAGCCAAACCGAAGCAAGGCAAGAGAGAGGCCGGGGTCATGTATAAGCGGGTGCAATGCTTCCCAAAGCCGAAGCCGAGGTAGTGAACGGGCGGGCCGAGGCCGAGCAAATGCCAAGGCCGAAACCAAGGCGTGTCGAGGCAAAGGCAAAGGCTTATGGGGCCGAGGCTTGATTTTGGAGTCGAGGTCATGCGAGTTGCTGATGGCTAGCCGAGGCCGAAGCTAAAGCTTACCGAGGCAGAAAGTAAGGACCTGACAAGGCCGAGACCATGCAAAGGGCCGAAGGCATGCCGAGGCTGAAGCCAAGGCGTGTCGTGGCGTGTGCATGGGCTTATAGGGCCGAGAGGGGCAGCGGGCCAGGTGCAGGCCGACGCCAGGGCCGAGGCCCGGGCGGGGCTAGGCGGGCGCGTGCGTGCCAAAGTCTGTAGACTGAGGCGTGCCTCATTGTTTGGTTGTGGCGGAGCTTTTGTCCAAGCAGCGCGCAAGCCAAGCCAAGGCCGAAACCGAGGCTAGGTAAGGCTGACTTTGGTGTGCTTAAGAGTGCCGAAACCGAAGCCGGGCAATGCGCATGCATCTGCGCATGTAAGCAAACATGTCTATTTGTTTCTTGACAAGCATAGGCTCGTTTATGTTTGTGATTTTCGAGTTAAAATCACCAATTAGATTGGTAAAATCAAATCAACATGCCATGTAATTGTGTAATGCGATACATTGCATTCACATATAGCTATGTAGGGAATCGAACCATGTATGCATTATAAAATTCTCGTCCATTCATTTACTTGAACAATATGAGAGAATTAAGATTAAATGCCAACGGTTACATCGAGGTCTTGACCATAAAAAGTGTATCGACTAAGTAGCATTAGTCACACATGTGAGGTCTATGCCTTCACAAAATCAACGGATTTGTAGTCACTTTGACTATGAAATTGAAGTCATATGCTTCATTTTTATCACAAATTATCTTTTGCTTTTGAAATCCGTAATCATGAGGATATACTCTCATCTTCTTCCATGTATCTCTTGTATACATTGACCATATGATTGCATTATTTGCAATTGCTGAACCGATGTAGAACCATATCAATGACATGATTTTTTAATTTTTTTTTCAATGGCCCTTTTCTCTTTTTTTCTTTATGACATGGAGATTTCGAGGTGTAGCCTCCCCCTCTTTTTTTCTGGGCGCATTTTGCGGTCAATTTTTCTTTTTCTCAAAAGAACAAGAGGGAAGGTATTGAATTTAGGTCGAGACCAAGATTATGGTAACACAATTCAATATCTGTTGTGATAATTTCCGTCACATATCGATGTTACATCGACAATTTCCGTCGCACATCATGAGTTTGTCCCTTTGTGACTCCCTTAGGATCGTCACAAGCATCGACAATATTCTGTCGGAATCGTGATAAAATAGTTACGAAGTGTTGTGGTTCACAGTGACATCACAGCCACAAGCACAACTTTGGATGGTAACATCACAGTTACCCCTTAAATACTGTGATACGCTGGGGTGGGTGGGGTCCCTTTGTATCGTCCTGAAACACACACAAGTTCCAACATACAAATTCAAATAATTGAAATTGTAAAAAACGGGAACTTTTATTTAATCATACTTGCTAGTTCGCCAAATGAACTGGTTAGAAATATAAATTGCGCTTGAGGATTTGGTTCTGATCCTTGTGCAAATTTGAGATGTTCTTCCATGTACGTGCAACGAAATAATCCTCGCAATTATATCGCGATGTGTCGTGCAATAAGTTTCATGGAAAAGAAGAGCATATGGTTAATCATTTTCACCATATACAGGAAGTAAAACTAATTAGAGAATTACTGCAGTAACTGTTTTAACCCGAAGGCAAAAATATTTTATTTTGGTAAAAATAATTACCATTTGGACTGGGTCGGATCAAATGATCGGGGTTGAAACCCCTTGCAAACGGGTCGGGTCGGAAGACCGGGTCGAGCAGATCCGGTTCAGGGATTAGGCGCGCGGATCGCCTTGTGCTGGTGTCGATCGGACTATGGAATCCGGGTCGAGGGAAGACGCTAGGGACGACAGCGTCGTCGGAGGAAGCAAGGGCTTCATCGAGGAGACTGGGGAGCGCTAGGGCTTCGTCGTGGAGGGCCGCCAATGACAGGACCCGCCCCGGATTTCACCCTGAAATCCGGATAAGATCATGCGGGGACCACCTTAAGACTAACTCTATCGATAAATCGATAAGTCAATCTTAAGATGGACAACCCTAAAACCTGCAACAACCAAAACACTTCTAAATTCCAGTTTCATCCGTAACACCTGGAGCCACCTGCTCCCCAAATCACAACAACCGCCACAAATAAATACAAAATCTAATTCAACTGGCTCACAGGTAATCAGAGCAATCTAACAAAATGAACTGAAATCACAAATGGATATATAACAAGAAATGTAATATGAAAATAAAAGAATAAGGGATCACAGATCCCACCTAGCGGAAGCGACAATGATGATGACTACGCCTCGATTCCGAGTACTCTTGACCTCTGATCACTACTCTGCACATTGGGCGATTTAAACCGAAGGGCTCAGGGGAAATTAATTTAAAAACACGTTAGAGTGAGTGGATAAAATAATATCGTATAACACTTTATATAAAAAAGTATTGTATTACTTCCCCAATATTTTATAACTGAAAACCACTATGCATGCATTTTTACAAAAACGTCTCGCGTTTTAAGAAAATCAGAATTTAAAAATCAGCCTCGCTGATATAATCCAATAAACAAATAATTATTTTGTTTATATATGTTCAAAACAATATATTTTTGAAAATCAATTTATAATATTTTTCGACCAATCCCATTGGTCATATAAAAACCCCAGCCCCGCTGGTTCGGGAATTTATTAAAATCAGAAAGTCTCATAGAGAAAATATTCCCGAAAACCACATAATATAAAACTCATGATCAATCCCATTGGTCATATAATAGGGGAAGGTTATCACCATTTAATAGTAAGCGTCCCAGGCTAAGGGTCGAGTCTCCCAGACTCTATAGCGTCCCACGCTAAATCTCTATACAACCCTACGTCGACCACCGAGCGTGAATCTGACCTATATGGTCAAATCGTCACCTCGCGTGGCATGAGGTTAATAAGCTAGCTAGCATCAATATATATACGGACCCTGATATGGTGAAAAATCCGAAAATAAAACCGAAAACACACTTCCCCTTATATATAATAAATCCGTAAGGTCCCCGACCGCACATCTGAGGCTTATAATAATCATAAATAGTATAATAGCCTCAAAATATATTCATATATGTCCGACATATCCAATATGCCGTAAAATAATATCGAAAAATATATATACAACATCGACATGTCTCACATGTCAAAAAATCACCAATTCGAAAGCATTAAATCGCCGGAAATCTCATTTCCGGTCTTTACATCAAAATACACATAAACTTATTTAACATAATCAAGTTATGATTAATTAAAATCATATACTACTAAAATAAAAGCATAACCCCAAACCCTTATTTCTTTAAATATCAATATCATTTTAATTTTACGGATTTTCATGCTTCTCAGATTATTTATTTAAATAAATTGTATTTCCTTAAAATATATATGCATGCATTTATTTAAAATAAAAATCCACTCACAGTATGGCCGAGCGCGCCGCTAATCCGATCTCTCGTCCCGTCGAATAACCGAGACCTGTAATAGGGACGTAATTATAATTATTACGAAACTCAGAATTTATTTATAAACGTTAAATCTACGGACGTCCTTACTCGCACGAAACCTCCTAATTTTCCCTTTTTAGTTGTCGGTATAGGAATTTCGCCTCAATATCGAATAATCTACGTCTGAAATAACTCAGGACACCCACCCCGTGTCCGATTAATCCTTCTACTAGTTATTTCGTCGTAAAACTCTTTTAAAAACGCTTTTACCTTTTTACGGTAAGTCAACCGTAATAAACCAAGGTCAAACAGTAATTATTGTAGGTCAAACAGTAAATTCTGAAAGTCAAACAGTAAAATGGTTAAAATTCAATTACTATTTACCATTTACTTTTACTGTTTACTGTTTACTTTTACTGTTTTACAGTTTCACTTTTCACCTTTTACCGTTTTACTTTTGCCTTTTACTGTATCACTGTTCATCGTCTTGAACCTCTCGCCTCCGGAACAGTGGCGCCGCCGCCACCGCCGGCTGAACAGCAGCGCCGCCACAGGAGGCCAAAACACCTCCAATCGATCCCAAATTTCCACAGCAGCGTCGCCACCACCTCGGGGACTCATCCCCGTCGCCTCCGCCAGCAAAAACCCACGCAGGCACCGCGTACGGCGGCTCAAAAATCGCAAACTCCAATTTCTCCAAAACTCAACCAATCGAACCCCAAATTATACTTAATCGACTCCAAACAACATCCTAAACACGAATTTAACCTCCAAATCCACCAAAAACATCAATTACACAACCTCCATAAAAAATCACCAAAACCCTAAAATTTTAAATTTCGAATTTCTCCTTACCTGGGCTGAATTGGATCAATTCCTTCCATGGGATTGTTGCACACGTCGAGACCTTCGATTCCCGACCGGAATCGGGCCGAGCCGTGGCCGGAGGAGAGAGCTCCGGTTCGACTGTGTCGAACCATCTCGGGAGGCGCACGGCCAAACGGCGGCGTTTCACGCCGCGCCACTGCCACCGACGTGAAGAGGAGGCTGAGCCGGTCTGAACGTGACCAGTGCGCCGGCCCAGTTCGGCCGGATGGCGTAGACTCGGCCGGAGGTCGGGCCGAGTCGAGGGAGAGGAGAGAGAAAGGAGAGAGAAGAAAAAGAAAGAAAAGAAACGAAAAGGAAAAAAGAGAAAAATGGGGAATTTCCCTTTCGGGAAATTTTCTCCCGGCTATTTATACTCGCCCAAAATCGGACAATTTCCGATTTTACATTGTAACTTTTTCATACGAACTCCAAATTAAGCATGCTACGTATCCACGAACTCGTTTCAACGTCTTCTACCTCGTCATGAAATAAAATCCTCGGTCGAGTCAACTTATTTAAAAGTCAACCTTTAGAACTTTCAAATCGTAAAAACAATTCCCGAGGCGAAATAATAAAAGTAAAACAGTTAAATGGTAATTCTAGGTTCGGGTCGTATCAATTCTCCCCTCTTTATAAAATTTCGTCCTCGAAATTTACGTACCTGCCAAAACAGAAGGATGAGCACTGACATCTCACTGTTTCTCTATTTTCTCAGGTAGTTCCCTTTATCTCATAAATTACCTCAAACAACTTAGTCCTCCCGATCAAGACTTTCAACTAACTGCTCCTTGACATTCAAATCTTTCTACAATTTGATAGGTTGAGTTTTCAAGATATGCGATGGATCGGCAATTACTCATGGAGTATAGACACATGGAAAAACGTCATGTATCTTGGATAATTTCGAAGGTAGCTCTAACCGATGAGCTACCGGACCAATCCGCTCTGTAATCTCATGAAGGCCGATATATCCTGACACTCAGGATCTCATCTCTAATATCAGCGTAACTCTCTCTAGGAGAGTTGCTCATCTCAGTTACTTTTGAACTGCATCTCACAAGACTCAATAAATACTTTAGGATCTGAATAGACATCTTTGTCAATTCACCCATCCAAATGTGTAAGGCAGTGCGGAAATATCATCGAACCTATAAAGTTGCCTGCAACTCATTTCAGGTCCATAAAATAAATCACGATTCTCAATCAAATTTCATGGACTTAGGCATCACAGGATCTAACAATCTCTATCACCCTCACCTCATCATCGACTTTGGGTGCAGAATACGCCATATACAAATCAAAATAATAATATCTAATCACTCTCTGACACCGGCAAACGCCGCTAAAAACTTTAGGGTTCTACCTCTCAACTTTTGCCTGTTGTCACATCAATCAATAACGTCCCATCACTCAAACTAGAGAAAATACAAGTGTAAGCTATATTGTGCTTTATCTCTCATATGATCTTAGGACGAGTCCTCAATTTGTGATTCCCGCACCAAAATAATCAGGACTGGTTTCAAATGAAACTGACTTATCAAAGTCCAAGCTCGTCCATGGATAAAGCAACTCTCATAACTCACAACTCACAAAAGAGTGGGACCTGAATCAGCGTCAAATGTGACAACCAACAGAGGCTTCTAACTAGATACATCAATTATCACCAATAAACCAGATCCGATATGACATCAAGGAATCCTTCGGATGTCAAAATCAGTTTCCATAACCAACGACTAACACCAGAACTGTTAAATCGACCATTATCAAAAACAACATTGCAACGAAAATCGAACTTCAGCATATAACCTTAACCTCGAGAGAAAACATCTCAAATACCAAAAGACTCGTTGCATTTCACAAAATAAACCTTACAACCTGAGTTGCTCGAGCCAACAAATATTCAATATCCCCTAATAACTCGCATCAAAGAAAAGAAATCCTCGAGAAATAACATTCTCAAAACCTCAATTAAACTATAGAGGTTCCAATCAATATCTCGTCCCACGAGAGCTGACATGAGAATAACTCAAATCAATGATCTATTCAACGAAACCACCAACACGCATTATAGAAATAATGACTTCTCAAGTCATCTCTGGATCAATAAGTGGTCCCACCACATTACGATCCCAAAAGAAATTCTCCCATTAACAAAACGTCGTTCAACTTATAAGAATATGCACTAGTCACGACACAACATTTCTTACTCAATCCTTGACTCGAAACACTACCTGAGTCAACAAGGAAACCCCTTTCCCGTAAGGCTATACTATAAGTGACAAATAAAACGTCTCGAATAAATCACCTGGCCTTGACATGCAAAACCAGTACAAAATAAATACTCGTGACTGATTTTATCGTTCTCAAGATTCACTTTACTTAATGAAGTCACTTGAGTTATTAGTGTCCTCCGATTGAATCATACTATTCAATTCTTATCCCATGCTACATTCAATGACTTCCATATCGCTGACCCCTTAGCGTCGAAATCTCTATATCCACAATCGTCAGAGTCCAGGTTGCAACTATTAACATGACTCACACACTTGTCGAAATAAGAACAAAGCCGATATCTTTGCTGTAACACTCCGAATTTTGAATAATAAAATTCAAATTCGACAATGTTAAAATTTACAATTAAACTCAATCACTTGAAAGTTATCATACAATAACCAAGTAAAACAACAGAGTTTAAGTGTGTGGCTCGATACATTCAAAATATTACATCATTAACAAAATAGATGTAAGAAAAGAGTCTCTCACTATTACTCTCTAACCCAAAAAGATAATTACAAGCTAGACCAAGGCCTACACCTACTAGCCGTGCGACTCAGATGCCGCTCCCTGGCTTCTGGTCCTCACCTGCAGGTCTAACCCCTACACCATCAATTGGTGCACCGGGTTGTAAACAACGAACCCGGTAAGCTTTCAAAGCTCGTGTGAGTAAAACAAACAAGTTCATGAGAAAAATAATTAAATCAACAAAGGAAAACACGTATATTATAAAATTCACGATGCACAATCAATCAAAAGAGTAAGACTAGGGGCGCACTGACCAATGTCATTCCCCTACAAATCTCACAAGGCAAACAGACTAGAGCTCTAACTGATCGTAACCAATCACCCGGCCAAAGGCTTGGTTCCGACATACATGCCAGAAGGATCCCTTTCACCACTTAGGCGAGATCCTCTCCCCACACATGTAAGATCTTTCACCACTATTGGTGAGATCTTACTTCAACCGTTGGTTTCTATACCAACACAACCACACATCACACCACTCACATAATCACATATATGATAAATTCATAACATAATACATTCACCCAATTGCACACTCACATTATATATTTCACGTAAATATATATATACGTAGACATCCACTCAGGAATAGTCCACTAATACCAACTATAGTCATTGATCGTAAAACCCTTTGAAAATCATTTTTATATTAAAATCATTTTACTTACCAATGAACCGTAGTCAATCAAGTTCATTCAATTTAAAACAAATTTCAATTCCATAAAATCATTTTCCATATAACGATCCATATACTATAATTAATTCATAATCAACTCGTATTTAATACAAATACACTGAGGTTTACTCACCTTAATTCACCAGAAATGGTAAAGATCCGTTTATGGTCGAATCGGATAGCTGCAGAATCAGGTCAGATCAAATCGAACAGTTCTGGGGTCGGTCAACGTCAGGTCAACATCGGGTCAACGTAAGTCAACGCAGGTCAACGGTCAACGCGGGTCAGTCAACGGTCAATGTTGACCGGGTCGGTTCTGAAGCCGGTCGGGTCGAACCGGATCTGAACTGCTGAAACGGGTCGGGTCGACCCGATCGGAGACGTTTCCCGATCCGGTCACAGCGACTTGAAACGACGACAACCACCTACACCAAGAGGACCGCAAGGAGAAGACGAACCGATTGGTGGGTGGCACGAGCTCCGGTTCCGCCGGACGTGGTCGCAGCTCCGCCGTGTACGGCAGCAGTGGCTTCCTCCGCTTGCTGCGCCGAGCACAGCCACTCCCCGGTGCCGATCCTTAGCTCAAACGGAAGAGGACGTCGAGATGAACACTTTGACAGGTCGCACGCCTCGATTGGTGGCCGGATGAGGGAGATCTACGCGAAAGAAGCTCCGGATTCGAATTGGAGACGATGAACAGTAAATCGCGATAATTCCGGATAATTTCAGAATTTTCTGATTTTTCTGAAATTAAATTACTATTTATAGAAATTTCATATTTTTGGAATAACTTCAACAGGTCGTAACTTTTTCATACGACGTCCGTTTCAAGCGTGCCACGTGTCTACGAACTCGTATCGTCGAGCTCTACGACTGTCATGAAGGAAACTTGTCGAAATTCCTGACGGATCAGAAAGTCAACTTTTAGCCCCTCGAAATTCAACGTTTTTCAAATCTTTAACTCTCGAAACTCACTTCCGACGTCACACAACAACTAATTAAAACGTACGAAACACACATCCTCAAAAATCATTCTCCAAATAATTCACGATTAAATTACAAGAAATTAGTAATAAAAATCGGGTTATTACATTTGCTTGACCAGTGTTCGGTGACTAATTAAATAGTCAACGTCAACATTCGCCGTCAGCCAGACAAAGGTTCGAAAAATCAAAAAATATCGCTACGACGATAGCAGATAGAATTCCGACTTAACTTTAAAAAATAGTTAAAATAGCTCTGGAGTTTGAAAATTGCTTCCTGGAAATCACCGTTAGATTTCACTCCAACCACCACAGATAAGTATGTGACTTCAATAAGAACCAGAAGCCATTCACGGATCTTTAATCGGAATTACGGATCAAGAGTTATGATCCGCCGAAGCTTCGTCGCAAATCCTCGAACAAGAAACACAAAAGAACGAAAGAAGTGGCTGATCTAATACAAATACAATTATTTATATAATGACCAGTCGATAAAAGCTATTTGTCGAATGCTGGTACAACTACCAGAATCTTCTCATCCGAATTACCGAGCTAACCATGCAATGGTCGAATAGATCCCCGATCTCGCTATTTCAAATATTCACCAGCTGCTTATACGATAAACTATGTGATCAGGCTTAACCACCTTTTACCATCACTCGATAATTCCATAGTCAAAAAGACGATCTCACAATACTTATGCTGCTAAAATTCTCCATAGGCACCCAACTTCGATTTCATACTAATCTCTCAATGTTACCATGACTACATCTTCAAATCTCTTTCCCCTCAAATACCACGTGTTTCAAAACAAAATATCTCCAATCCGGGTAGCTATTTCAATTTGTAATTCTTCCTTTATCCAATCTTCTGACCAAGGTCGCTAAGAATTAGAATTATTTATAGCTCCCACAATCTCCTTATGGCTCTCCATTCCTTCCGTCATAACCGATATGTCCAAAATCAAAATAAGACGGTTGTGAGATTCATAAAAACAACACATGTACACTGCTACTTAAATGTCCACTGACTCATTTTCTCCACATACGCCAAATCCATTGGTCAATCCACAAAATATAGCTGAAGAGTGGCTCCATCACCTACTCGTAACAATCTAAAATCACAGTCTGATTGTTACATAATCAATTTTCCACTCATTACCGCAAAGTCACAACGACGACAATCATCTCACGTTAGTCTTGTCAACGTTTCCAAAATCGATCACTTAAATAGGCTGCTCAAAAACTAGGGCCAACTCCCTATACACAACGTGAATAAGAGACCAAAGTCTCTATGTGTAGCCCTCTCAGGAATAACATCTTCCTATCTCAAAAGAAATAGGGCCGAAACATCCGAGTTCCCAACTCATAATCAGACGCTAGAACTGCTGATAAACGTCAAAGCACAACCGAATAGGTATAACCCACATACCTATTACATACGCAAAGATAACATCCTAAGAGGTTGATGTACTCGAGGCATAGTCTAAGAGATACAACTCGATACCTGAAATGTACTTTACATACTTAATAATGACAATAGCACCAAGGAGCACGATGGGTGTCCGCTGCAGTCGGATCCATCAGTCGGAGGTACTAAGCATTACTAAGCATATAAAATAACTGAATAGAATAGTACTCTACAGAGTACATAACAAGACACCAAAGAATCAAAGTCACTCACTTAATGCACACACTAGCATCAAAGTATATGATGGAAATCCGCCGCGGTCGGACCATCAATCCAAGAATACTAGGTGTCATCAAGTATAAAAGATAACACAACTCAAGGTATGAAAGGACCTAATGCTCTGATACCAAACTGACTGGACCCGCCCCGGATTTCACCCTGAAATCCGGATAAGATCCTGCGGGGACCACCTTAAGACTAACTCTATCGATAAATCGATAAGTCAATCTTAAGATGGACAACCCTAAAACCTGCAACAACCAAAACACTTCTAAATTCCAGTTCCATCTATAACACCTGGAGCCACCTGCTCCCCAAATCACAACAACCGCTACAAATAAATACAAAATCTAATTCAACTGGCTCACAGGTAATCAGAGCAATCTAACAAAATGAACTGGAATCACAAATGGATATATAACAAGAAATGTAATATGAAAATAAAAGAATAAGGGATCACAGATCCCACCTAGCGGAAGCGACAATGATGATGACTACGCCTCGACTCCGAGTACTCTTGACCTCTGATCACTACTCTGCACACTGGGCGATTTAAACCGAAGGGCCCAGGGGAAAGTAATTTAAAAACACGTTAGAGTGAGTGGATAAAATAATATCGTATAACACTTTATATAAAAAAGTATTGTATTACTTCTCCAATATTTTATAACTGAAAACCACTATGCATGCATTTTTACAAAAACGTCTCGCGTTTTAAGAAAATCAGAATTTAAAAATCAGCCTCGCTGATATAATCCAATAAACAAATAATTATTTTGTTTATATATATTCAAAACAATATACTTTTGAAAATCAATTTATAATATTTCTCGACCAATCCCATTGGTCATATAAAAACCCCAGCCCCTCTGGTTCGGGAATTTATTAAAATCAGAAAGTCTCATAGAGAAAATATTCCCGAGAACCACATAATATAAAAATCATGACCAATCTCATTGGTCATATAATAGGGGAAGGTTATCACCATTTAATAGTAAGTCTCCCAGGCTAAGGATCGAGTCTCCCAGACTCTATAGCGTCCCACGCTAAACCTCTATACAACCCTACGTCGACAACCGAGCGTGAATCTGACCTATATGGTCAAGTCGACACCTCGCGTGGGATGAGGTTAATAAGCTAGCTAGCATCAATATATATACGGACCCTGAAATGGTGAAAAATCCGAAAATAAAACCGAAAACACACTTCCCCTTATATATAATAAATCCGTACGGTCCCCGACCGCACATCTGAGGCTAATAATAATCATAAATAGTATAATAGCCTCAAAATATATTCATATATGTCCGACATATCCAATATGCCATAAAATAATATCGAAAAATATATATACAACATCGACATGTCTTACATGTCGAAAAATCACAAATTCGAAAGCATTAAATCGCTGGAAATCTCATTTCCGGTCTTTACATCAAAATACACATAAACTTATTTAACATAATCAAGTTATGATTAATTAAAATCATATACTACTAAAATAAAAGCATAACCCCAAAACCTTATTTCTTTAAATATCAATATCATTTTAATTTTACGGATTTTCATGCTTCTCAGATTATTTATTTAAATAAATTGTATTTCCTTAAAATATATATGCATGCATTTATTTAAAATAAAAATCCACTCACAGTATGGCCGAGCGCGCCGCTAATCCGATCTCTCGTCCCGTTGAATAACCGAGACCTGTAATAGGGACGTAATTATAATTATTACGAAACTCAGAATTTATTTATAAACGTTAAATCTACGGACGTCCTTACTCGCACGAAACCTCCTAATTTTCCCTTTTTAGTTATCGGTATAGGAATTTCGCCTCAATACCGAATAATCTACGTCCGAAATAACTCAGGATACCCACCCCGTGTCCGATTAATCCTTTTACTAGTTATTTCGTCGTAAAACCCCTTTAAAAACGCTTTTAGCTTTTTACGGTAAGTCAACAGTAATAAACCAAGGTCAAACAGTAATTATTCTAGGTCAAACAGTAAATTTTGAAAGTCAAACAGTAAAATGGTTAAAATTCAATTACTATTTACCATTTACTTTTACTGTTTACTGTTTACTGTTTACTGTTTTACTTTTCACCTTTTACCGTTTTACTTTTACCTTTTACTGTTTCACTGTTCATCGTCTTCAACCTCTCGCCGCCGGAACAGTGGCGCCGCCGCCACCGCCGGCTGAACAGCAGCGCCGCCACAGGAGGCCAAAACACCTCCAATCGATCCCAAATTTTCACGGCAGCGTGGCCACCACCTCGTGGACTCATCCCCGTCACCTCTGCCGCCAAAAACCCACGCAGCCGCCGCGTACGGCGGCCCAAAAATCCCAAACTCCAATTTCTCTAAAACTCAACCAATCGAACCCCAAATTATACTTAATCGACTCCAAACAACATCCTAAATACGAATTTAACCTCCAAAACCACCAAAAACATCAATTACACAACCTCCATAAAAAATCACCAAAACCCTAAAATTTTCAATTTCGAATTTCTCCTTACCTGGGCTGAACTGGATCAATTCCTTCCATGGGATTGTTGCACACGTGGAGACCTTCGATTCCCGACCGGAATCGGGCCGAGCCGTGGCCGGAGGAGAGAGCTCCGGTTCGACTGTGTCGAACCAGCTCGGGCGGCGCACGACCAAACGGCGGCGTTTCACGCCGCGCCGCTGCCACCGACGTGAAGAGGAGGCCGAGCCGGTCCGAACGTAACCGGTGCGCCGGCCCAGTTCGGCCGGATGGCGTAGACTCGGCCGGAGGTCGAGCCGAGTCAGGGGAAAGGAAAGAGAAAGGAGAGAGAAGAAAAAGAAAGAAAAGAAAAGAAAAGAAAAGGAAAAAAGAGAAAAATGGGGGATTTCCCTTTCGGGAAATTTTCTCCCGGCTATTTATACTAGTCCAAAATCGGACAATTTCCGATTTTACATCGTAACTTTTTCATGCGAACTCCAAATTAAGCATGCTACGTGTCCACGAACTTGTTTCAACGTCTTCTACCTCGTCATGAAATAAAATCCTCGGTTGCAAAAATTATTTAAAAGTCAACCTTTATAACTTTCAAATTGTAAAAACAATTCTCGATGAGATATAATAAAAGTAATACAGTTAAACGGTAATTTTAGGTTCGGGTCGTATCAGCCAAAGCGTTGCAGCGACGTTGGATTGAGGATCGGCTAAAGGCCGCGGCGGCGGGGCGGCGTCTTTTGGGCTAAGCTGTGTCGGGTTTGGACGTCGACAGAGGCAGCCGGCTGGGGGGTTGACGTCGACTGGTGGAGGAAACCACGCCGGGGAAAGGGGGTGCCCAGAGTAAATTTATGGGTGCCCTGAGAATCTTCAATCTTTGCCGACAAATTTGTCGTCGGCAGAACTGTGTTCCTGATTTTTTCTTCCTTTTCCGACGAACGATTTGTCGGTAGAACTGGTTTTCTCGGGGAGGGTCTTCTTTGCCAACAAACAGTTGCCGGCAGAAGAGAGGATTTAGAGTTTTTAGATTTTTCTTCATATTGGAACCCTAGGGTTTCTGAAATTTTTTTTAAGGCTATTAGACGGAGGCTAGAACCACATGCTGATAACGTGTAGTAGGAGAAACAATAGATAAGCAAAGCGTCATTTTATTGATTGAGAAAGAGACTTTTATATTGACATTACATCAAGTATCCCGAATAATCAGGGATTCCCTATCTACTAAAGATACTACATATCTAGTCTAATTTGGTCAAGACACACCACAGAAGTTACAGAATTATCCTTCCTTGAACAAGGACTACATTGTGATTAAAAAGTACTGAATGCAATTCTACAAGTATACCCACTTTATATGCACGAGTAAGTAAAATTAAGTAGTTAACCAGCGCCAGTAAAAATGTAAAAATGTAATCCCCTTACAAGATTTACATTCAAGGGTATATCACATCACGATTTTCTTGATTAGTTACTGATTAGATGAACATGTTCGGGTTAATTTCATGTATTGTCCGAAGGGTTCATTCATGAGTTTCATTAACATCTTGTATTAATTTTGAAGTTACCTAAAAACATGGCTACTTAATCAATTTTTAGTTTGTAATTACGTTGTTCTTAGTTCACTGTAATTGCGTTGTACTTAGTATACACTTGTGAGTTGTACGTGATTCATTTCTAAGACAAAGTGTCCTATTGAGGTTGTCTTGGAGCCAGTCTTTGCTTTTGCGTGTGAAGTAGGATATATATTTTTTTAAGATTATAACATCAGTAAACTGTGTCATATATCCCCCTATAGAGGACTGAGGATATTTCCAACAGTTCCCTGATTGTGTATGAATTTAATAAATTAAGGGTAACCCTAAGTTTATAAAGGCGCGCGCGCACAATATAGTTCTTGTGGATTTGATTAATAACATGCAAGAAACAATGATCTGAGTTATTCGAGTAGGAGAACCCAACTGACTCTCCTTCCTTTGAGAAGGATATAGTGACCTTTTACTTACTTAAGGTCTAGGACATTTGAGTATCAATGGTGTGTATTGATAGCAATATATTTCTTAGGTTATTAGGTTTGAAGCAACTTCGTTTTTTGATTGTTATCGTTGGGAAATGTTTTTATCGTGTGAAATAAAGATCACAGGTAACAATGACCTAAATGCGATAATTAGGTATAATAAAAGAGAAAATGACCATTTACATATAATTAGGGAAAAAATTACCCATTCCAAGATTTATAACTCAAATCAATGAATCTTGAAAAACGACAGTTTTACCCCTGTACTTAATTAACACCAGCCATATCTTTCCTCCCCTTCTCAATTCCCTCAATTCCCGATCTGATCTCTCTCTCTCTCTCTCTCTCTCTCTCTCTCTCTTTGCAGTCCGGCCTTGATGAAGATTGATGTCGCCACCAAGCTTCGACGACAACGACGCCCTCTTTCTTAAATCTTTTACAATGCCAACACCTCTCTCTCATCCTCAACGCACCACCAAGCCTCGATAACGACACCGACGCCTCCTCGACAAAGACACCGACGCCTCCTCGACAAAGACATCGACCCTCTCTCTCTCTCTCTCTCTCTCTCTCTCTCTCTCTCTCCAATCAGCTATTCTCTGCTCTTGTTGGGTCAATAATTTTATTATCGGGTGTTACTGGGTGTCACTAATATAATATTAGGAGTTACTGGAGGTCAGTATTTGGGTCACTAGGGGTCAGTATTTGGGATCACTAGAGGTCAGTAATTTATTATCGGGTGTTACTGTGTGTCCGTAGTATAATATTAGGAGTTACTGAGTGTCGGTATTTGGGTCACTAGGGGTCAGTTTTTTGGGTCACTAGGGGTCATTAATTTATTATCGGGTATTACTGGGAGTCGTTAAATCATATAATATAGTGTATTGCCCCCTAATAAAACCTCCGGCGAGGGTTGAGTTTTGTTTCAGTAATGTTCGACGAGATACCAATGAAATCTGAAAAAAAAAATTAAAAAAAAATCCGACGAGATTCCGGTGGCACAAAAAAATCCAATGAGATTCCGATGATCGGAATCTGGCGGTCGATGACCGCATTCCAGCTAGTTTCCGGTGACCGATGATCTGAGTTCGGTTGTCAATGATCGGCAACCGGAGTCCAGTTACCGGTGACCGGAGCTTGGTGACTATGCTTGTGATTATAAGGGTTAGGGGTAAAATAATTCTAATTTGTTAGGTTTTAGTGAAGATATGTTCAATTGGGCAATAAGTGTGGTTACCTTGTGTTCAATTGGGCAATATCTTAGAGATGTCATTGGTTTGGACAAAGAGACCCCCAAATTTGTATCAAATGGTCATTTTCCTATAATAAAAAGGGTAGTTACAGTTTTCAAAACAAAAAAAACTGAGAAGGAAAAAACAGGGCTATTTTCGATAATTCCTTAGTAAAAAGTGGTTCAGGGTGTATGGATTGTAATTTAAAGTATGCAAATTTCACTCTTCACTAAAAAAAAAAATGTTATAGCTCGTGAATACCATTTCTATTTGCCTTCGAGCTAGCTCTATAATTGATATCACATATATACGATAGTATATAAGACACGATCAAGGTATATATATACAGTTCCTATGCAGAGCGAAAATTCACTTTGAACTTAACGTATGAAGTTTCTTATTTCACCAACTTTTCGGTCATCTTTTTTTTTTCCATCAGAACACAGTCAATATTTAGGTATATATGAGATGATCCCCTCTATAAATTTTCAGCTAATTTGATGATCATTAAGGTGTTGAATTTGTATTAAATCAATGAACAAACCGTATTTGTTCAACCTAAACTGTTCGTATAAATCATGAATACGAAAGCCTAAATGATCATCAAATTGAATGAAACTTTGCATAAGTAATCTATATAGTAGTTTCTAAAATCTACACGGTGGAGATGTGAAATTGTGACTGAAAAGTTGGCGAAATAAGGAACTTTGCACGTTAAGTTCAAAACGAATCTCTACCGTTCACTGTTCGGTCACATCTGCACATCTCTACCGTTCAGTTTCTAGAATTGTATGTATCAATTTGCTCATCGAATTTAATAATTGTTTGAGGTTTTATAGTCGTGATTTATATGAACGATTCTGGATGGACAGATCTCGAAATGTATGTATCCAAACATCAATCATGTAATGAAATATTTTGTATATGTTTCGTTCTCATGCGTATATGCTCATAATCGAACATTATTTAGAGAGACTGATCCAGACATTTTAGTTCAAATACCATGCTAACATTAAAGAAGACAAATAATACTTATATTTAAAAAGAGAATGACAAGGCAAATTAAGATTGGTCCAAATTTTTATTAAAAAAAGAGTCTTAATTAGTGTTATAAGAATGATCAATTACTTGTACTACTTCTAAAGTACTTAAAATTCATAAAATTATTTTTTTGAAAATAAAAAACCTTATTCGCTCTACTCTCTATAGTGCCGCCGTGGCTAGAGGTCGTTCACAACCGAACAAAATCTTCCAAAACTCCCAAATCAGTTCTAGCTTCCTTCATCAGGATGGCCGGCCTTCGCCCCAGTGCTCTGAGAATGGGCCCTAAAGAAAACCTGTTAATGTAATGCAGCAGATTTTACAGCAAGTTTACAGCAACCTGTCCTAACATCAACTCTACAAGTGTCATGCATTTTTAACATTCTTACATATAATACAAGTTACAACACTTCAACAACACATAATACAAAATTACAAATCACCAAATATTCAATTATCTTCATTGTTCAACACATCACAGTCTCACAGTTGATTGACTTGAATGAATTAATAACAACAGTTCTGGAATTCAAATGCTCAAATACTTCAACAATTCAAGTTATTCACTGATTAAGTTCAAGATAACCAAAAATACCAAATGACTCAAGTGCTCAGACTGGTCACTGCTCACTCTCAATGGCCTGGCGGCCCTGGCCTACTTTGCTCAGCCTGAACACGACTTCCTGTAGATCTTAGTAAGCTGTAACATATCAATTCATTGCGGTAAGGCAGTAAGGTTTGAGAAATTGAGCATATCACACTATCACATAACCATCACTGTACAACTTTGCATAGTAGTACTGAAAGAGGACAAGAACTTAAGTATTTAAGCTGCAACATATCAAGTTATTCACTGATGCATTCCTAAAAGACTGAAGTACTGAACTACACCCATTAGGCCATTATAATTCCTGACTAGTGCAACGAGAAAAGCTTCAAGAACTTAAGTATTTAAGCCAATCACTACATAGTCTGTATATGAAGTTATGAACAACAAATGTTGACAGAACCAAAGGCTAACGACCTCATTCATGAGCCAAAAGACTCTGAAGACATCCTTCTTCCCTAGTTTCATATCATTAACCAACTAAACATTCTTCACCAACGAAAGTAACATAGAGCAACAAATATTGACGGAACCAAAACATTCTTATGGAGACAGCAAGCCAGCAATAAGCACAAAATAACATAGAGCAGAAATACATATGCATAAGTTGCACAACCAGAAGCTCCCCAAATCAGTCCTACTGTCCTATCTACTTTTGACATAATTGTACAGTGTTCAAATTGCCTACACTGACTTACAAGTTTTCAGCATCATAAGTTCATCACTAATCACATAATTGGGGATTTGGGGGTTCATTACCTTATTTTGCTCTTTTTTTTGAATGCTTTGCAGGCACAGAGGCTTTAGCTTTCCATTTAGAGGCTTTAAAAACTTTATTTGAGGCCGTAGAAGGCTTCTCCACCTCTTCCTTCTCTTGTTCTGCAAAATTGCAGATCAAAATTAGACTTTATATATTAAAAAAAAAAAAAAAATATATATATATATATATATATATATATATATATATAAAACTAAAAGTTAGACAATTTTACCTTTCTCTACATCCTCATAAAATTCCATGTCCTCAATAGTTGGAACATATTGAATGTTGTGGACACTTTCGGACACAGTCCAATTTTGGTAGCATATTAATGCTTCCACTGTTGTTGGAGTTAGAGAACTCTGAAATAGATCGATTACCCTTCTACTAGTGCTGAAACAGGACTCGCTTGCCACTGTGCTCACTTGTATTGCCAAAACATCTTTGGCAAGGGCTGCTAGACTTCTATACTTGTCACCATTGACCTTCCACCACTCCAGAATGTCAAACTTTTCCGGATGTGGAGGCTGCTCAATCGGGTCCAAAAGATATATGTCAACTTCATGCCCTACTATGACATCTTATGAGTCTTCTAGGTCTCTCTCCCAATCTTCTTCCATGTCTTTTATGATTCCACTAGGCTCAGTGGACCTCTGACTCTTCTTGGAATCCTTGTTGTGGCTGCTAAGTGTGTTGTCTCCACTCTTTGATCTTGATGATTTATTAGATGCCGTCACATTCATGGAGCTGTAAAAATCACAAAGCTTCACTAAAAGTTGTTTAAGCTAGGCAGACTTGCTCTTGATTGTAACATAATCCATCTTCAGCCATCTACTACATGTAGACTCAAAGTTTCTGAGCTTATATCTTGGGTTTAACACCAAGGCAACCAACAAAAGTTGGTTGCAATCAGCAATGGTGGAGAAATACTTCTCATACTTCTTTCTCATATTGTCAGCCATATCATGCATAATCCTTTCAGTCGTCGAACCGGTGCTCATTCCCTCTTTAGGAAACAATCCATCAATCTCAGCTTTGATGGCCACAATATCATGGAAAGCTTTCCAACTTGTCGGTTTAGTTGATGCACTGATCCTCATTGTCACATCATAAAAGATCTTCAGAAATTTAATAAATGTTTCAGTCTTTTCCCAATCATGCACAATCGGTGATCCTACTCTTTGCCTCCTATGTCTCTTCCTTAACACGTACTCTGCCTCTGAAATTGATCTATCAGTGAGACTCACTGATTCCAGCTCGGCAAGTACCTCGTCATCCCAATCAATGTCTTCATCCTCATCAAAATACCCCTTGTACTTATTGCCCTCTTCCCTCGCCATTCTATCAAACGCCTTCCTCAATTCTAATGTTGTAGATAACATTAGATAGGTGGAGTTCCACCTTGTCGGCACATCAAAGATGCAAACCTTCTTCGACTCCACCTTCTCCTTCTCCATACACTGCTTGAAGATGGCAAGCCTTTGTGGACTGCTCCGAACATATCTAACTGCATTCCTAATTGAAGCAATTGAACTCCCCATCATGTCCAGGCCTGATCTTACAATGAGGTTTACTATATGTGCAAGACATGAAACATGTATAAACAACCCTCCAAGCACAGGTTTCTTCTCCCACCATAGCATCCTTTCCCTAATGTAGTCAATAGCCACCTTGTTTGTACTTGCATTATCTACTGAAATAGTTAAGACTCTCTCTACTCCCCATTCAAGCAAGAAGTCCTCTAACAACGACCCTATGCTACTCCCTTGATGGTTGGGAATGACCTTAAAACTAAGAATCCTCTTGTGCGTTTGCCAAGCTGAATCAATGAAATGGGCAGTCACCACCATGTAGTTCATGTTTTGCACCGATGTCCATGTATCGGTGGTTAAGCACAAGCACTGACCCTTCAACTCTTTCTCGAGCTTTGCCTTTTCAGCTGCATACATCTTCAAAAACTGCTTCACAATCACCCTCCTTGAAGGTACATGCCAATCAGGCCCAGCGTACCTATAAAAGTATCTAAAGCCTTCCTTCTCGATGAAACTAAAAGGAAGCTCATCCATGACCATCATCTTCACAGCTGCTTCCCTACATCCTTGTTCAGTCCACTTGACCATCACCAACTCTTTCGTACCCTTAGAACGGCCAGTAGAAGTAAGCTTTTGCTGCCCATCATCTATTGTTACCCTCCCTGGATATTTCTTGCACACATTGTCAATGTGTCTGCCCATAATGCTAGTCCCATTTAGCTTGGTATCGTAAGCAAGATCGGTATGACACCAAATGCACTCAACTCTCAACCTTTCATAAACTTGAACTCTCTTACCATTCTGCATCCCAAACACCGATTTTGTAACCTTCTTAAAGTGCTCCCAAACCTAGGATTTAACAGTCCGCTGTTCGGATTGTTGATTAGCTCTTGCGTCATCATCAGCTGATTCAGCTCCAAGCAGTTCGGCTTCATCTTCATCGCCTTCAAGATCAACAACCCCTTTTTCCCTCACCTTACGCTTCCCTTTTGAGGCTTTGAATGCTTCGCACCCTTCGCTTATCGTTTGAACTCTTGAACCATCCGTCGGAGCTACTGCTTTTGAGTTTGAATTAGAAGAAGCACTGCCAGAATTTGAACTTGAGTTCTCTGAAGCCATGAACTTACGGTAAGGCGGCGTCAGATTGGAGACGTCCTTGGAAAAAATATATTCAGTCCTCTACATCGGATGATGAGAAGCTAATGGTGCTGGTGAAACATAAAAATGGCAAGTTGCTGATATCACTAACAAAGAAAAAGATGGGTCGACCAAAAGGGTGTAAAAACAATAACAAACTACAAAAAAGTGCATGACAATAATTTGTTTAACAAATAGATCACATACATATTGAATTGAACAAATTAGGATAAAATTTACAAATCAGTACCATGTGCATGACAAGCTGCCACATGTAATCAACCAATTTACTCTTTTGTCCTTAATATTTACAAGTATGCATTTAGTCCCAGTTGCTGCAACTGTCTATTGTAAAGCTAGCTGTTACTGTCTATTGCAAAGTTAACTGCTACTATTGATCGTGAATGTAGCTGCTACTGCCGACTATATAGCTGTTACTATCGATTGGGAAGTCGTTGCTACTGTTGACTGGGAAGCTTCTGCTACTGCTGACTATATAGCTTCTACTGTCGATTGGAAGTCGTTGCTACTGTTGACTGAGAAACTTCTGTTATTGCTGATTGGGAAGACACTGCTACTATTGACTAGGAAGTTACTGCTACTGTCATTTGGGAAGTGGCATGGCTGCTACTAGTGACTGCGACTGAGAAGTTGTTGATACTATTGTTTCCATCCCTACTACTGCTACTATTTATATATGTGTTTAGTCACCTCCTTACAACCTTACCAATCATAAGGCTGCTACTGTGGATAGAGAAGCTAACTGCTACTATGGATAGAGAAACTAACTGCTACTGTCGATAGAGAAACTAGTTGCTACTATCGATAGAGAAATTAAATGCTACTGTCGACCGTGAAGTTAGATGCCGTTGTCGACTTTAAAAATTGCTGCTACTGTCAACCTTGAGGCAAGCTGCTACTATCAACCCTACTAACCTGCTACTGTGGCTCATAGTGGTTGAAATTCGAAATTTCAAAGTTTCTCAAAATATATGCAACACTGTACTCAAATGAAAGCCCATGAGATAAAGAACAATTTTGTAATTTGAATCTTCTCCAAATTGTTAACGGTTTGGCCGAAAAACTTAAAATTACCGGAAATAACTCAAAAAGGAGGAGAGAGAAACTTGTCAGTTAGTAGAGTGGCAGTATGGTAATTTTGGTAAAATCAGTGGCATTTTAGGCATTTTAGGCATTTATTATTCAATTAGTTTTGGGTCCACTCAATTTTGGGCCAGACTTATGTCATTTTTTGTTAAAAATTATTGGAAGTGAGTTACTTGTGTTTGTAAATTTGATCGGGTGCTACTGTATAATTTATTTTAAAAATAAACCAAAAGGTTCTCCGACCCGGGAAATTGAAGATTCTGGAACAAAAAAGCGGCTATTCAAAAAGAACTCTCCGAGACAAGAATTGGTTATGGGGGATACAACTGGTGAGATTAGTACCAAGAAAGAAGCCATGGGGGAAACTGGTTTAGTTGAAATGGAGACAAGCAGTTTAGTGGTGAAGGAGGCTCGCCTGCTGCTAAATTGGATTGAGTTTGAATTTAGTCACAGTGTTTAGAGTATTTGGTTGTTACCTTTTATTCTTGGTTCTAAGTGACAATTGTTCAAGGAAGGTTAATTCCGTAACTTCCGTGGTGTGTCTTGTCCTAATAAGGCTTGTAGTCTAGATTCTTTATTAGATAGGGAATCTCTGATTACCAGGGATACTTGATGTAATGCCTATATAAAGGCCTCCTTATCAATCAATAAAGACACAGTTTTCTTATCATTCTTTTATCCTAGAACACGTTATCAATCACGTTACTCTAGCTTCCCGTCTAATAGCCCTAAAACCCTAAACCCTAAAACCCTGATTCTGAAAAAAAAAAAGTTTTTTTTTTTTCGAAACTCTAATTCCTACCGCCGGCCGCCGTCCTTACCTCCGGCACTGTCGGTCCATTCTCGGCAGTACCTGCGCTGCCGACCTGCCCCCCCTGGCCAGCCGCACCTTCACGCGCCGCTCCTCCTCTGCCACTCGGCAGACCGGCTCGGCTGCAGCCCTCCCTTGCGTGCTATTCTTTGCACGCATCCCTCGAAGGCCAAGATTGCTCGCAAGCCAAGCAAGCGGCCCTCGAAGCCTTCTTCGTTGCTAAGAAGAAATCAAGAAAAGTCGAAGAAAACAAGCTTCCCCAAAAGTCAAGTTTCTTTCGATCAAGCTTCAATTGAAGAGGTAAATATTTTTATAAACGTTCCCACTTATGAAATTTCAATAGTTGGGTTATGTTTTCTTCCGGGATCTTTTCGTGTCCCTGCTACCTCATCCCGATTCTATCGCTTCTCGGGACGGCATATGGGGATTTAGTCACCCCGATGCCAACGTTTTTTTTTTGGGTAACTGTGATGTTACCGGCCACCGATATGCTTGTGACTGTGATGTCACTGTGAACCATAACGTCTCTTTTTCAAAAGAAAATAAAGGAAAGATATCGATTGTGACTTGATGTCACATTATGCATCGATGTATGTGACCATAATAAATCTTGGCACTGTTCTAAAAGAAAAAACAATCAAACTTGATTAGTATTCAAAATACTAACGTCTCCCTATTGTGTTTTGTAGATGGCTGACACTCAGCGTCTAGAATTCGACATCTTAGATGTCCAAGGCAAGGAATACAAGAGGTGGATCTCAGATGTAGAGAACACATTCATTGGCAAACGATTTACGGCCACCATTGTCCCTCTTGAGGTTGAAAACTTGCATGCTTCTCCTGAACAGAAACCTCAAGCCCTGATGTTTCTCAGGCGCCATATCCACCCAACGCTCAAGAAGCAATACCTGAGGAAGACCGATCCCAAAGATCTATGGGACATCCTCAAAGACCGCTTCGACAATGTGCATGACGCACAACTCCCTGACCTTCTGTCAGATTGGGAGCAAATCCACTTGTTGGATTTTGATTCCGTCCAGGAATACCATAAGATTATGCTTAATTTACAGTCTGATCTGAGCTTTTGTAGGGTCGACAAGACCGACGATGATATGATGGAGAAGACTTTCACGATGTTCCCATAATCTGCGTCCATGTTGTCGCATCAGTACCGTGATCTCCGTGAGAAAGGCACCATCAAAACCTTCAGTGACATGATGAATGTGCTTCAAAGAAAGGAGAGGTACCATGAGTTGATTCTTACTACCAACAAAAGGCCTAGAGGTCCGAAATTCTTAGCCGAATCTCACCAAGTCCGTGGTAGGGCTCCTAAGCTAAGGAATCAACCTCGCGAATGTCAAGCACCACCACCACGTGCGCTAAGAGCAACATGTGGAGGAAGAGGAGGTGCCCTAGCCGGAAACTCACATGGAAACAGGACAGCGGCGACGCCGCCGATCCAGAGGGGGGCACCGGTTCGGTTCCGGCCCCAAGCGTGGTGGCCACGCCTCAAACAATACTTCGGCTCCTTGCTTCAAATGCGGCTCCAAGAATCACTTCCAACGTGATTGCAAAGAAAGTAGAAATGTCCAAGCTGCTTACAAGAAACACAAGCAATACATGGAACAAGAAACGAACTATGTAGGAGATTTTGAGGAAGAAGAGTACGATGAAGAAGATACCAACTTCACCGTCGATGACTTCCAACCTACGAAGAAGCGTAGGACTCAGGAGTATGATACTCCGGATTATGAATAAGTATTTGACTTAAGTCATGAGATACATGTTCAAGTTTGATTTTGATTGTTATTTTTGGCTTTCTTAGTCATAATTCACGACTTTGTTCGATAAGTCGTTTCATTTAAAACATCCTTGATGTACTTTTGAGTTGTCATCAATAAAATTTCTCTTATTTAATGAATGATTCGAGATTTTTTTTTACATCCCTATGAAAGCAAAATTGGTTCAATGCGTCCAATTCTCAATGACATAATTATTTTGAGTTCACCACGATTTTGGTGATATTAACTCAATATCCGAAATAAAATCACAAAAACAAAACTAAAGAATCGCGAGACATCGCGTTGCACATTCGGCCAAGCCCTTGGAAGTGCCTAGGCGGCATCGGCATCACCTAGGCAGCTCGGCAGTCTCGGCAGCAGGCCTCGCCAGCCCCTCGGCCGCTTGGCCACGCCTCTCGACAACGCCCCGGCAGCCCGACAGTGAGCCTCGGCAGCTCGGCAGCCTTGCGTCATGCCGGCTCGACACCTAACCCGGTTTTTCATTTTTCACCTCGGACACGTCTCGACTTTTATCCCGACACGTCCTCGGCCATGAACCCGGTTTTGACACCAACATCGATAGCCTATCAAAAAATGAAACTTTTGCATAAATGACTCGGCAACAACTTGTATCCGGACTTGACATGCTTCGGATTTAGCTCAACCGTCGAATCGATTGCCTACACGCCGGACCGACCCTAACCCACTTGCCTTGCTTCGGCTCGGCATCTTCGTGGCTCTGGCCTCGCCTTGGCCTTGGCTTTGGCTTGGCCCCGGCCTTGCCTCAGCCTCGGCCTTGGCTCGGCCATGCCACCAATTATGGCTTCCGGTCTTACAATCTCTCTATGTTGGTATTCGGTGATCAAGTTATGGCTTGTCTCTTTATCTAAAGTTATATGGATGCCATGGCTTTGTTATCAGCCTTAATGCACTTCGTTTTGTGATAATATATTGCTTCAATACACTTTTATTAGAGTGTTCGTCAAAGTCAACTCTAGACAATTGATTCAATTTACATTGCTTTTGTAGATGTCTCAAGGCGAGAACGAGTGTCTGTTAGATTGTGCAACCACTCACACGATTCTGAGGAATCGACAATTGTTTTCGGAATATACGCCATGTGGATCATCATTGTCTACGATGACAGGATCAGGACCTATTGTGAAAGGTCGCGGAGTTGCTCAATTCTTATTGCCAAATGGCACTGAAATCAGAGTAGCTGACGCATTATATGCGCCTAAAGCGCCCAGAACCTCCTAGCTTTCAAGGATGTGCGTGACAACGACTATCACCTCAGCACTTATGTTGAAGATGGAACTAAATATCTATTGATCACCTCCACTCAGCCTCTGCGCACTCGCATTGTGGAGAAGTGTAAGCGTGTTCGAAATGGCATGTACTTCACAACCATTCGAGCCAATGAATCTCATGTTGGTATCTTATGTGATTCTGATGCTTACAAGCTTTGGCATGACAGACTCGGTCATCCGGGTCGTGATCTGATGATCCGTATTTTGAAACGCTCTCACGGTCATCCGTTTTTCAGATCACAGAAGCAAAAAGGAAACCAGAAAACTGGACAAAACCGAGCCGACGCCGTGTCTAGGCTTTTCGGCCTTGGTTCTGCCTCAATGCCGCCGCCGACAGCCTCTCAGCTCCAAGGAGAGGTTCGGCCTCCTCGTGCTGCTCATGCCGCTGTAGCGATGTCCAATGCTCATCGTTCGTTTTGCAAAGCTTGTTCACTAGAAAAACTTCAAGCAAGACCATCTTTTGCTATTGATAAGAAACAGAATATTCTGTTCCTACAACGAATTCAAGGTGATATATGTGGACCTATAACACCAGAATGCGGACCATTTAGATATTTTATTGTTCTGGTTGATGCGTCGACGCGTTGGTCACACGTCGCGTTGTTGTCCACGAGGAATGCTGCATTTGCTAAACTCCTAGCTCAGATTATTAAGCTTCGGGCTCACCACCCGGACAATCAGATTAAGTCAATCAGACTGGATAATGCTGGAGAAATTACATCAAAGTGTTTTGATGACTATTGCATGTCAGTTGGGATAGAAGTTGAACATCCCGTGCCCCACGTTCATTCTCAGAACGGTCTTGCAGAAGCCGCCATTAAGAGACTACAGCTTGTTGCTTGGTCCCTTGTCATGGCCACTAATTTGCCGATATCGGCATGGGGATATGCAATACTACATGTAGCTATGTTTATTCGTCTATGACCCACAGATAGCCAACTATTTAGTGGATACCAGTTGGTAACTGGTTACGAGCCTGATATTTCGCATCTGCGTACTTTTGGTTGTGCCGTATATGTGCCTATCACGCCTCCACTGCGTACCAAGATGAGTCCACAACGACGATTAGCTATTTATGTTGGATATGAAGCACCAACGATTGTCCGCTACATAGAGCCTATGACAGGTGATCTGTTTACTGCAAGATTTGCAGATTGTCACTTTAATGAGACATCCTTCCCGTCATTAGGGGGAGATGGGACCGCATCCGTCCCTAGTGAACGTCAGGAATTGACGTAGTTCTCTCCCACTATGTCTCATTATGATCCCCGAACGTCTCAGTGTGAGACAGAAATACAACGCATATTGGAACTTCAAAAGGTTACGGATTCGATGCCCGACTCCTTTACTGATATTGCGAAAGTGACAAGATCAACCATACCCGCTGTTAATGTACCTGCAAGGCTCAACATAGCTTGTCAAGCACGAGCACGCGCCACCGGTCTCGGACCCGCAGCCCTAGGTGTCGTCGGCAGCCTAGGCTACGCACCTCCAAGTGGAGGGCCGGTGTCGACTTCGGATCCTCCTAGAAAAATGGGGAGACCAATTGGTTCCAAGGACACTGCACCTAGGAAGAGGACATGTGTTCAGGCACAAAGCGATCCGTTCATCATCGATACTGTGACGCCGTCACACGATATTCTCTCTGACTATACCTATGTCCAAGAATCAACTCTGAATCATCTGGGGGACGCCTCAAACTCACCGTTGATGTTGGAGAACAGGGAAATCTCACAAAACTACTTATGCATGTACAATCTTATGGAAAGGAATTCCATGTATATCGATGATGCATTCGCCTACGCCGTTGCTCAAGAAATCATTGACGACGACGATATGGAACCCCGCACTGTTGATGAGTGTCAACGTAGGGCGGATTGGCCGAAGTGGGAAGAAGCAATCCAGGCTGAACTAAACTCTCTAAAAAAAAGGCAAGTATTCGGACCGATTGTGCCTACACCGCCGAACGTGAGGCCTGTTGGACATAAATGGGTCTTTGTCAGAAAGCGTAATGAGAATGGTGAGGTCCAGCGATAAAAAGCTCGACTCGTGGCGCAAGGTTTTTCTCAACGCCCGGGAATTGATTATGAGGAGACGTATTCTCCGGTCATGGATATTATTACCTTTCGATACTTAATCAGTTTGGTAGTCTCAGAGAGACTCAATATGCAGCTTATGGATGTTGTAACAGCGTATCTTTACGGGGATCTAGATACAGAGATGTATATGAAAGTGCCATAAGGACTTTCGTTACCCAAGTCAAGTGAGCAAAAACCACAAAGTTCATTTGCTATCAGGTTGAGACGACCTCTATATGGACTCCGACAATCTGGTAGGATGTGGTACACACGGTTAAGTGATTACTTAATTGGGAAAGGATACAAGAATGATGAGTTGTGCCCTTGTGTGTTCATAAAGAGAACGAATTTAGGATTTCCCATTGTAGCCGTTTATGTTGATGATATGAACATCATCGGAACTCTGAATGAGATCAATGAGACCGCGACCTACTTGAAATCCGAATTCGAGATGAAAGATTTCGGAAGGACTCGGTTTTGCCTAGGCTTAGAACTAGAGCACCGAAGTGGTGGAATCTTTGTACACCAATCTGCATACGTCCGAAAGATGCTCAGGCGATTTAACATGGACAAAGTTATGCATCCTACAGGCACTCCCATGGTCGTTAGAAGTCTGGATATCAATAAAGATTACTTTCGTCCGAAAGAAGATGACGAAGAGGTCTTGGGAGCTAAATATCCATATCTTAGTGCAATTGGAGCTTTGTTATATCTAGCTCAGTGTATTAGACCAGACATTGTTTTCTCGTTGAACTTGTTAGCTAGATTTAGCTCAGCGCCAACACAACGTCATTGGGTTGGAATTAAGAACATCTTCTGATACCTTAAAGGAACCCTTGACATGGGCTTGTATTATAGATACACTCATCATGGATCGGCTCCAAGCCGACCACTTGCATCCCACGACGGAATCCGTGGCTCGGATCACCAAGGGACAGCCGTCCAATCCAGCCTCGGTTCGGCTGCCCGTCGCACCGCCACCGCCTCCGCTGCCGGCTCGGTTTCCTACCGTAAAGCCGCCGCCGTTCCAGATCACAAGGATGCCAAAGCGTGGTCACGATATGGCTTCGGCATTACCCCCCTCCTACTCAGATACACCAAATGATGTGATGGTAGGATTTGCTGATGCTGGATATTTGTCAGATCCACACAAAGGACGTTCCCAGACTGGTTATGTTTTCACCATTGGGAATACGGCGATATCTTGGAGATCAACTAAGCAAACCCTTGTTGCTACCTCCTCGAACCATGCTGAGATTATTACACTACATGAAGCAGTCAAAGAGTGTGTTTGGCTTCGCTCAGTTATATCTCACATTCTAGAGTCTAGTGGACTTGAGTCTACTACGATGGGACCAACTTGCATATTTGAAGATAATGCAGCATGCATTGAGTAGATGAAGTTAGGATACATCAAGGGTGACAACACTAAACACATTTCGCCTAAGTTCTTCTACAATCAGCCGCAACAAGAGATTTTGAATATCCAAGTGAAGCAAGTCAGCTCAGACGATAATGCAGCTGATCTGTTCACCAAGTCTCTACCCAAATCTACATTTGTGAAGCATGTAAAGCTCATTGGTATGTGTCACTTATCCGAACTCAAAGACTGATTGACAATCAGGGGGAGTTCTCTTCTAGACTTCAGGGGGAGTCTAGTTATGTATGTCTCACTTACTTGTAGTTGGTGCGTTGTACTCTTTTTCCTTAGACCATGCTTTTATTTTTGCGCAAGAGGTTTTTGTTTGCTGGCAAAGGTTTTAACGAGGCAACAGTTCATGCACCATTGAGGACGCGATACAAGGGGGAGTGTTCAAGGAAGGTTAATTCCGTAATTTCCGTGGTGTGTCTTGTCTTAATAAGGCTTGTAACCTAGATTCTTTATTAGATAGAGAATCCATGATTAACAGAGATACTTGATGTAATGTCTATATAAAGACCTCTTTATCAATCAATAAAGACACAATTTTTTTATCATTCTTTTATCCTAGAACAACAATGAAATTTTTGTGCTTTATCTGAGAGGAAAAGATAAGTGTATTTTTAGTTATTTTAGCCTATTATAAGTTGGTGAGTCATAAGAGATAACTCTTATTGTCGGCTCTTTGGGTGTATTATCTATTATCTTTATATTACTGAATAAAAATTCTTTACTTCTAATTTAAAAAAAAATTAATTATACTACTTCTAGATTAAAAATCATATATGATTATCACAAAAAAGCGCCCTCACAGGAGGTTTGAGAGTCGATCTCATCCTTCGCCGGTGGCACCTGGACGCCTGCGCGGGTCTTCGGACTTGTCGTTGTTGTCCCGGGCTTGCTGACGGACGAGGGAATTGAGTGTTTCTTTGAAGAGTTTTCACTCGGGTTTCCATGAATAGTTTGGCTGGGAAGAGGCAAGATGGCGGTTGTGGTACGCAGGTGTGGTGCTTCGATCCTCAGTGCTGGTTCATGTGGTCGGTGCTGTGGTGGATTTTCATCCATGGCGGCGTGTGATGCTAGAATTGGAGCGGGTCGTTGTGCCTCCCTCGTCTGTGTGACAGATTGCGGCGACGTGGATCTTGGTGGGTTTGGATGACCGACGGTGTCAGTGGTACGACGCCAATCAACCAGATGCTGTTTGCGGCGTGTGTGCGGCAGACGGGTCCTACTGGGAGGACGGCGGAGGTCTAGACCTGACTAGCTATGGTAGGCCCGAGTTTGGCCTTTTTTGAGGACTGGTCTTTGGGTTTTAACTATGGGCTAGGGTTTTGGCCCCAGTTCATTATCTTTGTTTTAGTTTTCTTTTACAATAAACTCCGTTTTGGGAGATTAGGTTCATTATGTCCTTTCTAAGACGTGGTTTGTGCTTTCTAAAGCACATTATGGCTCTTTTGAGTTTCTATAGAGTTTTCTCTTACTTGATCAGGTAGGGCTTTTGCCCGATTGATAGTATTGGCCATGTGCCTACTGGAATACAATCCATCTTTTACTTCAAAAAAAATATCATATATGATTATCAATATTATGTCATTTAGGGATATATACTTATATTTTGCACAAGAATGACGGTCGCCAAAGCCAAGAGTAGTCCAATTAATTTTATAAGAAATATTCCAAATTAATATATGAATGATACATCAGCTAGATTAAAAATCATCTATGATTATCAATTTTCTGTCATTTAGGGGCAATGAGGCATGCTTTTATTTGTTGTCTATGATCAACTTGAAGTTTGATCGACAATAGCATTACCAACTCTATAGGCATTTGTGCGTGTAGAAGCTACATCCTCGATCAATAGACAACATATAGTATAACAATGCACAATGATTTTACTTACAACCAGACTAACTCTATTCAACAAAACAGTGCATTATTTAGTAGAGCATGGCGTTTAGGACAGACTTAGGACCACCAATTATGCAAAAGAACGTCTCTATATTATGACTGGGTTTTCTGTTCAGATCCTAGGAGAATCTGCTCATATTACAATAATATGAAATAAATATATGTGATAACATGCTTATAGTCTATCTTGCTTCACTTTGTTTGTGAAGCCTAACTGGTCCAAGGTTCATCATCAAGTGCTTTGAGAGCCAGGGCTAATTATCAGACACTGATCGAACTTCCACCTTAATTTGTTTTGTTTTCTATACCAGATCCCGAATATGATGCCTCAAATCTCTGAGTCTTTAGGTTAACTCGATATCTTGTTAACCTATAAACTATGGATATTAAAATATAGCCACACAAGTGTTTGGGGGTCCTAAAAGCACTTGAGGCCCAAAAGAGGTTAAGGAATTTTATGAATAGCAAAATTAATAACCAAGAAAAACCATTTAGTCGGGCTAAAGAAAAAGCCCCTTTATTGTTATTAGCTAATCTAATAACCTAGAAATTACCTACTGGGTGGCCCAACTTGTGCAAGTCCAGGTGCCCCAAAAAAGTGGGCCTTGACCTATGCCCATCAAATTACCGTGACATACACTACAAAAAAAATAGCCATGGATTTTTACCACGGTACGGATTCGTCATTGCTGTTGATCCATAATCTACGGCGGCACTGCGAGAGTGACCAATTCGTTGCTCGATTTGTGATGGCAAATGTGAGACATGCCTGAGACATACTCGGGTAACCCGACCTGACCTGGTTGGAGAAGTTACATGTAGGTCACACATCTCATATCGTCCGAAAAAGAGTGGATGCTGTGATTATATGTGCAGAGTCAACTCCTTACATTGAGACGCATTTTGGGTGAAACTTCACCGTGCAAGTCAGTGGACCTAAAGCGAATAAAATCTCATGTGTGTTGACTGAACTGTTACAAATCGTATCTGAGCCTTATATTATTAATAATCTAATCCTTATCAAAACATAATGTCTGGTACATAGTACAATAGTGCCACTTAGCTAGTTTGGTTGCTAACCATGCCATTTCCCTTAAAAAACCAAGACTATATATTACCGCTTTTGGAAGTTGAACACTCTTATAGAAAAGGCAAAGACAAATGCAAATAGTACCGCAAATCCAACATTCACTGCTGCAACATCTCCCAAAAAATCATGTTTGAAACCAAAATAATCTTCCAAATACTGTTTCACAGTTTCTCCATTCTCGAGCTGGTCATCTACATCTCCATACTGTGATACAACCAATCCATACAATGTCCAAGCTACTGGACATGCCCAGTAGTACCATCTCCACCATATGGGAATCCTCTGTTACAGGCCAGAAATAAAAAAACAATTTGGACAAGAGAAAATTTTGATTAATTTTGTATAATGGAAACTTTTTATCTTCAAATCCTTAAAGCTTAATAAAAGCTTACCGTTCGTGGAATTATAAAACCAGCAAAGAGATTCCACACTCCGTAAAATGCAGAGGATATAATAGAAGCGATTTGATAGTTTGGAGTAACCGCCACGGCCATCATACCATAAAATGTGAAGTACGCCATTGTGAAGTACATGAAGAATATGTACCAGAAAAACTTCACAAATTTTCTCTCAAATCCAATCATTAGATAAGTTATGACTCCATAAACCAAAGCTTGTACCAAAAGATATGGGAGCTCGATCGTAACCTGTGACAAGATATATGAAATGTTAAAAAATCCATAGTAATCTATATTACTGATCCAATGTGTTGAGAATATATTAAACCTATCACCTGTGCAAATGCATAAGCCATGGCCGAATACATCCCTGCAGCTTTTTCTCTGTAGAAGACTGTTCTTTCAACAGCAACAACAGGTTGCACTGACAATGCATTTTGGACCCCGAGAAAGAGAACAGCAGAGTACATAGAACCCATTGCATTAGACAGATCTTGTTTCTTTTTCCTGCATCTCATAGGAAAGTAAATTATAATAGTACACTATGAAAGATGATATGAGATCTAATAAATTTCACCAAGTTTCGTTTCTGGGTTACAAAGTTTCAACTTACGTTTTGAACCCAAGATTCCAGAACATTGTCCCAAACATTATTGCTATGACTGTTGTGAAAAGAAGTCTCACAGCATTGTACGATGGGTTACGCCAGTATGACCAATGTTGTTTCCACAAGCATGCCATAGATTGCATGATAAAGGGTTGTGAGTATCGAGTAGGGAAAGAGAGTTCCTTTGAAGAAGTAGAAGGCAAGCTATATTCTGCAATTAGTTGCTTATTTCTCCTGAACCACATTTATTTGAAGGATTTATATATCAGCATTTTGTTTTTATAGGTTGTAAACTATCTGATAATATAGATGTACAGATAGTAGACCTGTATAATTCCGATTGCTTGTAAACATGAGCGAAATCGATTCCCAAAGCGAATTCTTGTGCTGAAGTCGAAACATCTAACATCCATGTTGCTGGATTGTAACCATCTTTTATTTTACCGACTCCTTCAATATCCTTAATATTGACAAAGTGACATACGAAAATTAAACTCCATGCTTAAGTATCAGTAATGGGTATATATCTTGTAGGCCAAGTATAACTTACCTCGAAATATTTGATTAGACTGCAAGAATTGTGACCTAATGGACCCACAAAAATTTCCTGTCCTCCCCGCTTCAGTAGGAGTAGCTGCAACAACAACAACAACATTTTATTCTTGTTCATCATGCTCACTCACAATTATGAGAAATAATTGGAAAAGAAAAAAAAACTTAAGTCATACAATCTCTGAGCATTTCTCACCTCATCAAAAGCTTCGAAAATGTCAATGCTAGGCTGATGGATGGTGCACACGACAGTTCTACCTGTATCCACTGTGTTCCTAACTGTTCTCATCACAATTGCCGCAGCTCTTGCATCTAATCCCGAAGTTGGTTCATCCATGAATATTATAGAAGGATTGGCTACTAGCTCAACTGCTATAGTCATCCGCTTGCGTTCTTCAGTTGAAAGACCATCGACACCAGGCAATCCAACAAGTGATTGCCTCAATGGATTGAGTTCCACAAGATCCATCACTTCTTCAATGAACACCTACAATAGAAATTTACAATTGAAGCTCAACATCACTACAGCTACCTAATGTGTAAATACCTTCCGATCAATATATACATGCATCAAACACATACAACTTCGGAAATTCTAGCATATCTTGAAGAAGGGAAATAAGTGTTCGAATTCTATCTTAATTGTTGATTGAAATTTAGCAATGCTAATTAAGGTAGCATATGAGCTTCAATAGTACTAGTAAAGGTAAAAATGCTGAACTTATTCGGTTTGGCGATTCAACCTAGCTTGACCTTTGTTTGGATTTTTTCACTAATTAAGCATATGCAGTCAACTTTATCCCAATAATAATTACCATCATGCTTACCTTTTTGGTTTCAGTTTTAACTTCAGCTGGCAAACGAAGCCATGCTGAGTACAACAATGACTCGTAGACAGTAACATGAGGGGAGTGAATGTCATTTTGCTCGCAATATCCAGAAATCCGAGCAAACGTTTCATGCTTCTTTGGATACCCAGAAATTTTAATGGCTCCTTCAATATATCCACCAGTTTTCCTACCAGCCAATACATCCATGAGAGTCGTTTTGCCAGCACCACTAACACCCATAAGAGCTGTTAATACACCTGGCCTGAAAGAACCACTCACACCGTTGAGAAGAACTAACTTTTCCTCTACAACACCGTCTGTCTTCATTTCCTGTAGGTTTAGATATATATCCTGTTAATGAAATAACTAATTTTGCACCGACTTAATGAAATTAGATAACAAATTTTCTGTAGCACATAACGTTAGAGGCTTTGATAGCCAAAATTGACATGCCAGATGAAATTAGATTTATAGTTGATTTTCAGCAATATTGATATATACTTTCTAGAGTCCGCGCTCGATCGTTATGCCGTATGAAGTTACCTTTGGCATGTCAACTGAGTATGTGATTTCATCAAAGGTTATGGAATGTGGTTCAAAGGGAAGAACCATTCCTCGTTTCCTTGTGTAAGTAGCATCACCAGAAACGTCTGTATTAATACTCTCTGCATTTTTATTACATTAATAATACTGTCAACTTAGGGAATATATAAAAGAACATACACACTGCAGTTAACTACTGGAATAGTACATTAAGTGACGAGGTTTTACACCTGATATGGGTGGTTGACTCTCAGAATCTTCTGATTTAACAGTCTGCATTTTCCCGAGTGCTGCATAATAATTTTTTGAAAATTATTAAACCATCATAATCCATAAAATTTCAATATCAGCTAGGTTTGATGAGATACTAACGGTTTAGGTAGGTGAGCGCCAGAACATAACAAATGTTGAATAGCAAAGTAAATCCAATCAGTGCCCCAACTCCTATCCAATACCAGTATGCGTTTGTAAAGACGCCGCGAGCCTCTAAAGCTGCAACTCCTATTGATACTGTTGAGTTTGGCATTATCTTTTGTAGAAAGCGCAACCCAGAAATGAGAAAAACATCAGATGATTTAAAAGAAAACAAACGTGTTGATAGATATTGCATAAATGATATTGATCAAACATACATGTCTCCACTGCTTCCCAAGAAACTCATTAACTGCTACTGCATTTTGACTGTACATTAGAGGTGAAACCCAGTAGCCCCATTTCCAACCCTTGTTAATATTATCTGCATTTTAAGAATCGTCTGAGCTTAAAACTTAACTACTGAGAATAATGGATGTTAAGTTTCCCTTGCATTATTTATGTTGTGATGTTATACGTACGTACCTCTAGAGAGAACGAAGCCACCTAAAGTAAAAACTATGAGATTTGCAAATGACCCCAAAGTGTTGGCAATAATCATGTCCCTACACAATGCTGCAACCATACGGAATAAACCAGCAGCCATTTGGTTAACAAACACGAGTAGGAGACAATGCTTGAACAACCTGCACCATGTGAATAACCATGCATCAAAAATTGCAATATTGTTATGCCTAACAAGCCAGCAAGTTAACTACGAATCTTTAGTTGTTTACCGTCCAACATTTGGATCAAATCCGATCTCGTAGTACGTCAGCAACACCCAAAGTGCAACTTCTACAAATGTTATAGGTATTTTGAGGAACCATGTTGGAAGAGCATATGCCCATGAAGGGTAGAAGAAATAATCCCTTTGCTTGTAAAATACAGGAAGTTTCATAACGGTCATTGAAAGCTCTGCCATCCCATTAAACATGATTAAGGTAACGCCGAAGAACAAAGCACCCATATAAATAACTGCATCATCCACTGAGCTGTGGTGCATCTCAGTCCGTAGAAAGGTCGTCATGGCAATCAGTCCCAGAACTGTAATCTACAAGAAGGAAAAGAAGCGATAACAAAATAATCAAAAGAAAAACTGTTTGCTAGGATGTTAATAAAGAACAGATATGATATCTAACTAAAACCTACTTGGCATAGCTTAAAGTAATACACAAAGGAATTCCTCTTCATGAGCAAAAGTTCCCTTGAGATGCAAGCTTTCAAAAATTCTCCCTTTTTAGCACTAAACTTTTTGGTGGTTAACGCAGCCGGGTGGTTTTTTCTTTTGTCAAATGGAATTGAAAGTTCCTCCCCAAGTCTTTTTCCCACATGGAATGATTCAAATGCCTCAGCAAATTCCTTAACTGTAACAAAACTATACGGCTCCTCTTTCCGTTCCCAATACTGCTCCTGATCTTTCCTTGATGTCACCTATGGAAAATTGGAATGTAGATTTAATTGTTTATAAAAAATTTCATGATATAGAAAAATTTCTACGATTATGGATGTGAGAGATTCATCACAGCTAAGTACCTCCTGTAGGAAATCAGCTATGCCTTTCCTCTCGGGACATTTAAATCCCACAGTTTCAAAAAACTCAAGCACATGCTCACGAGGACCCTGGTACACAATCTGGCCATCCGAGAGAAGGATAATGTCATCAAAGAGATCATAAGTCTCTGGTGCTGGCTGAAGGAGTGAGATGACTGCTGTTCCATTAAGAATATGAATGTTTTGCTTGATTGAATTCACAATAAGAAATGTTGTTGAGCTGTCCAAACCAGTAGATATCTCGTCCATGAACAAAGCGTTTGCAGGTCCAACAAGCATCTCACCTATAAGTTAATTTATTGAGTGTGCTAACTAGTTAGTTTTGCAGATACCTCATTTACTAATTATGTACTGGTTACTATTTGCAATAGCTCAGATCATGAATTTCTTTACCTGTTGTAACACGCTTCCTTTGTCCTCCAGAGATACCCCTTAACATTGCATCCCCTACCATCGTATCAGCGCATGCTTCTAGTCCCAAAATCTATTAGTAAAATAAAAATCGTAGTGTTGATATGAATGAAGAAAGCATATTGTGTGGTGCAGTGGTGCATTCTGATATAATTCAAATGAGATAAGGTAAACTCTGGGTATCTATAACCTTCAAAATGTAATCAGTCACTATGTTCACTTCCTGGCCTTCTATTGCTGTTGCCTACAGTAGTAAAAGCCAATAATAATTAGAACCACTTACACACTGTTGTTGATGACCCAAAAAGCAAGTTTGATAACAAAATAGCTCTACTCTAAAATTCATTTAAGCAGCAAAAGTGTTTATTGTTATTGTCAATATTCTGAATTTTAAATTTTAAATTACTGGAAACATTCCATGATGGGGCAAACAAAATCAATATTCTTTTTGCACATTCAACGATATATAGATGGTATTTTATTCACCTTCATGAACACATCAATGTCAGGATCAGGCTTTATATTAGCTGCTTTCTCTCTTCTGCATAGCTCAGCTAACATATCTACACATGGCCAAGAAGAAAATGACTCATTGTGTCTTTCGCGCGCGCTTACATTCACTTGCAACAGATTTCTTATGTGAGTAAAATCAACACATAAGAAAAAGAAAAGTTCTTCCAAAAATGAACATACCATAACGAGTTCCGACCCCTTGGCATCTTGCAGAAAATGCCAATGTCTCCCTTACAGTCATTTCTCCAATATGCAAATCATGTTGACTGCTGTATGCAGCAGTTTTTTGGGGTACAAATTCATTCATTCCATGTCCATTATAAGTCACCGTTCCCGACAGCTGAACCATAAACTTTAGTTTACATATATACTTGATATATATATATATATATATATATATATAGCAAGATCGCTGAAATTCTCTGAAAATGTATAATAGAATTTTGTGTGATTCCTTTGCACCTTTAGATCTGGATCAAGCTTTCCAGCCAAAGCCAATAACAGAGTGGTCTTGCCGGAACTTGGAGGACCCAATAGTAATGTCATTCTGAAATATATGTATAGTTATATTTGCATGAAAATAAATGATATCTGATCGAATGTCAGTTTTACTAAAAAAAATTAAACAAAGTAAAACCAGGCAAAGTAAGCTCATCACCTGCCAGGCTTTATAATTCCACTAACATTTTGAAGGATAGAGAAGTTTTTCTTTCTACTTGCAATTATACAGAGATTGGTCAAGAGTCCCTTCAAGATCAGTGCAAAATGTAAATTGTGAGAACATTAACACGTAATTATTGATTGATAATCGAAAAGCATTGACCGCATCTAAATATAAATTGTTACCTCTATTATGTTAGTAATCCAATTCCAGAGAGTAGGCAAAGCTCGGCCACCTACATAAGCTCTTGCTTCTACGTTTAGATGCTCAAATCGAACTTCAATTGTGGGAAGATTAATTCCAACGCTGAGAAACACGACACATTAACAAAATTTAAGAGCAACAATCAAATCATCCAAGTAAACCTCAATGCAAGCCATTTGACGAAATTTCATCCTAATTCTATTACTAAGGTTGTTAAATAATGAACTGATCGATCAAACCTCCAACAGAAAACTTCACCAATCAGCAAAAACATCCATTTTCATGTTAAATATTACATCTAATAAAAGTGAGATATACTCTTAACACATTAATTATATTTATTAAGTATCTAGTTGTTCACCGGCCGCCGGATTCTTATTCTTCGATGTTGTTAATTAGTCTCTTGGCTATTTTTTCGACAATTGATCAAATGAACTCGACTTTGTTTTCAAATTATATGAATAAGAAAAATTACCAAAAAAATAAATTATTATCATGACACTGTATACTTGATGTATAATGGGATTAAGATGAGGATCTCACCTATCAATACGATCCTTGAGCTTCAACATGAACTTTTCATTGCCGTCTTCAGTGCTTTTAAGCAATCTCTCAACCAAGTCCTTTCTCTCTTCCAAACCAAAAGTTGGTATATCAATTTCGTTAACTTTTCCACTTGCTGAGGTGAGTATACCTTTCCTCAGACGATTATAAGTAGGGAGCTTCTCTAGGGCAGCCCATTTCAGAGCTTCTTCATCATCTTCTCGACGTGCAGAACTCGAAAACGCTTCCATACGACCATGCTTCCTCCATATTGATGGACTGCCTAACTGGATATTACCACTCTCCATTTTATGTTTTATGCAACTAAAACACACAAAAATAAAACCGAATAGCTAATATCTCTCCCAAAGTACTGCTTGGACCATTGAAGTCATGACTTTTGAACTATGAAACCAACACAGAACTTGGGACTCAAAAAGCCTTTAGAATTAACCAAATCCTGGATGGTTTCTTTAGAGATTTGAGATCCAAGACCAAAATATGAAACTTGAAACTCAAACTGTTATGTAAGGACGGTAGGCTTTGCCTGACAATCTTATAGGCAGTCAGAAAGATCAGTGAAGAAGAATTAATTACAAGCTAGGTTGGATATTATGGTTTTCTACAAAGCCAATTCAGACATGGACTAGTTATTTTTCTTCTCCATGTACGAAATGTTTCATACTCGTATGTCCCACACATATTTGCTAATACGATAACTAGGGTCATAGTTTATGTAATTACACCGGCTACCTACGATATCGTTACAAGTTTGTCAGTGTTGTAATTTTGATCAGTTTAGTATTATAGTAATAAAGTTATATTTTGATTCATATAAATTGTAGTTTTTGTTCGAGTACAGTATAGATGTAAGTTGAATGTCTGATAAATATCACAGTACCATATGTTCTGTCTCATTTTACGAAAGCTATAATATTTTGATTCTCTCGTTTTTATCAACCTAGAAGCTAGACCAGTGCATTATAGATCTGAGTTTATCGGAAATGTGATGACGGATCCAGCGAGGAAGTGATATACTGGTGTTCATGGGTCTCTCTACTTAATACACCAGCTAAAACTTCAATTATCTTATTTAATCACCAAAGTGTACTTGCACCAATAGTGTGTAAGTCATTTAAACAGTCATTTTTTTCAACTCCTTCAGTATCTCTTAACACGTCAATAGTTGGGTATTGTGGACGCCGCTTTTTACAGTCTTTTATCTTAAGAATTTTGTTGTTATTAATCATGTTGACATTGTAGCTCCTCTCTAATTTGTTTTAGTTTTAGTATTTTATAACTTCATCTTCACTCACCCCTTGAATATGAGGGCTCTATGAATAATTAGTATTAAATAAATGATTGAAATTACATATTTTAGTATTGGTTCACTCACACCTCAGTCCGTTGAATAATTTTCCCCTATAAAGCAGTATGTGTAGGTTGGATCGAGTAGCATAGCTTTGATCTACATGACTTTTAAACCTACGTGGTCACTCATCTGTTATTCGTGAACAATTTCGTTTTGGGTTCTTACTTGACCTAGCTAGGAGATGCAACTTTCAAACACTGCAATTAAGTTTCAACTCTCTAGAAATAAAATAGTATTACAAATACCTAGCATATATAGAGTATACATACTTTCGATCGATGATCATGAGTGAATGCCATACTGGACGAAAACTTTAAAACTCGGATAACAAGTAGTTGATAATCAAGCTAGCTAGCTAGACATAACGTGACAACTAATTATGTGCGAGTAGAAACTTCAATTTTTAGGATTGTAATATGCAGTAGTAAACCCTAGCTAGTATGCATAAATGTAGCTATTTAATTCTATGTTCTGTATTATATTTGACACCCACCCTAACATAGAGTTGGCTAATCAATTAAGAGTTTACACCACATTGTGGACTCTAAAGCAAGGCTAAAATTAGCTACAACTAGCAGCTAAATTAGGGTCTGTCAACATTTTTTAATTGCATATTTGTGAGCTACGTACTAACTAACCCTTACAAGATATTTGAAGTTTGTAGGTATATGAGGTTCCAGATGATTATAGAGAACCACAGAGCTCGAAGAAATTAAGAAACAAAGGTCATAGCTAGTATATATGTATAGTACGTATATACACATGTATATATATGTACAATACGTATATACACATGTATATATATGTACAATACGTATATACACATGATGCAATTTTGAGTGGTATTGGCGGTGGTGGCCGTTGTTATCAATAGAATTAATTTCAGTTTACCTACTTGAACTTTGACTCAATCATCATTTCAGTCCCTGTACTTTTGATTTCATCAGCTACACCCCTGTACTTCCCTAAATTAATCAACTGATACCAATTTTGTAATTTCATCCAAACAATCTATCAATACCAAAAGCTTTTTGGTACCATTTTCCTACATTAATGCAACGTTACCATATTACGAATATAAACAAGGCTAAACAATTATATAATCAAGTTGAACAATAGAAAACAAATCATATATGGTGTTTTCTTTTTGTTTTACCATATATGATTTATTTTTGTTTATTTTCTATTATTCAACTTGATTATATGATTTGTTTAGCTATATTTATAATCGTAATATGGTAACGGTGCATTAATGTAGGGAAAATATACCAAAAAACATTTGGTATTGATAGATCGTTTATACGGAATTTACAAAATTAGTATTAGTTGATTAATTTAGAAAGTATAGGGGTGTAGTTGATGAAATTAAAAGTATAGGGACTGAAGTGATGATTCAACCAAAATTCAAGTAGGTAAACTGAAATTAATTCTTATCAATATTATCACTCATTCAATATGGAAAAAGGAAAGGGGGGAAAATTCAAATTGGGTTGGAAATAGCCTTTGTATGCAAGTTTTAAATATGAAATTCTCCACTCAATGCATCATGGGCTCATGGCATCATGGGCTCATGGCAAGGGCATTAGTTACGAAACCCAATCTAAAAGAAAGAAAAAAAAAATTATTATTATAGTTTGGTTCATAAAGTTTTGAATAGAACTTGCAGACGGTTTAGCTTAAAATCTATGCAGATGTTGCAAAATTTGTTTCGACGAAAACGTCTCACAAGTCACAAGTGATCATCAAATTAACATCTATTGTGCATATATATGTTTACAACTCACAACAAACTTTTCTGTATGTAATTTTGAGAGTTTCTGCATCATTCTACACCATCATTCTCTTGTCTACCATTACCATTGACAGCAGAAACAAGTTCAGCTTCAAATGCTTTGGAATTGGAAGGCAACCTCTCATAAACTCTGGATCCCAAGGGGAGAAGCCTACATTGCCCAAAAGTAAGCATCTTGCTCAGCCTCTCATAATCCCACTTCTGCTGAACATAGACTACAACTGCAAGGAGAATTGCTGTAACAGGTATGGCAATATCCCCAAACTTGGAGTAAAAATCCATACTTGGGTTGACAAACTCGTACTCCTTGGCAAAGTAAGGGTTGAGAGCCGGAGCTCTAACATAATCATAAATGTGAGGAAAGAGTCTGACCAGTGTGATTCCAATGAAATAAAACTTTCTGAGTGGTTTACAATCAATCTGCCATACCAGATTACCAATTATCTGGGGGAGTAGGAAAAAATCTTGAACAAGTCCCACATACTCCTCTAGTTCGGTTTCCCATTCCCACAGTCCACGAGATTCTTCCCGAGCAATTTTATAGCTTTTTGTGCGGATTGATCTCTGGCCGGTCCTCATACTATGAATGACTAGAACCATTACATAGCCAATCAAATGTATTGCTGAGGTGGTTATAAGCACCCGCTTATCATTCGGGACACGATGTGGTTCAAGAGGAGTTTGTGTAAGTAACCTGATGCGAGATTTCCACACTTTCTGACAAAGCCTTAAAGTCAGCAACAATGAGGCCATCAGAAGAAGCTTAACCGTGTAATCAAGTATATGAAACCACTGACTGTTATCGAGGTCATATGCTGATGTTTCATAGAATTCAGAAGCTAATTTCTTGAAGAGTGCTTCAGCGCCTGTGACCAGAGGAATGCTATACCCAATGGCTTGGATACCTAGCATGACTAGAGACATGTAAGGAACAGAATCCACATTAGACCTGATGTAAAACAGTTGGCTTGAAATTCCACAAATTGCTAGTGAAAGAGTCAAAACTCGGAGGATTCCCTCAATCCCACGACGAGAGAGAATGTCTTCCCGCTGCTTCCTGTACATGATTGGAAGTGTTTGGAGCTTGACTGCACTAAAGTAAAGAGGGTCATCTTCAGTCCTTTGGCTGGCTATGGAAATACAGGCTGCTGGATTAACTAACCATCGAGATGTAGTGGGAGGATAAGACACAACCACCTCAACTAAACAGTCCAGCCCTGCTTCAAGATCCATGCTCTCATACAAGATCTTCCACGAGGCTCGAACATCCCGGCATCCAACTAGATACATCTTTCCAACATGTGGATCATAAAGGCCTTCCAAATATAGCACAGAAAGATTGCTATACACTTTTCCAGTGATGGTGAGTTGTGCTGATACATTCAGAAGGAGCTGCTTTTCAGTGTATTCAGACTTTGTGTGGTAAGGAGTCTCCTCTTGTGCAGTGGAACCATTTTGTGGAGACCAATAGCGACCAAACAAGGGCCCCACTGAGAGAATCTCCATCTGAACGTCTACTTTTGGAGGTTGAGGCTTCGGAATTGGATCAGGAAGTGCAGCCACATGAAGGGTAAGATCTTCGGAGAGAACAGAAAGACTGAGTTCAAAAGATTCCGTGTCTTCCAGTTTGGGGAAACTCAGCAATGATTTCTTGATCACAGTTCCGACACTGAAGGGCTCGTTTTTTTCCAAGACAACAGCTGCTGAAGAGATTTTCGTGTACTTGTAGTTTGGACTGGAGACTCTGAAATAATTCCATAGTTCCGAAGGCTGCACTAGCTTTTCAAACGAGAGAGGAAAATATGATGCACCAGTATTATTGATGCTAGAGAAACTTCCATAAAGAATGCTTCGTTGCTTAATGGAGAAAGATGTAGGTACATACAAACAGATCCTAGTAATGCATCGAGTACCTTCAATGTCAACAAGTCCAAGGCAACCAACCATGCAAAGCTGTCCACTGGTAGATTTCCAAATTCCCTCAGCAGCAACAGTCAAATTGTTAAGCCCAGATCTCTTTGCTGCAGTGTACAAATTCTCCATCGGAGAAACAGCTCTAAATACAGCCGAAACCCTTGCAGAACTGGCATTTTCCCCGGCAGCTGTTTGTTCACACTTGATTTTCTGCATATAAAGTTTAACACCTTTGAAGCTTCCATCTGAGGCCTTAATCTCTTTGTCTGTCACAAAAGGCCCCAACTTGCTGCAAAACTCATCAGTGCCATTGCATCTCCAGTTTGGCACAACAGTGAAAGCTTGGTCCCGTGCAACTTCTTTAAGGATTTCGCAAATAGCATGACCTTTATAGTTGCTAACACTACCATATACCAAGCTATCATCAGAAGGGTATGGATCACATGCTCGAGAAACAATCTTCTCTGAACCAAATTCATACATTGCAGACTTCCCCAACTGTGATAAAATGTGAACCTCATCAAAGTACTTTGAGTTTGACTTTGGATTTAAGCTTCTCAGTTCCCCTTGGATAGCCCTACTTGTCAAGTTGAAAGTCATTGGAAAGTGAAGAACAAGTAGAATCTGATCATCTTGAGAAAGAGGAGGTTGGTTACTTGAATCAGAAGCCTTCAGCCACTCCCATGGATCGGCAGAATCAGGCTCCCGAGACGGCAGCATTGTACTCCCCAATAAGCACATAACTCTTTCACCACCATTCTTCTTGGTTTCGGTGTAAATCCCTTGGAAGGAGATTGTCATTTGAGAATGGCTAGGCCACATTTGGAACTCGGGACTTCCTTGGTACCCATAATAATCCATAAAGCTACCATCTACAGTGATACCAATAACCATGAATCCACTAACACTCAGTGACTTCTTGGATCGATGGGCACGATCAATATCCATAAGCCAAAATGAAGCCAAATTCAATGCAGTTCGATTACCCAAAAACTCGCTTTGAACTTCTCTATCATCAAATGGCATGATTGGATCCTTACCCACCTCCTGCCTCCAATCTCCATTAACAAAAAAGAGCTCCTTCTTCATACTATAAATCCTATTATCTTCAGCTTTCAATTCTGAAGCAGAAGATAGAACAAACCCACATGCTTTCTTCACTTCATCTATTCTATCATAGCTATAGGTGATAGTGGCTTCACTTCTTTCATTTCTGAGATCATCAAATGCTGAAGTGGGGTATGAATATGCGAACCCAAAACCCAAAAACCCATATACAATCCAAACAACAACCAAAGATACAAACTTCATGATCTTAAAGTCTTAAGCTTTATCACTTTCTTCAAGATTTCTAAGCTATCCCACTAACTGAAGTACACAAAACTTCAATACCCAAAGTTTCTAAACATTTAATCCGACCAAAATAGTCAACTTGAATCTTTGAAAACTTTCTTGCTTAGTGTTCAAAATTTCTACCAAACATTTGAAGCAAGGAACACTAACCTGAATCTGTCCCCTCTTGCATTGAGTTCTGTGAAGATGAACCCACGTAGATCTTGGGCTTCAGATCGGAGACAGAGAGAGAAAGAGAAAGGTAAGCAGGAGCAGACTGGATCTTGGGTAGGAAATAAGGAAGACAAAGGAGTAAAACTCAAGTTGCAATGGTTGTTGTGTTTGATGTTTGCTGCCTACTAATCTTAGCAAGTGTACAACGGGTTGTGTGATATTTCTTATTTTAGGTGAAATAAACGGTCAACTCCTTGAAGAATTTCCCCACCAGGAGAAGAGGAGAGGAAAATTGACCCAAAAAACGTTGGAGAGACAAGAAAATTAAAAATGGCAAACATACATAGATTGCCAACACCCCATAAGTATCTAATGATGTCTGTTATTAGTTCACAATTATCTTACGAATCTCCAAAGACTACCATATATCTTCATATATTAAAAAATACGATCGTTTGTTTTGTAATTTTTGAAAATTGGACCTCTCACATATAAAAAAATGCATGTTTTATGACTCAACGAATATATTTATCGATGTGCCATATAATGATACAAATGTGTGTGTTATCAGCATCGATGACACGTACATTTGTATTAGTACCTAATGCTCTCCTGGGTATGCCAATTAATGTTGCTTAATCATCGGGTTGGGTCCGTATTCACTTAAAATCTTCCTGCATATGCCGAGTCCTAGGCCCTCCTGGGTCATCCATCGACTACTATGGAACATGTCTTGAACTAATTGAGGGGGAAGACCTTCACCAGGGCGTACCAACCTTCATCATAAACACCGTATTGGTACTAGTCTATGAAGCACGGACACGGACACGAGTGTCCAAAACGGACACGATTCGATACGCGGACACGAGAAAATAAAATTTTCTCGGACACAGACACGTGGTGGACAAGTTAATTAAATGTTATTTTTAATATATATATATATATATATATATATATATATATTTTTCCCCAGTCCGCTCCTCTCTCTCTTTCTTCTTCCTCTTTCTTTCTCTCTCTTTCTCTTTCTCTCTCCTTGACCTCCTTCCTCTCTTTCTCTCTCCTTCATCTTCCTCTTTCTCTTTCTCCCCTCACTGGACCCAGAACTCAGATCCCAGATCCTCCTCAGATCTCCTCTCCAACCACCTCCGCGACCTCCTCCTCAGATATGCGTCTTCCACCTCCAGTGCCTCTCGGCTCGCCTCGTCCTCCACCTCAGCTCGCCTCTCCTCCTCCTCCACCTCGGCTCGCCTCTCCTCCTCCCTCGGCTCTCCCACCCCGTGTGTCCAACCCCATCTCGCGTGTCCATATTGGACACGCGCGTGTCCAAGACGTGTCCGAATTGTAGTTCGCGTGTCCTACTGTAAGATCCTAATAAATAGAAATTTCTTTTTATTAGTTCCATTCTTAAAAAAATAATAATAATAATAATAAAATTTGAAACCGACGTTTTAAAGGCAGCAAGCAGGAGCTGTCCTGTTGGGGTTGTTCCTTGCCTGATAGCAGCAGCTAGAGGGACTTCTGATCTTGTTTTAGATAGAACCAATAGGAGTAGAGATGAGAGTCGGTTAATCCCCTATAGGTAGAGGAAGGAGCTAGGAGCTTAGAGAGGAGAAGGAGAATAAGCAGAGAAAGAACGAAGTGAAGATTGAGAAAGAGAGAAGACAATCCTTTAATTCCATCATTCTAATCTGAGCTAGAATTTGATGTTTCTTTGTTGTTTCAGAACCAAATTCGATTTGTGTTGTTATGGGAAGTGTTTTTCTTTTGCTCTTATGCTTGATTCTTGTTTCTATCATTATGCTTACATCGATTTAGAACGAATTTGTTGTTAAATATCTGTTAGAACTTGTTAAAATTATGATTATTTTCAGTTGGGTTTTACTTTAATGTTGGGAAGAACTTCAAGAACATAGTTCATAGGTTTGGGGTGTCCAAATCACTTTTTTTTGATTTTGTATGTTTCATGGGTTATGTTGTTTAATGGTTTTAGAGTTCTGGAATTGAAGTGACAAGGTTCTTATAATCTTTTCGAAGTTGTATAGCTTCAATTGTTAACTCAAATTTGGATTTTAAGTGAGTTCAACAATTCTGAAAATTCTGTAAATTTTCCAGAAATTTGTATTTTTTGGTCTACTTTGTAATCTCTTATCTATCAGTTCAATTGTTAGTTGGGAAATTGGAAAGCATGACTGAAAACCTCATTTACCAAGGTTTCTATACGTTCAAGAATCATTGATTTTGGATAAGTTTTGGTTTGTCAAATAGCTTGGCCAATACAGCCTTTTATGCAGCAAAACCAAATTTCCTGGGTAAAGTTTACTTTTTCCCAACTTTGAGGGTGCATAACTTTTTACTCAGAGCTTCAATTGTAAAACCGAAACTATGGATTTAAAGCTTGAAATCCCAACTTTATATTAGGCTTCAAATCATCAACTTTTATTAATTTTATGATGGTTAAAATTGAACCCAAAAGTTGTTAGTTACTTACTGTTTTGAACATAGTTAAAGTGAAATGTTTTAAATCATTCTTTGTGTAATCTGAAACTTGTATAGTCCAATAGCTTTCTTAAGTACTTTGTTTTAACTAAGGTACGTGTTGTATATATTTTGGTATGATTAACTAGTAATATAATTCTAATCTTAGTATTTGTTTGTGTATGTATTTATATGATCGCTAAGCTCTGGGAGACGTCGGTGGTAGTTCACAAGTTTAAGAGCAAGGTTTGATCTCGAATTTCTGCTGGACAATTCGAGGTAGGGTTTGATGGGGTGTATTTCATTATGATATTGTTTGGAATTTTGGCATTGTTTATTATGAGTTTGGTGATATTTCATTTCTTGATGGGTTATTTCGTATCTACAATGTTGGGAAAGCATGTGTTTTTGTTTTTTTTTTTATATTACTGGATCATGCATTTCATGATGGGAAAATGGTGAGATTGGAAGTTAGAGGGAACATGAGTGTTTGGGAAATGAAATTGTTATTGTGAAAACCTTTTGTGTAGTTGAGTTAACTCATGGGGACATCCAGTAGCTATGATCAGCCCACATGTGCACAAGTTAGGGGAAAGTATGCCCTTTCGACGCCAGAAGTCGATAAAATGATCTATTTCGGGTTTCGGGACTGGCCGGGGACCATGAGTATAACAAGAAGACTAACAAAAGAAGAGAAAAAAATTATATATATATATATTTGAGGGTGGTAGATAGTGTGAGGAGGAACATTACATATAAACATTGTTATTTTGTTATATGTTTTGGTTCGCTTGTGTTATGTTATGTATTGTTGCAAGTATATAAACTAGCCCTACTGAGTCCCACCCCTTTTTCAAACCCATTGCAGGTGTGGTACCAGACGTGTAGAACAAGTCTTAGGCGTATCTAATTTTGTGAACTAAGGTTTTCAAGTTTTAGTTTTTTCTTTGTAAATTAAGGCTTGAATAAGGAATAGTCGTTTTGGAAAGAAACGCTATTCTAGTTTGTGTGTAAGTAAATGCTTTAAGCATATATTTCTTTTAGCGCCTTTGTAAGGCTTGTAATAAATAAAGGTACGAGGGTTTTGTTTTCTCATATCATGTTATGATATCTGTCTCATTTCAATTATAGATGTCAATTTGTCTATAATTAAAATGCGATTCACGCCTTAAGACGAGGTTACACCTTTACTCGAATTGGGGCGTGACACCTACCGTATTTGGACGTATTTAGGCGTGTCCGTGTCCGATATGTGTTCGATACGTGTCCGACACGCGACACGCCAGTGCAGGAACGTGTCCGTGCTTCATAGGTACTAGTCAATTACATATCAAAAAACATATATATGCATTGTCATTGATATAAGTGCATTAAAAAAAAAATTATAAGAACAGTACACGAAGTTTACTCCACTAAGAATTTTGGTGTTTCAACTTTGTGAAATAACATATTAGTACATCAAGTATCAATCGTGACAACATTTTCATAAATGGTACTATTTTAAGACCAATATACCCATTTCTAAATTTATATTATTTTAAATTTTTTTTTTCTTACTTACTAAAACTTAGTTACTTACCAACTCTAAGAACTAGCCTTCAACATGCCAATTTTTTCACCTAACGACCTCCTGTCTTAAACGGTTACTAGTCTGGCGGTATCAATGCTGTCTTGGTATGGAGAGTTTCTTAAGTTCTAGTTAAGTAGAAAAATTTATCTCAAATACCACTCGTAGGAGGTAGTCCTCCACTTGGGGTTTGATGAGTTAACAAAACAAGCAATCTCAAATACCACTTTTAGGCTGTAGTCCGCCATCTGGAGTTTTTGAAGGTTTAAAAACAAACTTAAAATTTCGACGGATATGGGGAACACCAATTGAAATTTATTTATTCAAACATACATACATATACATAACCCAGAGCCTCACTCATTATTATAATACAAACAGAAAAATAAAGGCAATTTTGGTCTTTTTAACAGTATTAACAGAATTTTCTAACGGAATATTCCGTCATACACCAATCTTATATCTAAAAGAAAACTTGATACACTGTTTTGATATCAATATAAGATTGGTTTATATCTAACACAATAATATTCTATTAATACTGTTAAAAATACCAAAATTGCCCTTATTTTTCTATTTGTATTATAATTATGAGTAGGTAAACAGCTGAACCCAAGAGTGAGACTCTGAGTTATGTATATGTATGTATGTTTGAATAAATAAATTTCAGTTGGTGTTCCCCATATCCGTCGAAATTTTAAGTTTGTTTTTAAACCTTCTCAAACCCCAGGTGGCGGACTACCGCCTAAGAGTGGTCTTTGAAATTGCTTGTTTTGTTAAGTCCTCAAACCCCAAGTAGAGGACTACCTCCTAGGAGTGGTATTTGAGATAAATTTTTATGCTTAACTAGAACTTAAGAAACTCTCCAAACCAAGACAGCAGTGATACCGCCAGAATAGTAACCGTTTAAGACAGGAGGTCGTTAGGTGAAAAAATTGGCATGCTGAAGGCTAGTTCTTAGAGTTGGTAAATAACTAAATTTTAGTAAGCAAGAAAGAAAAAAAAATTAATATATATTTAGAAAGGGGTATATTGGTCTTAAAATAGTACCATGTATGAAAATGTTGTCAAGATTGATACTTGATGTACTAATATGTTATTTCACAAAGTTAAAACACCAAAATTCTTAATAGAGTAAACTTCGTGTACTATTTTTATAATTTTCTCTTAAAAAAACATAGCCAAGTGATGTTTGTACGACACAAATACATGATTTACCTAACTTTGCCAAGAAAAAAATTAGGAGTCATACGTGTCAAACAGAACATTGCATTACCAACCTAAATCCACCCAAGCAAGATACTCTAAATAGACCAAGGAGATTACTAGATATGATCATTGCAGCAGCGATTTATTAAACCAAAAGGGTTTGAACAACATGTTCACAGCCCAACCTAGACTAGCTCCCTACTTGAGGTTCATAATACCAAATCTTCTTCGATTTCTTCCTCTGGTTTTCCTCTTCTTTCTCTGTTCTTTAGCTTAGGGCTTATCTTTTTCACCATGATCAGAATTTTTAGTAAACCTAATAATAATAGGTTCAAAGCTAGAATTCAGAGGGGAAATAACCTGAACTGAAAGGTAAATTAACCACGAAATACTTCACTAATTGATTGTCAAAATGGCAGTCTGATATATTCTTGAAGGATCGGGATTCATTCCCTTACAGCCTCTAATAGCGATAGAACCAAAAATTGACATGACTCACATCACATATGCAGTTGTGAATTCTAACAGTCAAATATAATACAATTTGGAGAATGAATTTTCTGATGTATATTCATCTCACATTGGAGGCTATATAAAGAGGTAGGCCTGGCAATCGTGCGGGTCCGTACGGGCTCGTGCGGGTCCTTAACGGGCCGTGCCTTTAACGGGTCGGCACGTTAAGAGCCCGTTTACATTAACGGGTTTCGCGGGTTCAGCCCAATGGGTTTACGGGCTACCCGTTGGAACCCGTAAACCCGTGAATTTTTTTTTATTTTTTTATTTTTTATTTTTTTTACAGATTTATTTTGAGTTTTCGTTAGCTGTTACTTTTCTGAGGTTCCCATTTTCAGTCTTGTTCAATACCTCACTATTGTAATGTTCTTACATGTGGCCGAGACAGTTATTTTGACTCATTCTTTTGCCCTTTAAATCTCGATCTACCTAAAGAAGTTTCGAGTAGCAAGTACTATTAAATTTCCATATGATGTAAGTCGAAGAGAATTAGACCTGAGTTCATATATCACTGAATCACACCATTTGAAGCGATAAAGCCATTATTTGATCTAGGGGATCCTAATTGAACAACACCACACATTTAGCAGAGATAAACCATGAAACATATACCGTATATGTTTCATGGTTTATCTCTACTATTCGACGTATTTGACAAAAGTTTTCTCCATCTTTCACGGTTTATAATGTTGAAATAGAATGGAGTAATGGCCACTTTTCAATTTTCATCCATTAGTTACGATCAGATTCATTATTTTCCATCCTCCATCTTTTACGTTCAGCATTCTATGGATGTGTATTGATGCTCATGATCAGTTTGGTTATCTGTACATCGCTTGTGCTTGTGAAAATGCCTTTGGTCCTTCCATGGTTTTGATCCAATTGGTCCAAAATTACACTCAATCTTAAAACCATTATTAGATTGCCATATATTGATATACAAATGACAGGCATCAAAACCTTACCGAAAAAGTGCATATAACATTATTACACACTACCAAACTACAAACATACAAAACACACACAATTAAGCTTCTGTAACATAACTCTGAACAAAATTAAGTTGTGATGGCCTGAAGATGTTGAAACTCTAGGCTCCAGAAATGTCGATGCTCTTGATCTGGGGCTTCTTCTCCTCTGCTTTGGGAACAGTAACAGTAACCACCCCATTCTCCATAGCAGCCTTGACCTGATCCACCTTTGCATTATCAGGCAGCCTGAACCTCCTCAGGAACTTGCCGCTGCTCCTCTCCACCCTGTGCAAATAGCAGAGATAAACCATGAAACATATACTACCATAAACCACTCATATATTTATCAGCATTGTTTTGCAACCATTGAAACATATACTACCATTGACACTACTACCTTACACTTCATGACCAGTAAGTTCATTTGGAAGATCTTAGCCTCCTAAATGCGAATGATCGAATACACAACACATAAAGAAACATAGAGCAAACACAGAAGCCATCGAAATAGCACAGTACACTCCTAAGCAAACCTGACCCAATTCAGTTTTCACATCATACAAGCTTCGGATCTACAATGACTAAAAGCACCTTGCATCCACATGAAAACACCAAAGCTTTTGACCAGATGCAAATGACCACCAAACTCAACAAACCTTACAGCAAGAACATTCCCACTTCCTAAACTGTTGAAGAGTTCACAAAACATAAAAAACATGCCCTTTACAAGTTAACCAAAACTATTCACTCCAGCATATACAAACCAAACATGGGTTCCTCTAGTATTTTACTATCTTTTACCACAATAAAAATATGATCTCGGTGAATATCAAACTACCAACACAACCGAGTAAATCCCCCAATCAAATCAAACAAATGGGGCTGCCAAATTAACCAACCTAGAACTCCAAATTCAACCAAGTAAACAAAACCCAGTACAACAAAGACCATAAAAAACAGAACAAAGAACAAAGCTTGGATTTTTACCACAAATCTTGATGGGTGCTTCAAGATTTGAATCAGTTTGCTGCTAAGTGTGAAAAATTTATCATATCTAACCTGCATCTTAATTTCTAATCGCAAAGCTTAGGATACAGCAACTACACAACAAAACCCAATATCCCGAACATAGATATGAAAATGAAAGACGAACCATTTTGTGAGCTTGATCTCCCGCCGGCGGCTGAACCTCCTTCCGCCTACTTTACAACCTGAACCTCCTTTTCTCTTCTCCTCTCTTCTTTTTCTTCTTTCTTCCTCCTCTCTCCCCGACCCCTTCCTTATCTCTCTTTTCTTTCTTCTGTTCTCCTCTTTTAGAGTTTTAGGTTTACAAAGTTTTTTTTTTTTTTTAAACGGGTCCCAACGGGTTCCAACGTGCAAGCACGACCCGGCCCGTTAGAACCCGTGTTTTTCGCGTGCCGGGTTTGCTAGGCACGTTTAGCAAACGTACGGGTTTCGGGCGGGTTTTTTTCGTGCGGGTTTCGGGCTGGTTTCGGGCTCGCGGGTTTAATTGCCGGGCCTATAAAGAGGATACAAGATGTACTACAACCCTACTTACTTGGTACTACCATGTACTACATATACAGAATAGGTAAGTACTAACTACCTAATTTACATTCCTAAATTATATAGCTCACACTAACACTCCCTCTCAAGTTGGCGCATACACATCAACCATGCCCAACTTGCTAAGTGAGTCATAAAATGCCTTATTAGACACTCATTTTGTGAGTACATCCGCAAGTTGCTCTTCTGAATGAACAAAAGGAAAGCTAATGATCTTAGCATCTAACTTTTCCTTTATAAAGTGACAATCAAGCTCCACATGTTTAGTACGATCATGCTGAACTGGATTCTGTGATATATCAATAGCTGTTTTGTTGTCGCAATATAATCGCATCGCATTTGACAACTTAACACCCAAATCACGTAGCAGATTTCTCAACCACAATAATTCACACACTCCATGAGCCATACCTCTATACTCAGTCTCAGCACTAGATCGCGCCACAACCTTCTGCTTCTTACTCTTTTATGTAACCAAATTACCTCCCACAAAGGTAAAATAACCTAATGTCGACCTCCTATCTGTAATATTTCCAGCCCAATCTGCATCTGTGAAACCACTAACCTCAAGAATGTTGTTGTGTTTAGAGAACATTACTCCTCTTCCTGGAGCTGACTTCAAGTATCTTAAAATCCTCACAACAGCATCCATGTGATCCATACTTGGATTATGCATGAACTGACTCACTACACTTACTGCATATGCAACATCTGGTCTGGTATATGCCAAATAAATCAAACGTCCAACTAACCACTGATAACGAGTCTTGTCGGTAGGCACTTGATCAAGATACTCTGCTAATTGATGATTCTGCTCAATAGGAGTGTCGATAGGTGTGCAATCTAACATACATGTCTCTGTCAACAGATCAATAATGTACTTCTTCTGGCACAAGTAAATTCCTTCTCTCCCCGTTGCTACCTCAATCCCTAAGAAGTACATGAGGTCACCTAAGTCCTTCATCTCGAACTCAGAAGCAAGCTGTCTCTGCAGTCTATCAATCCCTATAGTATCATTACCGGTAATCACCATATCATCAACATAGATAATTAGGACTACTACCTTTCCTTGCTGATGCTTGAGAAACAAGGTATGATCAGAATTACTCTATTTGTAACCAACCTTTCGCATGAACTGTGAGAACCTCCCAAACAAGGTATGGGGTGACTGTTTGAGACCAAACAGTGAATTTCTTAGTTTGCATACAAAATCACCAGTAGAAGTACTTACATACCCATGAGGAAGACTCATATACACCTCTTCGGCTAATTCTTCATGAAGAAATGCAGAGTGGCCAATTCAAACTAGCAGCGAACGAAATAAACACCCTTATAGGATTCATTTTTGCAACGGGAGCAAAAGTCTCATCATAATCAATACCATATGTCTGAGTAAATCCCTTTGCAACAAGGCGTGCTTTATACCGACTCACTGATCCATCTGCGTTGTGCTTCACAGTAAACACCCAACGACATCCCACAGCCTTCTTTCCATGTGGTGGAGATACAAGTTCCCAAGTATCATTCTTCTGCATGAACTGTGAGAACCTCCCAAACAAGGTATGGGGTGACTGTTTGAGACCAAACAGTGAATTTCTTAGTTTGCATACAAAATCACCAGTAGAAGTACTTACATACCCATGAGGAAGACTCATATACACCTCTTCGGCTAATTCTTCATGAAGAAATGCAGAGTGGCCAATTCAAACTAGCAGCGAACGAAATAAACACCCTTATAGGATTCATTTTTGCAACGGGAGCAAAAGTCTCATCATAATCAATACCATATGTCTGAGTAAATCCCTTTGCAACAAGGCGTGCTTTATACCGACTCACTGATCCATCTGCGTTGTGCTTCACAGTAAACACCCAACGACATCCCACAGCCTTCTTTCCATGTGGTGGAGATACAAGTTCCCAAGTATCATTCTTCTGCAATGCCTCCATCTCTTCCTCCATTGCTTTCCTCCACTTTAGATCTCCTAACGCATCCTGCACTTTGTTAGGTACTGATACAGCAGATATTTGATTCACAAATGATTCATATGACTTTGATAACACTACAAGGAAAAAAACCTTAGGCGACGAAACTTAAAAAATTCCTCGCCTAAGATAGCTTAGGAGACGAAAAAACTTTCCTCACCTAAGAAAAAATTTTCGTCGCCAAAGAACAGTCTTAGGCGACAAATTCTTATTTTCGTGGTCTATGACAAAAACCTACTGACGAAAAAAATATTCGTCGTCCATGCATTATCTTAGACCACGAAAAAAAGAAGTCGTCGCCTAAGATTTGTACTTAAGAGACTAAAATTGAAAATTCGTCGCCTAAGAAAAAATCTTAGACGACGAACTTTTTTTTTCGTGGTCTAAGAAATGACGAGCACGACGAATTTTTTTTCGTCGGTAGGTTTTCTTCTTAGACGACGAAACTTAATTTTCGTCGCCTAAGTGTGGCTCTTAGGCGACGAAAAAATAAGTTTTGTCGCCTAAGTAAACCCAGACTATAAAACCTACACTCGTTTTCCAGATCGGGAAAAGAGGCAAAAAACATCAAATTTTTCCTCCCCTCAAATTTTTCCACCGATTTTCATTTTTGGATGTGAAAAGCTTCAAATCGGGTCTTCCTAAGCCTTCTCCACTACTACCCATTGATTTTTAACTTGGTATGATCTCTTTATTCATCTTTTTCAACAATAATTTCAATTTTTTCCATTGAAATATTTCATTTTTGAGGTAGAGAATTATAGAAATATATATTGTTGTGTGTGTATATTATGAGGTGATAGTATGTTGCTTTTGTTGATCCATACCTATATATACTCAATTAAATTGTTGGTTTTTGTGAAATTAGTGAATTATATATATTTTAATAATGCTTTAATTAATTTAATTAATAATTATAATTATTTGACGAAAATCATTGTTATATGATTTATAATTAGCGGTGAATAAATGAATGTCATTCTTTTATTCACTGATATACATGCATTTATATATATCATTAGAAATCCCGTTCGAGAATCATGGAGAGATTCTTGAATTGTCCCATTTTTGGACAGTTTGGGGGCAGAGGACATTGTTTCACAGTTTGTATAGGTCTTGTGTATTCGTTTGCGGTCGTGGGTATATATTTCGACGAGGTCTCCCATCACTGTTCCTCGAGTGCATACTAGGTGTATAGATATTCGTGCACTTGAGGAACTGTGGGGAGATGCTGCCGAAATTTTCCCATGATTGAAAACGAATACACAAGATCTACAAACTGTGAAACAAAGTCTTGTGTTCCTGAATGAGATTATTAGGACCCTAACCGGAGGCATAAGGTCGAGAAAAAACATACATATAAATTGTTTATTTGTTAATTTGTGATTATTTATTGTTTGTCTTATATTAATTAATATATATAACATGTGATCGATGGATAGAGATAGGAGTTGGATGCAGTACCCAAGACAGAGCGAAGAATACCATGAAGGAGTAGGAATTTTTATAAATTTTGTACGTGAACATGGTGGAGGAAAGAAAACACACAGGTGTCCCTGCTTAAGTTGTATGAATACTAAGCGCAAGACGATCGGCCGAATCTACGATCACCTGTGTAACAGAGGTATTATGCAGAATTATACAACATGGAGTAAACACGGTGAAGCAGTAGATTATGAACCTACGGTTGCCGAAATCCAGGCTGGATACCATGACCGAAAAACTACTGGTGGTTTCGAGCCTTATACTGACCCGGTTATGAACATTCTACATGACATTTTTCCTACTTTTGCTCCAGTACGCGAGGAAGAGGAATTCCAAGAGGCAGTTTTTGAGGAGCACAATTCCTCTTGTTGATAGTGCTGATTATGATAAGTATACCAGACTCCTTGCTCAAGTGCAGATCTCATTATTCGAGGGTAGTCCTCACACTGTTTTAGAGACCATCATCTCACAGACGCAGTTGAAAGTCAAGAGTAGGTGGACAAATGACTCTTTTGATAGTCTTCTAAAACAGTTTAAGGAACACCTTCCACAACCTAACTATCTACCTGATAGTTATTACACGCTACATAAGATATTGGGCGATCTCGGTCTCAGTTATAACAAAATCCACGCCTGCAAGAACAACTTTGTTTTGTTTTACAAAGAGAAAGCCGAGCTTGATGAATGTCCCATATGCCACGCGTGGAGGTGGGAGCAAGGCACAGTTAAGGAAAACAGTGTTCATGTGAAGGTACTTCGTCATTTCCCTTTAATTCCTAGATTGAAGAGTCTTTACATGTCTTTACACACAGCAAAATAAATGAGATGGCATGGAGAGAGAAGGACAGATGATGATACTCTCAGACACCCTGCAGATGGCGAGGCGTGGAAGTCCTTTGACAGATCATTCCCTGATTTTGCAAGAGATGTTAGAAATGTCAGACTCGGCCTTGCCTCAGATGGATTCAATCCCATGGAAATATGAGTTTGAGTCATAGTACATGGCCTGTTATTCTTGTGCCGTACAACCTGCCTCCTTAGATGTGTATGAAGAAGGAATTTAGTATGATGTCTCTGTTAATTCCCAGCCCAAAGTCTCTAGGAAAGTGTTTGGATGTGTATCTGCAACCTTTGATCGACGAGCTGTTAGACTTATGGGAAAATGGATCTCTTACTTTTGACAGGCACAGTGGAAGATCATTTATGATGAGAGCAATGCTGATGTTTACCATAAGTGATTTTCCTGGTTATGGGATGTTGTCGTCTCAAGCGACTAAAGGTTATAAAGCTTGTCTTGTTTGCTTGAACGAAGTCCATTCTGTTTCCTGCGCTGGGAAGGTGTGTTACTTGGGTCACCGTAGATGGCTTCCAGCTGACCACCAGTGGCGATTTCATGCTAAAACATTTGATAAAACAGTAGAGCTTCGTCCTAAACCCCGTCCCTGGAACGGTGATGAAGTTTTGGAGAAGCTGAACTCTTTCGATTTCGGGGTGTTGAGCAGTGATACCACAATACCAGTTCCGGAACGCCCTGACGAGTACAAGTGTTTTACACATAAGAGTGCATTCTATGGTTTGCCTTACTAGCCGAAATTGATTATTAGGCACACCCTAGATGTCATGCACATAGAAAAGAATGTGAGTGACAGCATTGTGAGAACAGCTCTTGATATCAAATGAAAGAGTAAGGACACTTTGAAAGCACGTCAGTGTCTGAAGGAGAAGGGATTACGAAAACACTTGTGGCCAGTGAAGACGGCGTCAGGGACTTTCATACCTGTTGCACCTTACACAGTTAAACCGGCTTTCAAGAAGCAGGTTTTCATATGGTTTAAAGGAGTACAGTATCCTCATGGGTATGCAGGAAAATATCTCGGTGTATTAACTTGGGGCTTAATACGTTTAACGGATTGAAGAGCCACGACTGTCATGTATTGCTCCAACGTCTTATTCCAGTGGTTATCTGACCCTATTTGCATCCAGATGTGGTCGAACCTATAATAGCATTGTGTAGGTTCTTTCAGAAGTTATGCGCTAAAGAGCTGAAGAAGTCAGATGTTCTCATTCTCGAAGAAGACATCATCTACATTTTGTGCAAATTGGAAAGGATTTTCCCCTCTACTTTCTTTGACAGTATGATTCATCTGATGATCCATCTTCTAGATCAAGCACTGCTTACTGGTCCAGTTCATTGCACCTGGATGTATCCTCAAGAAAGGTAGTATTTATTATTCGTATTTCCACATGCATTATAATATTCTCTTGTATATATACTTCACTAATAACTGTATGTGTAATTTCAGACAACTGTTTCAATACAAACAGTTATGTAAAAGCAAGAGTCACCCTGAAAGATCGATAGCGGAGTCGTACATTACACATGAATGTGTAACATACTGCAACTTATATCTCCGTAACAGTGACGAAGCAGAATCTTCTACAGCAGCCTCTACAGTACTAGAGTTAAAACTTTCAGTCCTTTCAAATGTTGTACGTCCGTTTGGTAATTTACCAACTTCAGAAAGACTGACAGATGCTGAGCTAATTAAAGCTCATTGGTGCGTACTACAACACTGTGACAAAGCACAATATTTCATGCGTGAGCATTTGAAGCTGATTGAAGCAAATCGTCAAGACCGAAGGCCGAAAGAGACGCACAAAAGAACATTTCATGTTTACTTTCACAAATGGGTACGTCACAATATTTTTTATGTTACAATATCTCCATTTCAATATTAGTATTCTAGCTAGTCAGTTCAATTTAAATAATAACTTATCACAACGTGACATGTGGAAAATCTCCAAATACAGAACAGTGATTGGTACTCGTCCGAATTGCACCATTTGGCTAGAATACCAATTTCCCACAGGGTGCCAGCGATGTGTTTTGTCAACGGCGTCAAGTTTGTGACACTTCAATGAGATGTAAACCGCAGAACGTAAAATTACGGGTTCATGGTAGATGGTGACGACTTCACCTACTATGGAGTGCTACTCGCCGTTGTCGAAATAGTATATGGAAATATGCTCGTTGTCTTGTTCAAGTGTAGATGGTTTAACACTAATCAAAGTGTTCCTGGGAGTACAAAGATGGATTACGGCATGTTATCGGTGAATACAAACACAAGTTGGTATGAAAATGAGCCGTTCATTCTTGCTAGCATGGCAAAACAGGTATTTTATCTTGATGATCCTAAGGCCGGTGGATTTTGGAAAGTGGTTAACCCGATGTCACATAGGAATATATGGAGTGCGTCTACAATTGAAGGGGGTGAAGAACAAGATGATGAAGATGACAGCGACACTGATGAACCATATCAAGAGCATTCGGCTTCTCAAATCCCTAATGTAGAGGCTATATGCGACGACAACCGCCTGCATTTCGTCATTTCTGATGAATACATTGCAGTCCCAACTGCATCTACATCTCAAAACAGAGCCAATGACGACTTCATTAATGACGAGGATGATGAGGAATCAGACGACGATGAAAATTCCAATGAGGACTTCACTGATACGATTGAAGATACAAATGATACAAACGATGACGATTATGATGGAGAGCCATGATCAGATTTAAATTATGTTTTTAAATTCAATAAATTTGTTTGTGATGTATAATTACAATTATAAAACGGTGTGTACGTACGTACGTACTTCGACTGTTAATATATGCGCCTTGAACTATTCGGGGATCCGACTGACAGATATATACTTAGTATATATAAACGTTATAAACCTAATTGTTTTCCCCTATGATCAACTCGTCGTAAATGTTTTAACACATTAAAGTAAAATTAGGCCGCCAATTTATTAAATGAAAAAATATATATTTATTTAGACGACGAAAATTATATTTTCGTGGCCTAAGTTATTACTTAGACGACGAAACTTGTTTTTTCGTCGTCTGAGTAATAACTTAGGCCACGAAAATTATAATTTCGTCGTCTAAGTAAATATATATTTTTTCAATTAATAAATTGGCGGCCTAATTTGAATTTCAATCAATGGTGAAAAATTCGAAATTATCTTAGGCGACGAAATATTTGTTCGTCGCCTAAGTTTTACTTCTTAGACAACGAATTTTTGATTTCGTCGTCTAAGGTTTGGTCTTAGGAGACGAAAGAGGCAGTTTCGTCGCCTAAGTCAGTTAAATATACCCGATCTGCAATCCCTAATTCATCTTTGGTCTGTTTCGATCTCCCTGATTCCTCACGCCGCTTCACCCTCCGCTCCCTCCTCCGCCTTGTGGCCCCCGCCCCAACCTCCGCCGCCTCACTCGTCGCCTTACTCGCCGGTCTCGCCTCCGCCTCTACCAGCCCTCGCCTCTGCCCTAGCCACCTCCTCAGCCAGCCTCCGCCCCAGCCTCCTCATCGCTCGCCGTCTTCACCTCTGCCTTCCCTCCATTCTCTCTCTCATTCACCGCCTCAGGCCCCCGCCTCGGTCTCTGCCTTCGCCTCCGTGTCTGCCCCCCGTCTGAGAACCTTTCCCCATCTCAATCTTCCTCCACCGCAGACCTAGTCACCGCCGACCTAGTCACCGCCATCTATCGATTCTAGCAGGTTCAAATCCGAAAGCCCTTTGTGAAGGTTGTGATTTTCGCTATTGTGATTTTCCCTTTGTAACTCCACATGCATATCTTACACTGATTGAAGGCATGCATGGTTTAATCTGATCATAGAATGCCTAGAAATCAGTTGGCCATTTTTTCTTTTTGGACAAAGAATTGAATTGGCAATATATGTATGTTTGCATGCTGATTATTTAGATATTAATGGGAGGAAAAAAAAACAATCTAAGGACTACAATTTACTTGTTTATGAATATCCAGATAAAGCTGATAAGGAATCAACCTCGTGGAATTAATATATGGTTCTCACTATTTTCTATATCTCTTTTATTCTTTCTCAACTTGTAAATAAATTCCATCAAGTATTCCCATCTTGGTATATATTGTTTGAATGTGGCCCATCATCAACAATGACATATTGCTACAATGTCTAGCTCCTTAATTAGCTACTTTTATCACAAATGATTATGGAAGTATATATGGGTATTGAGTATTGTCTCATTCTAATCCCAAGTTGTAGCATTCCATCTTTGCTAATATCTAATGATGATTTTACTTTTAATTTTTTTCATTAGACGTGGGTAGGGTAGTGTTACAATGATTACTTGTGTATTAGTGACAGCCTTCTTCTTTAGTAACAATATGTACAAGTAATTGATTAATTTTACTACATATGAATGTTGTGTTTGTGATACAAATTTGTGTTTCTTTACAGGAAAAATATGCCGCCGACTCATGGATTTCTCAAGAAGAAGAGGCAGGAGTTATTTGACCGCTTCTACAGGTCAAATGTCTCTGAAGGGAGTTCGTCGCAGCCACGTACAGAATCATCTGCGAACGTATCAGCACCTCCCCCCCTCCCCCGTTGCCGGTGGAAGATACTGCAGCCCCTCCAGTAGCAGAAACCACACCTGACGTCGAAGACAGCGATGGTGAAGAGATCAGCTGTCGGCGCACATTTCGTCCTCGGCCTGATGGAGGTAAACATAATCCAACACTTTTAATTAAGTCATTTAGTTATAAATGAGTGTTATTACTCTCTAATTAAATTGTTATTGTTTTGGCAGCACCTCCTCCCAAACACAAATGAGGGTTGGTAAAAGGCTTGAAGGCCTACACGTCTTGGGTGCAGCACGGAGAGAAGGTGAAGATCGTCATGGATGATGAGTTCTTGCACGGACCGCAGACCAGTGCACTAAACAGTTGGCTGATTCATGATATCGGCCATATCATTCGGGACAGCATTCCCATGACTGCTGCAAGTTGGTGGGATCTGGAGGAGGATGATCAGATGAAGCTCAAATATGAACTCGACGTAAGTTAACTACAATTTTTAATATTTTAATTATCTATCAGCTTCCATATTAATTCCATTTTTTTTGTAATAGCTTGTTTATGACATCCCTTGGGATGATAAGAAGATGGTAAAGTGGGTTTACAAGCATGCCGCCAAGACCGTCACAGCCTTCAAGAGCAAGCTCAACAGGCTTAGGATTGACAACCCTAGGAAAATTCCGAAAGAGTTCAAAGATAGGAAGGAGGAGTGGTCTTGGCTGGTTTACCACTTCGAGAGCGATGAGTTCCAGGTATATAATTTTTTAATATTAGTCTGTGCTTTCAAATGTTAACATTTTTCATTTTAGTTTTATTTCAATGCTAACTATTTGTCTCATATTTAATCATACTTCTACAGAGACGATCGACCGCCAACGCCCTCAACCGGGGGAAGAAGACGTTGCACCATCGGTCCGGTTCAAAGCCTTTCATCTACGGGGCGCTCGAATTGAAGTAAAAGGGTGAACCATTCCCGTTGGTGAAGAATTATGAGATGGTGTACCCTCCTGAGCACCCGGAAGCGGCAGAAAATATAGTAAGTTTCCCTTATCCCATAACTAGACATGGCTGGTTATAAGAAAATAGACCAAGAAGGATAGAATGTTAGGAATTTGGAAATCCATCACCAATATGATCAATACACATGTTATCAAGAGAAATTCATAAGCATATGCATAAGCTCTTTAATATCTCCCTTAAGTTATCTAACTTTGTGTATTTACTCAAGTTCAAACCATTCTAATCATGCGATCTCAAAACTCCTAGTGAATGCATTATGTTTGGATTATGTTTAACCGTTGTGGTTTGATGAAGAGTATCTGTCGATTATGTTTGGATTATTTAGAATGCATTGTTCATATGCATGTTACTTACTTGGTCTTTGTATTGATAATGTACACAAATTTTGGCCAAATCTAATAACAGCGACATAAGTTATTAATGCACTAACGTACTTCATTTTCAAATGCAGCGCCGTATCAATGTCGAGCTCGAGAGGGTGATGACCATTGTGAGGAATGACCACCCCGACGTTCCGGAAGATCAGATCGTTCACTATTTTGACGAGTCGACTCAAGCCCAAGTGCTTGTCAACGCACTGGGACCGCGAAACAGCGGTGAGATTCGGGGGTTAGGAGGAGTCACTTTCGGTGTCAGCTCCCAATCATCGCAAGGGGAAAATTTCACTGGACGCAATCGGTCGTCAAATGCGGAGCGTATGAGACGACTGGAGGAGGAGGCCTGAGAGCGTATCGCACTTGCAGAGGAGGAGGCCCGAGAGCGTATCGCACTTGTAGAGGAGCAGGTACGACTGGCCAAAGAGGAGGCCCGACAGCGTATCGGCATACTTGAGGAGCAGACACGATTGGCAAATGAGAAGTACCAGAATAGTGAAAACCGTCTTAGCTGGTTGGAGGAACAGTTCCAGCTCTTTAGGAACCGACCACAGTAGCTTGCAGGCTCCTCTCTCTCACTACGATATTGTTCGGTTTAATATTTTTATTGAACAAATGTATCAATAAACTTATTAATATTCGGTATTTAATTTTTATAGATAATTTTTTTAATTTATATGAATATTTAGTATTAGATTTTTTTTTTAAATTTAATACTTACTTAGGCGACGAAAAATTCAATTTCGTGGCCTAAGCTAGTTAATTACTTAGTCGACGAAACAGAATGTTTTCGTGGCCTAAGCTAGATACTAAGTCGACGAAACAAATAGTTTCGTGGTCTAAGCTAGTTACTTAGGCCACAAAACATAATAATTTCGTCGCCTAAGATCACCTCTTAGGCCACGAAAATATTATGTTTCGTGGCTTAAGAATCTAGCTTAGACCACGAAACAAATAATTTCGTCGACTTAGTCTTCATCTTAGGCGACGAAAAATGTTGAGTTTCGTGGTCTAAGTAATTATCTTAGGCCACGAAACATTTGTTTCGTCGTCTAAGATGGAATTTAGCCGACGAAAAAATTCGTCCTCTTAGAGTTTTTTTTCGTCACCATTATTTTAGAACACGAAAATTTTTTCGTCATCTAAGATTTATCTTAGGTGACGAAATTCTTATATTTTCGTCGCCTCCTTACTTAGACCACAAACTTTAAACGACGAAACTTAGGCGACAAAATTTTCGTCACCTAAGATGTCAGACGACGAAAATCTTTCTTAGGTGACGAAAAATTTTCGTCGCCTAAGATATTCAATGTTGTAGTGTAATGTCCTAGTGGACATATAGTTGGCTACTGGATATTTTGATTTGGCTTGTAAACTAGGTTCATATCTTTTAGGAGGATGACCTCTAGTAGACCTGTTAGGTAACACATATTGTTCACTATAGGTCACTACTACTAGGAACATTGGAAGGACATACCTCAAATGATTGATCTTCTACAGCAGGGAGTTGTGGATCAGGGGTATGAGTGATGACAGGAGGGGCAGATTGATCTTCTACAGCAATTGTGCTCTCAACTATTGGTTCAATTCCTAGAACATGGATGTCTGAGGCTTCTACCTCTGGTTGAGCTTATGTTGCTTCTGGTACTGCTGGTACTGAGGCTTCTACCTCTAGTTGAGCTTCTGTCACTTCTGGTATTGCTGGTACTGAGACTTCTACTTCTGGTTCCTCCCCCTGGCCATGATACATCTCTTCAAAGTATGAATGCTTCCCTGAAGGGCTGGATCATCCGAGGTAAAATAGCTCATGTCCTCAAAGAAAGTAATATCCATAGTGACATAGTATTTCTGGTAGGTGGATGATAACACTTGTATCCCTTCTTATGACTTTCATAACCAACAAACACACACTTGATCGCCTGGGGATCTAATTTAGACTATCTCTGGCTCTTAGGAACATGAACAAAGGCCACACAACCAAAGACCTGGGCATGTATATTATGATAGGAAGAAAGAGAGACATGAGATGCAAGAACTTGAAACGGAAATTTTCCTTGAAGAACACTACATAGAAGGCAATTGATAAGATAAGCAGAAGCTGCGACATCATCACCCCAAAGATTCTTAGGCATATGGACACTAAAAAGGATGGAACGAGCCATTTCAAGAAGATGCCGGTTTTTCCTTTCAGATACCCCATTCTGCTATGGTGTTCGTGGACAGGTTGCTTGATGAACAATCCCATGAGTTTTGAAAAACTGGTGAAAAACAAGATTGACATACTCCCCTCCATTATTAGAACGACGAACTTTAATAGTGTTATTATATTGTGTTTGGACCTGAGAATGAAAGGCTTGAAAAGCAGGGAAGACTTCATTTTTGGTTTGAAGAAGAACAATCCATGTCAACCTTGTGCAATCATCAATAAACGTCACATAATACCTCATACCCGTGACCGTAGGCTCTTTAGAAGGTCCCCAAACATCAGAATGAATCAATTCAAAAGGGGTACTACTCTTGGAGGAACTCGGAGAATAGGTAGAACGATGGCTCTTAGCAAGAACACATGTTTCACAGCGCAAGGAGGACTCTTCCACACCAATAAACAGAGACGGCATGAATTTTTTCATAACATGGAAAGATGGATACCCTAATCGACAATGCCATAACCAAATTTCACTTAGTTGATTCGAACTTGTAGTCAAAGCAGTGTGTGACAGTGCTCCTGGTTTCTCTCCTGCATATGTCTGATCCAGGTGAAACAATCTGCCCCTCAAGTCCCCCCGACCAATTATCTCCCTAGTGAGAAGATCCTGAAAAATTACATACATGAGATAAAAGGTTACAGAGCATCGAGACTCAGTATTTAACTGGGGAATGAATATCAAATGCTGTGACAGGTCAGGTATATATAGAACATTGTGAAGGGTTAAAACAGGGGTTACACGAACTGACCCTATCCCTAACACAAGAAAAGCTTCACCATTGGCATTAGTGACATATGACACGGGTGGAGAAGACAAATCAGTAATATAATGAGAATTATCATAAGTCATATGATCCAAGGCACCAGAATTAATAATCCAAGAATCAGAACCAACAAAACTAGAAACCTTTAAAGCCATACCGATCTTACCACATGCTGGAGTGTTATCAGTTATGGGAATATTACCATTGTTGCAGTATTGGCCAACCGCATGTATAAATTTATGTGAGAACTCAACTCTCCAGCCATTCTTGCCATCTAACTCATAAACGACATTCTCTGCATCTTTAGTGTGCACAAAATCAATGAAAGCATAACCCGGTGGCCTCCGTGCAACCCATATTCTTCTGATCATTCCGAAGTCGTGAAACTCTTTTCCGAGTTCTCCTTTTGAAATCGTAGAACCCAAATTTCCAATATACACTCGAGACATTCTTCCGGAGTAGGTCGGACTTGATGGGTCGGACTGCAAACGGGTCCCGTAGCAGGTGGAACCGGATCGGGTTGGGTCTGGAACTGGGTCGGGTCGGATAGCAGGACCGGATCGGGCTGAAGCTGAACCGGGTCGGGCTGATTCTTCCTATCCGATTCTTCACAGCAGAAGATCAGGATGCAGATCGACGACAATTCGCTGGAGACGAGCAGATGAATCGGAAACAATGCCTCCAAGGACGGTGAAGAGAGGTTGGGGTCGGCCGGAGCTAAGAGGACGACGAGGGCCACCAGAGGAGCAGATGAGACGCCGGTGGGTGGCGCCTGAGATTGCGGAAGATGCGCCGGTGTGTCGAGCACTACGTCGGACAGGGAAAACGAAGACTGTAGAAAACGGCTGAGGACCGACGAGGCTATTGTCAGCAAAAAGTGTGCAGGAAAAATTGGTCTTCACTACCAGATCTGAGTGAATAGCCGACAAAAAAAATTTCGTCGGCTATGCCAATTTTTCGTCGGCTATACCTTCTACCGACGAAATTTTCGTCGGCTATAATTCGTCGGAACAACCCCGTCGGCTATACCAATGGCCGACGAAAAAAACCAATTTGTCGGCTATAGTAGAGTATGGCCGACGAACTTACCGACGAAAATATTTTTTGTCGGCCAAACCTGGGAGAAATTACCGAGGATTTCGTCGGGTATTTTCGAGTATGGCCGACGAAATTCATTAATTATAGCCGACGAAATTCGTCGGCTATTGGGTTTTAACAATAGTCGACGATTTTATAAATTTTCGTCGGCTATTTCCTTGAAATATATTAATATTTAATAGGCATTAATTAGTTATAGCCGACGAAATAATGTAAAATTCGTCGGCTATAGTTATTATAGGCGACGAAATAATGCCAAAATCGTCGGCTTTTCTTACATTTGGGGAAAAAAATTAAATTATTTTCTAAATTACCATTCCAAGCAACCTGCAAATCACAAAAACAGTCCATGCATTTGCACCAACAAGAAACACGTCTAAATACCCTTTTTATTAAATTCGTTCTAATATACATAAAATATAACCCTAATCATCACCTAAACCACTAAAGTCCACCAGATCATCCCCAGCATCCTGCTCTCCATCAGGCTCGTCATCCTGCTGACCGAACTCGGGAGGTTGAGGTATTGGAGGTTCCGCGTTAATTTAAAACCCTACAAAAGACGTTAGTAGCATTGGTAAATATGGATCGTTCTTTTCGGGGATTAAGGGTACCTTCAATAAAAGAATGTTAGACAAATATTCACACACATATATACAAACAATGTCACAAGCATATATACATAAATGATTCATGTCACAAATATATACATATATACATATATACACGTTTAGGGGGGGTTTGAAAATCAATTATATTTCCTACGAAAATAAAGACAAAACAAGAAAATAAATCCTAATCTAATATTTACAAGTGATCATCATCATCTTTCACACAACACATAGCACAAAAACACACAAGAACACACAAGAATATCATGCAAGACTTGGTAGCAACTTGTTTCAAGTTTCCTAGACTCTATTCAATTCCGATTTCAATTAGGGCCTCAACGGTTATCTAATCGTTACTAGACTTCACAAGTATTTAGAAAACACGTAACGTCGTCACTCGGCAATGTCTTTCGTGTGATTTTGTTGCCCCGCAAGCAACGCTTGAGTAGCACTTGAAAGAGAAGTGATCAAGGCATCGTAGTTTGGATTACTCGGCTTAGGTTGGGCTTGGCTCGGCTGCCCTCCTTGGTTCGGCACAAATGGTGCCCTCGGCACATACCCTCCTTGTGCCCTTGGTTGGTAATTTGGCTGCATAGGTGCCCTAAGCATGTTCTCATTGTTTGACCACCTAAAGTTCGGATGATCGTTGAACCTCGGATTGAAGTTGCCGAACCTTTGTCCTTGAAAACCAATGGCATTGCATTCCTCTTGCCCCTCATTCGATCCAACTTGAGGGCATTGATCGGTCTCATGATTGTCGGCACAAACTCCACATAGCATTGCACGTTTCCCCTTGACAAGGCCGGCCACAATGTCAGCAAGCTTGTCCACTTTGTCCTCCAACTTCGAGCTTGAAGTCGTTTCATGCACCCTCTCACTCTTCACGACATTGTCTCGCGACATGCCGAATTGTTGATTGTTCAAGGCTCGAAGTTCTAGCAAATTGCGTGTCGGTACCGGATCTAACTCCAAGAAGCTCCCATTGGCCGCCGAATCCAAGAACTCTCTCTCCATGACACGCAACCCTTCATAGAAATATTGCAATAAGAGTCCCTCGCTAATGCCATGCGAAGGACACAAACCGATAAGGGATTTGAACCTCTTATAGTAGTTGAAGAAATTCTCATCTCCGGCTTGCCTTACGCTAGTAATTTGCTTCCTTAGGTCGGTGATACGAGAAGCGGGAAAGTACTTGAGCAAAAATTCGTCTACCATTGTGTTCCATGAAGTGATTCGGCCATTAGGTATCTCGAACAACCACTCCTTGGCTTGATCTTCTAATGAAAACGGAAATGCCTTCATCTTGAAGTGTTGCATATCGGTCCCTCATGGACACATTGACTCGGTGGTGAAGTTAAACCATTGCAAGTGTTTATTTGGATCTTCACTTGGCATGCCATAAAATGACTTGAGATTGTGGAGAAATCCGCTTTTCAACTCGATTTCCCCAGTCTTGTCGGTCTCCAAAGGTGGATAAGTTATATTGGATGGTGCAGCCCCTCCTCCTCCAGCCACATGACCGTTTCGTGCTCGGATAGAAGTCATTTTCGGTTGCGGATCGGCTAGATGAAAATCAAAGAACTCTTGAGGAAATGGCTCGGTAAGTAACTCAAATTCCGATTCCTCGATGATAAGCTCACACGAAGACTCTCGAAAGCTTGGTGAAGTAACGAGTGATGGAGAGCTCGGTGATGATGGTGTTGATGATGCCGAACTGCTTGTTTCAGATGGTGGTAGCGGTGTGTTGCTTGCAATGTTGAGATCCTCGTTGATTCGTTGAAGACGTCCGCGGTTATCTCTTGTCCAAAGATTAGCGGACATACATATTCTGAGGATTCAACACGAAGCAAGTTAGCTCCTTCATAATGAAATAAAAAGCAAGGATATTAATACATGGCCGGCAATAATACAAGAGTGATATACAAAGGTTCAAGCTATACACAAGCAATATACAATCGGTAAGAAGAAGAAAATGCATGGCACAAAATAGAGAAAATTACGGCAATTTAAAGGTGATCATGTAATGGCTAAGTCTAATTGCTTTTAAATTTGTTCGAACTCTCAAAGTACGTGGAGCAGAGGAGATAACGGTGCAATGGACTGATACAGCCCCCGGTAGTATCATGCTTTATCCGATATACCTCGAGAGTTCGAAACCACATAACGTTTTACTTTTGAAGCCTTCAAGACTTACTCATGTCAAACCTATTTCAAGTTTCGAAGCTCGGTGGACGTGCGGCCTAGGTGCAATCGTCTAGACACATTGTTCCGTGGTTTCAGAAGGCTAGCGTGTATCATCCGAAAATAGCTCAAGACAAGACTCATTTGTTGGACACCATGGAGGACAAGTCCCCTATCGCCCCCTTCACCGAGAAGAGATAGCAGTCAATGGGCCTCTGAGATCTAGTTCGACAAACCTTGAGACTAAGTCGGGACAACACACACTAATAGGCGAGCCTTTATGCCCCTTACTCTGTTGAGAACAACATGTTGACAGTACCATAAGTGTCGCTAAAAGCCGCCCTCAACCTCATGAGACCTCGAGAAGTAACATGAAGGGTTAAGGCTAATATTGACACGAATGACCTTACCTATTCCTCTTCCCCTCGAAACTCAAAACAAATCAAACACAAATAAACCTCTAACCTTCCTAGCAATTTTAACTAAGCTATTACAATCATATATGGAACGAAAATTGCATGAAAATAAACTCTACATGCCGAAGCATATTTCTACTTTACAAATCCCAAATAATCCGAAAATTAAAAGAAAAATTACAACCCAACAAAAATTTACAGCAATATATATAATCAACATTCATATAAAACAAGGTTTTATAATCCCCGGCAACGGCGCCAAAAAATTGAACGAGTGCCAATAGCACGCGTTAATTTAAAACCCTACAAAAGACGTTAGTAGCATTGGTAAATAGGGATCGTTCTTTCCGGGGATTAAGGGTACCTTCAATAAAAGAATGTTAGACAAATATTCACACATATATACAAACAATGTCACAAGCATATATACATAAATGCTTCATGTCACAAATATATACATATATACATATATACACGTTTAGGGGGGGTTTGAAAATCAATTATATTTCCTACGAAAATAAAGACAAAACAAGAAAATAAATCCTAATCTAATATTTACAAGTGATCATCATCATCTTTCACACAACACATAGCACAAAAACACACAAGAACACACAAGAATATCATGCAAGACTTGGTAGCAACTTGTTTCAAGTTTCCTAGACTCTATTCAATTCCGATTTCAATTAGGGCCTCAACGGTTATCTAATCGTTACTAGACTTCACAAGTATTTAGAAAACACGCAACGTCGAATCCTAAAATTATACTAATCATATTTGAAAACAAGCAACGTCGAAATCAAACATGAAAAGTAATTGTGCACGAAAGTCTTAAATCGGAAACATGCTTTTAAGTATGGCGTCAACATCTTATTAACATGCAAGTTTCTATGAATTATGTTAACCACTGACTAAGCATCCTACAATCAAGTTTACTCAACGCCTAACTTGATCCTAGATTTGCTTATGGTGAATGAAATCGCAACCTACACAAAAACCATGGCCGTGGCTTCATGTAAACATTGATTTTTATGCACGAATTCATGAAACTAATAGAATAACAACCTAAAAATACATGAACATGCTACTACCCTATGTCTAACACACGAATTAAAACATGTTACAAGTTGCAAAATTGTTTCATAAAAACCAAAATAGAATTCGGAAATCCAATACAAAGTTACAAAACCAAGAATCAAAGTTTCTAGCTACATATAACATAGACATTATACATAAGAAAATACAAGCCATGAGATGGTAGAATCACACTTTAAGGACACCTTGAAGAATGAAGCTCGGATGGTGTGGCGAAGTGAACGGTTGAAGGTAGGATCGGATACGATTTGTGGTGGTGGAATGGATGGTGTTTTGGCTATGTAAATTTCTATACTAGAACTTGAGAGAATTTTTGGCTAGAGTTTTGACTAATGAAAGTGAGAGAGATGAGATGATCTATTCTGAATTTGTGTCAAGCTATATATAGAGGAAGCAAATGTGAGAGTTTGGCAATATAGGTGGAGATTTATGGTGGAAGTTTGTTGGTGGTGGTTTATTGGTGGAGGAAACATGTGCTTATTTTCGGCAGCTTTGACCTTTGTGTCTTGATTTGGACATAACTCTCTCTAGCAAAATAGATATTGAGGTGATTCTGGTGGTATTGGAAACTAGACATCCATATCTTTCTATCCATATATGGCTCGAATTCTGGTTCAATTTGAACTGTCCGGGGGAGTCCGTGGAAGTTGGATGATGTGCCCAGGAAATGACTGAAATTTATTGCAAGCTTCCCTTAGTCCACAATTGCAGCTCCAAGCTTTCCTTAGTCCACAATTGCAGCTGCTAGCTTCCCTTAGTCCACAACTGTAGCTGCTAGCTTCTATCACCTAGGACTTGTCACATGCCTTGTCTATGTGCTTCACACATTTTCTTATTTGTCTTGGACATGGTAGGAAGCTTCCTAAACATTGCAGCCTTCTCTTCCTTTTCCTATCCGAACTAGGGAACTTTTTCTTTCCATATTTTGCACTTCTCTTTTGCTTGGCTGAATCCTCTATCCTTCATTAAGCTTGGAAACTCCCATTTGACAGATTCAGATGCCCCTTTGATGCACAAATGCAGAAAGTGGCAAAAATGGGCAGTAGGTTCCTTTCTCGGCAGGGCAGTGACCTTTCTGCCTTGCAATGGGCATAACTCTCTCCTCAAGCAAGCTTTTGATGCAATTCCAAATTCTGTAGAAACTAGACACATAGAGTTTTCCGTGCATATAAGGCTTGTCTTCTGGTTCCTTGTGAATCGTCCCACACAAATTCTGGAAGTTTAGTGTTGTGCATAGGAAATTCTGGAACTTGCTGGATCCGATTTTGTCATGCACTTCTTGGCATCTTCTTTTGCTCCGATTTCTCTACCTCTTTTCGTTGTTCATTCCTCAACATATCTACTGCATATAAGAGAAGAAAAATCTATCAAAGTCGAAGTTTTACAGATTCAACGAAACATCTCTAGGCTCCATAAATCGACTTTTAACATTTTTCAACATTTTTATCTATACTTAGCACGATTTTGATGTAACTCTACCAAATACTCATGACTCGATTATATGACTCAGTTCTACAAAAGTAAGGGTTAAAGAAAAGTATAAACGAGAGTAAAATATATTAAGAACGTCGCATTTTATGCTCCTATCATGTCGCTTGTGGATAAGCGATCTTGAACGTCTCCACGTACGGGTTGCTATCAGGATGATCTCTAAGCGCCGCCTCCTGATATTGTGCAAACGGCCTAGAACCAGCATGATGGGGGGTTGTGTTCCGGCGGCGGTTCTCAGAGTTTATCCGAGAACGTTGCTTCAAACAAATAATAAAATGTTAGAAAAATACATCAAAAAATATTAGTGTAATAATTATAAAATAATTAAACTAATAATTAAAATTTTAACAAAATAAACATTTGTACTGAAGTTTAGTATTTACCTGCATAACTGGGTTGTTGAAGTCTACTGTCTTCAACCAACGCCACTCGTACTCCCTGAACATGAACTCCCTGGGAGTACCCATACGACCAAGGTTGTCGTATTCGTTATAGTGGGAACGCACTCGTTCTTCCACTCTTTGAACCTACTAAAAAAAACAAAAGTGCATTAGAAATATTATTAATATCATAAAATATTAATAATTATAAGATAATTATAATATCATAAAAACAAACGTACCTCGAGTTCTGCACGGTGTCCGCCCAATCCCGCTTGTGTTCGGCAATCTCGAAGAATGTCTGAAAAATAATATTTTATTAGTTTGACAATTGTAATAATACCGAAAATTATTAAATATTACGATAAATAAATTAAATTTTTTAAATTACTCACCGACGCGGCGTTGTTCACCTCCCTCTTTATCTCTTCGGGCACATCAGCCCACCGGGTCCACAACATAGGGACTCTGTCCCTAAGTAGTGCCCCAACGCAACCCGAGTAGTCGCGTTTTTTCTTTCCCTGAACCTCCTGATTAGGAGGTTCGTTGATCTGAATCCTCCCGCTGCGCTCAACAGTTCTCCTGAGCGTGTCAAAACATATGACACCTCTCATATTCCTCCGTGAACTGCTAGCGGCTGTCCCTATCACAAAAACGACGATTGGTTAATAAAATTAAATATTAGTGCGTTAATTTTAATAAAACATTTAATTAATAAAATCAAATGTTACCTGAACTGGATGACTCGTCTGTCGACTTTCCTTTTCTCCTCGCCGAAATAAGGTAGTCAGGGTTCTCAAATGGCTGCTGCTGGTATGCCTCCGCAGCACTCACGTACTGAGGCATATTAGGCCATATGGGCACACCCTGATAGTCGACCTCCGGTATCGCCGGAATGTTGTACGGGAGGTAGAGCTGGTTTGGGAGAGTAGGAGCCCCAGTCGAGTCGGCAGCAGACGTCGTCGGACTCCTCATCGGCTCACGATGAACGTCAGGCATACGAACCTGAGGAACGTCTGCAGCTATCTCGTCCTAAAATAGCTGCCGACTGAACCTCGGAGCATCTGGCCCGACAGGCGGAAGTGAACTGCTCGACGGCCGCCCCGGCTGGAGAAGGGTCTGGTGCCGAGAACTCACACTCCTCCGCGGCTGGGATGAATCCACACTCCTCCGCGGCTGGGAGGAATCCACACTCCTCCGCGGCTGGCTGGTGGTCCTCTCAGGCTGGCTAAGGGTCATGTCGGAGTCTGCGGAACCGGCGGAACTTCCAGAACCTCTCGATCTGGAACGACGGCCTCCGAAGAACTTTCTGACTGCATCGGCCATCTGCAGCCGCGGCCATTTTAAATAATACTAACCATTAACCTAAATATAACTATTTATATACAAATATAACTATATTTCTTTATTAATATATATATATATATATATAATTAGACTACTAATTTATATATATAATTAATTTAACAATTTATATAACAATTTATATAATTAAAATTAAATATATAACAATTTATATACCTAAATTATAACAAATATATAACAATTAAATTCATTAACAAATATATAACAATTTATATATTTAAAATTAAATATATAACAAATTATTTACCTAAATTATAACAAATATAATTTATACAAGTTATTAGAAAAAAGGGCTATTCACATTTGAAAATTAGAAAAAAAGCTCCTTGTTTTTCACTTTATAAATAAGGACATTATTTTAATATGTTTATCATAAAAAGGTCTATTCTATTTCACCAAATTATAAAAAAGGGCTATTTCTAACATCATTAGGGACCATAATACCCTTTTCTTGTTTTTTTCCTTCTTTCTTATATGATCCGATCAAAACTCTCTCTCTCTCTCAAGTTCAAAACTCTCTCTCCTCTCTCTCTCTCTGCTTCGTCTTCACCAACTCCACCTCGCCACTCATCTCCCCCGCCAGCCAGTACTTCGGCCTCTTCACCAATATCCCCGTCGTCGTGCTGTTCCTCGCCGTTGAGTTCGACTCCGACCGCAACCCCGAGTTTAACGACCGCGACGGAAACCACATTGGAATCATCCTCAACAACATCAAGTGGGGCGATCATGATCTCTACAACACGACGAGCTCCTCAGAGAACGAAAATGACGATCGCGAATCGAGATCCGAGATGGGGACCCGGTCCAATTTCGACACATCGGTTCGGCCGAGTCGGTGGCGGCGCAGCCGTCCCAAGCGGTGCCGATGTACGCGCCGAGCATGAGGTCCGAGCGGTCGGAGGGGAGTACTTACCGGAGCAGTGGATAGTGCCACTGCGGCAGGAGTTGAAAAGTATTCAAAAATGGTCACCGGCAAGCAGGATGATGAGCTCATTCTCACAACTGATGAAACACTTGATGAGTCTGCTGATCAGGAGAATAAAGAAGTTATTGATGAGGAAACTGAGGATACTAGCATTTACCAGCTCAAGGGAATAGGCCAAAAGACCTCAACTGGTGGGTGGTTTATGTCTGAGGGAGAGTCAGTTCTTCTTGCTCATGATGATGGTTTATGCACCTTCTATGATATAGTCAACTCTGAGGTATCTAACTCATTTTCATTGGATTAGCTTTATTGTGTACTTATGAATTGTAATCACAGTCAAATGCTCCCCTTTAAAATAGATATTCTGCATAACATAATTTGCTATTTGCATTTTCTCTTTTAGCAGTGTATTAAGTATACTTTGAATTTGGTGGTAAGATGCCTTGAATTTGGTTTGAACAATAAAGTTGAAGTTGCTACTGCAAATATCTCCTAATTCATTATAAGTTCTTAAATTCCTTCTTGGTAAGAAACAACGCAGGATAAAAAACAATGATGAGCATATATATTGACAATCAAGGGACATAAAGTTATATGCAATGCATCTGAATCTTTTTGTTTTTGTTTTTGACTGATGGTTCATTTCTGTCATCAGGAAAAGGCTTCGTACAAGCCTCCTGTTGGAGTTTCACCTAATATATGGACAGGTTGCTGGATAATTCGAGCTCCTAGTGCAGATGGTTGCTCAGGAAGGTATGTCGTGGCTGCATCTGCTGGAAATACAATGGATTCAGGATTTTGCTCATGGGACTTTTATGCTAAAGATGTACGTGCTTTCCATGTTGACGATGGTTTAGCCCCGTCAAGAACAGTACTTGGCCCCTTGCCTGACAACATCTCATACAGAAGAAACACTTTGTCTAATCTTTTGGATCCAGAAACTCAACAATGGTGGTATAGACCTTGTGGACCTCTTATGGTCTCAACTGCCACCTGTCAGAGAGGTGTGAAAATCTATGACATTCGTGATGGTGAGAAAGTTATGAAATGGGACGTCCCGAAGCCTGTGTTAACAATGGATAATTCAAGCCCCTTGCAGTGGAGAAATAGAGGAAAAGTTGTTGTAGCTGACATTGAAACAATTTCCATATGGGATGTGAACTCTCTCAACCCTCAACCTTTATTATCTGTTTCTTCTGCTGGTCGGAAAACCGCTCTTCATGTGAATAACACTGACTCTGAACTTGGTGGTGGAGTTCGCCAGAGATAAATGTTAAATCTTAGTAACTATCATTTTAGTAAATTATTCTGAGTAACTATCATCTGAGTAAACTATTCTGTGTAACTATGTTAGTAACTATATGTGTAATTATCAATTTTGTAACTATCTGTGTAACTATCTATTTTGTAACTATCTGTATAACTACTTTAGTAACTATTAATTTTGTAACTACCTTAGTAACTATCTTAATAACTATCATCTGAGTAAACTATTTTGTATAGCTACCTTAGTAACTATCTTAGTAACTATCATCTATCATCTGATTAAACTATTTTGTATAGCTACTTTAGTAACTATCTTAGTAACTATCATCTGAGTAAACTATTCTGGGTAACTATGTTAGTAACTATCTTAGTAACTATCAATTTTTGTAACTATATGTGTAACTACTTTAGTAACTATCAATTTTGTAATTATTTGTGTAACTACGTAAGTAACTATCTTAGTAACTACAAACTATTTTAGTAACTATCAATTTTGTAACTATCTTTGTAACTATATGTGTAACTATCTTAGTAACTATCATCTGAGTAAACTATTCTGGGTAACTATGTTAGTAACTATCTTAATTACTATCAATTTTTGTAACTATATGTGTAACTACGTTAGTAACTATCAATTTTGTAATTATTTGTGTAACTACCTAAGTAACTATCTTAGTAACTACAAACTATTTTAGTAACTATCAATTTTGTAACTATCTTTGTAACTATATGTGTAACTATCTTAGTAACTATCATCTGAGTAAACTATTTTGGGTAACTATGTTAGTAACTATCTTAGTAACTATCAATTCTTGTAACTATATGTGTAACTACGTTAGTAACTATCAATTTTGTAATTATTTGTGTAACTACCTAAGTAACTATCTTAGTAACTACAAACTATTTTAGTAACTATCAATTTTGTAACTATCTTTGTAACTATATGTGTAACTATCTTAGTAACTATCTTAATAACTATCATCTGAGTAAACTATTTTTTGTAACTATGTTAGTAACTATATGTGTAACTATGTTACTAACTATTAACTTTTGTAACTACCTGTGTAACTATCTTAGTAATTATCTTAGTAACTACCATTTGAGTAAACTATTTTTTGTAACAATCTTAGTAACTATTAATTTTGTAACTATTTGTGTAACTATTCATTGTAACTATCTTAGTAACTATCAATTTTGTAACTATCTATGTAACTACCTTAGTAACTATCTTAGTAACTATCATTTGAGTAAACTATTGTGTGTACCTAACTGAGTAACTATCAATTTTACTAACTATTTTATTAACTATCTTAGTAACTATCATTTGACTAAACTATTCTTTGTAACTATCTTAGTAACTATCAACTTTGTAACTATTTGTATAACTACCTTACTAACTATCTTAGTAACTATCATCCTTGTAACTATCAACTTTGTAACTATCTGTATAACTACCTTATTAACTATCTTAGTAACTATCATCCTTGTAACTATCTGTATAACTACCTTACTAACTATCTTAGTAACTATCAACTTTGTAACTATTTGTATAACTACCTTACTAACTATCTTAGTAACTATCATACTTGTACCTATTCTGTGTAACTACCTTAGTAAGTATCTTAGTAACTATCATCGTAACTATGTTAGTAATTATCTTAGTAATTATCAACTTTGTAACTATCAAAATAGGGCCAAAAGGTAGGCATCAATACAGTAAGGAAAGTCATGATTTACAGCCTCAGACAAATTAAAATAAGTATTATATATGTTGAACCATGAAAATTCAACTTAAGAACCAGATCTTTGGAGGTTCTAATTTCATAAGAGAACCATAATTAAGGCCTTGAGATTTTTGTTTAGTATGTGGCAAGAGAAGTATATATACGAACTCCAACGAGAAGCAACATAATGCATTTACTTTAGTTTCTTCAAAATAGCCATGGCAGTTATAGTAGAGTTATATGCGTTTCCAGCAACCTTTAAAGAAACTTTGAACCAAACATGGTGGTTGTTTGATTCATGCTTCTACATTTAGTATAGAATAATATGATGTTTGTTTCCCCTCATGGCCTTGTCCCACATTCACTTGTGGTGACGTCCTGATCATTCATATGTGCTCTTTCTTTAAAATTGCGCGCTTCATCTACCCTACTTTTAAGTCCCTGCAGAATTATACAGACAAATGACTTCAATGGCAGAGCACGGCCCTATTTGAGTCCCCTTAGAGTCATTGACCAACAAGAAGAACAGTGCTAGTTCCTTGTCATCGATCTGGTAAAAGTGACTACTGCTGTTGGATCTATACCTCGTACTGCACTGTTCTTCTTCTTCTGCATTTGGACTGAATTCTTATGCTGCAGCCTCCCCATCTACTTCTCACTCTCCAACACCAAAATCTCAACCGCTTTTCACTACGATCTCACAGAGAGAGCCACAGAGAGAATCACTGAGCTCTCAGCTCTCCTCCCTCCAGCACGCAGATCACACCCTCTCCACCGTCTGATCCTCCGTCCAGTCCCTCCAGTCCTCCCTCCGGCACACCCGATCCGAGCTCTCCGACCCGCTCCGATCCATCACCGCCCTCACTCTCCAGCTCTCCAACCTCCACTCCACCTCCGAGCTCCTCCACCACACCCTCTGCGCCCTCCGCCTCTCCAAGAAGCTCCTCGACCTCGCCGCCGCGCCGGAGAAGCTCGATCTCGCAAAGGCTACTCAGCTGCATTGTGAGATCTTGTCTCTCTACGACGAGTACGACCTCGCCGGAGTCGTAGGCGGTCTCGATGACGCAGTCTTCGTATTTATTCCAATCAACAATAATATATATCATCAGTCAATGAAATCCAGTTGCAGATGGCTTACGGCGTTTATACTAGCTTGTTGGTGTAGAACTTGGCTTGGATCGGGAGGAAGACGCGGCGAGGAACAAAGACGGGGCCCGTGGACGACAATAATCTGTTGCCTCCATCACCTTCTCGAAGTAGAGAGAGAGAGAGGGGTTCTGAAATTGATTTGGTATTTGAGTGCGAGAGAGATGATGGCAGGTTTCGTAATTCTTTTAATCTCTAGGGGCAGCGATTAAAAATAAGCCCTTAATTATTATGACGTTAAACTAGGGGCCCTTTTTATAATTTTAGACCTTTAATTGCCCTTTTCTATAAATACCCCTTAATTTATTAACAAATATATAACAATTTATATAATTAAAATTAAATATAATTAAGCTATATATATAATTAAGCTAAATTATACAATTAAGTTACCAATTTATATAATTAAACAACCAATTTATACGTATAAATTATACAATTACATCTAAATTATATAATTAAAATAAATTTTAAAAAAATACCTAAATTAACATAAATACCTAAAAATTACCTAAATTAACATAAATACCTAAATTATACCTAAATTAACATAAATACCTAAATTAACAATTACATCTAAATAAATAAATTTACACAAATAATTAAATAAATTATATCTAAATTAACATAAATAAATTAACCTAAATTAACATATTTAAATTAAAATAATTTAAAAAAAAAAAAAAAAAAAAGGTTACCGGATCGGATGGAGGAGGAGGAGAGTGGCCGGAGGAGGAGGAGGACAGTTGCCGGATCGGATGGAGGGGAGGAGGAGGAGTGGCCGGATCGGATGGAGGAGGAGGAGGAGCAGAGCGGCGGTGCGACGCAATCTGAATTGCTGCGGAGGTGTACGGAGGAGGAGAACGGAAGAAAAATGCAGAAAATGGAGGCTAGGGTTCGGCAGTTTCAGACTTATACCCGATAGAATAGCCGACGATTAAAAAAGATTTCGTCGGCTATTCTTTACTATAGCCGACGAAATCTTTAATATCGTCGGCTATTCTTTGAATGTCGTCGGCTATACTTTAGGCGCTCAGCAGCCGTCCGATTTCCCCCATCCAACGGCGGACAATGAAAAGGCGCGGATCGCAAGAGTTTAGCTGACGAAATATTTAATTTCGTCGGCTATTCTTTGGACAATCAGCAGCCGTTGGATCTGAGTCATCCAACGGCGGACAATAAGCGGATCACAAGAGTTTAGCCGACGAAATAGACTTTTCGTCGGCTAAACCTTTGGTCAAACAGCGAAGTCAAACCTCTAAACGCTTTAAAACGGAAATTGGTCTGTCTAAATGACGTTTTTTGGCCTGATCTTCAACAGAGAATAGTTTCAAATCGATGAGACGCGACTAATCGTATAAAAATTTTCCTCAAAATATTTACCGACCGTCAGGCTACCCATAGGAAAACGGAAGTAAAAAACAGTTAACCGCAACATTCGGCACACAGATTTTGTCGGAATCTTCTCATTTTTCAACCGTAGACGTATTTCAATATATCGGGCATATCTTATTTCACGACACATTTGCATTTGAAGAGTCTACGTATAGTAACTATTTGAAACTATACATTCACTTAAACACTTAGTAAACAAGTTAAGGAACATTAGTGCATATGTTCCGATTTTGAATCTAAAAGTTTGAAAAATCTATTCCAACTGTCAGATATCACCGTTAAGATTAAATACATGTATGAAAAAAAATCCAACTACATCTGACAACGTTAAAGGCTCGATCGGGACGGTCAAACAGCGAAGTCAAACCTCTAAACGCTTTAAAACGGAAATTGGCCTGTCTAAATGACGTTTTTTGGCCTGATCTTCAACAGAGAATAGTTTCAAATCGATGAGACGCGACTAATCGTATAAAAATTTTCTTCAAAATATTTACCGACCGTCAGGCTACCCATAGGAAAACGGAAGTAAAAAACAGTTAACCGCAACATTCGGCACACAGATTTTGTCGGAATCTTCTCATTTTTCAACCGTAGACGTATTTCAATATTTTGGGCATATCTTATTTCACGACACATTTGCATTTGAAGAGTCTACGTATAGTAACTATTTGAAACTATACATTCACTTAAACACTTAGTAAACAAGTTAAGGAACATTAGTGCATATGTTCCGATTTTGAATCTAAAAGTTTGAAAAATCTATTCCAACCGTCAGATATCACCCTTAAGATTAAATACATGTATGAAAAAAAATCCAACTACATCTGACAACGTTAAAGGCTCGATCGGGACGGTCAAACAGCGAAGTCAAACCTCTAAACGCTTTAAAACGGAAATTGGCCTGTCTAAATGACGTTTTTTGGCCTGATCTTCAACAGAGAATAGTTTCAAATCGATGAGACGCGACTAATCGTATAAAAATTTTCCTCAAAATATTTACCGACTGTCAGGCTACCCATAGAAAAACGGAAGTAAAAAACAGTTAACCGCAACATTCGGCACACAGATTTTGTCGGAATCTTCTCATTTTTCAACCGTAGACGTATTTCAATATTTCGGGCATATCTTATTTCACGACACATTTACATTTGAAGGATGAAACAATGGTTTGTCGATAGTGATAGAAAATGGAAGCTGCTGTTTTTTTTTGTTTTTTTTTTAATCATAGCCGACGAAATCAAACCTAGTACTCGTCGGCTATTCTTTTGTCGTTTTCTATTGTGATTATGGCCGACGAAATAATGAATGTTTCGTCGGCTATTCTGTGAAAAAAAATAAAAAAATCTGTGGTGTTACATCTCCTGTATGCCTATGTCCTGTTCATATATAACCAAAATTGAACATAAAAAAACAGAAACCCAACAGTCAACATATTTCAAAATTTTTTTTAAGGGGTTTGGAACCCAGCCTAGCTGGGAGGCTCATCCCCACGCCCGTTCATTAGAAATGATCGAGTGGATTACAAATGAAATGATTACATCATCTAAATTACTTAATCCGTCGGATTGTAATCGGAATCATCGGATGAGTCTTCTTCGGTTTCTGAATTGCTCGATAGGGGTAATCTATGTCGTTCCTCACCACTAGAGTCCTCGTTAGTTTCTTCATTTGGATCAACATCAACAAGCAGTGGCTCTTCACGTCGAATTCGCACCGGCGTGTCTAGGCGAATAAAAGAGGAGTCAGGAACACCGTTTGAGTTGGGCTCTTGATACGCGGTGCCCCCTTCCTTGTTCTCTTCAGGCACTCCAAGTGTAGACGCCCGGTAAATATTGCGATGGTGGATAGTGTTGATTACTTTCCACGGGTCACCCTTGGCGAGATCATCAAGATAAAACACTTGTTTCACCCATGTGGCTAAAACGAACGGGTCGTCCTCATACCATGATGTACTAGTGTTCACAGAAGTTATGCCGTATTGATCGGTTTTCATGCTCTGCGGCCGTGTGTCAAACCATCTACACTTGAAAAGGTGCACTTTCATGCCTTCCCCATAATGCAGTTCCACAACTGAATGGAGAACACCGTAATAGTCAACTCCACCATCCCCACCATGTGCCATAACCCCTGAATTTTGTGTTTTCAGTCTGAGGTCTCTCTCTTCACATCGAAATAACACACCATTCACCTTGCACGTCGCATAAACTTTTGAATAGACCGGCCTCATCGCTAAAAGTCTGAGTTCGTGCGACCAATTTGGGTGATTATCATTTTTAATAAGGTCCATCTGCAATCATCAGAATCAACTATAAATATGAATAAATATACACAATAATATATAAACACGTATAGAATAGTGTTAAAGTTACGTACCCAGCGGCCGAAATACTCTGCGAATGTCCGGTTGTGGTAATCGACATCACCTCCTACTTGTTCACAGTGTAGATGTATGTTCTTCCAAAACTGAACTTCTGGACAGTTGATTAGTACCCACCAATGTGCAATGGCTACCTCATAATCTTTCGATACAACTTGTAGGAAACTGGCATGTTTCCACCGAGTACAACATCGTCGGAGAGTATGGAAAGATTGAACTGTGAAGGTACATCTTCCGGTATGCTTTCCTGTAACGCTCCTAAATACAGCTTCATGTAGGTGACGCACTCGTGCGCAATACATGCTTCAGCTATACATCCTTCAGGTGCGGATCTGTTTTGGACAAAACTTCTGTATTGTCCAAGTTGCCTATAAATCAAGTATATAAAGTGTTATGATAATACATTAACACTATATCACATATATTGATGAGGAAATTAACATAAGGTGTAAAATACGTACCTTTCCATCTGATACATCCAAGTGAAGTGCACAGGACCGGTAAGCAACAACTGCCGAGGAAGATGGATCATGAGGTGAGGCATGATGTCGAAAAAATTTGGAGGAAATATCATCTCAAATTTACACATGATATGAACGATGTCTTGTTGCATTTCCCGGAGGTCAGATTTTCTCACTTCCCGTGTGCATACCTTCTGGAAAAATCTTGCCAACGCTACTAACGGCTCCACAACGTGACGGGGAAGGAACGGTCGAATGAAAACAGGGAAGAGACGTTGTAGCAGGATATGATTGTCATGACTTTTCAACCCGTACAGATTGTTGAATTGTCTGTTCACACACTTGGCTATATTTCCAGCAAAGCCTGAAGGATACTTGGCCCGACTTATCCAATGGAAAATTTCTGGTTTATGCTCAGGCTTGACGGTGTAAGGAGCTTGAGGCATTTTTCTCTTCCCTTGTTTCAACCATAGTTGTTTTCTGATATTCATGTTTTGCAGATCAGTGCGAGCCTTAGGACCGTCTTTCGTCTTCCCCTCCAAGTTCAGCGTTGTGCCCACCACACTTTCAGAAACATTTTTTTCTATGTGCATAACGTCTAGGAAGTGACAGATCAGCAACTCACACCAGTACGGGAGTTCCCACAATATGCTCTTATGTGTCCAGAATTTGTACTCCTCAGGTTTTTCAGGTATTTCCGCTACAATATCGGGATGATTGCTGAGGGGCCCAAAATCGTACTCATTAAGCACTGCTAAAATTTCTCTTCCCGTCCATCTTCTGGGAGGACCACCGTGTTCTTCGGTTCCATCAAATGCGGCGGACTCGTAACGCCAGTGGTGATCCGCCGGAAGGAACACACGATGACCCATTCGGCATATCTTGTTGCAATGAGGGGTGCTCCCATAATCGCTGAGGCACTCTGGACAAGCCTTGTATCCCCTAACAACGCTGCCCGACAACATCCCATAAGCAGGAAAATCACTGATGGTACCAATAACCATGGCATGCATGTGGAACGTCTCCTGCTTGTACTTGTCAAAAGTGGGATGACCAACGTCCCACAATACCTTAAGCTCTTCAATCAATGGTCTCATATACACATCGAGACATTTCCCTGGGTAACCAGGCCCCGGAATCAACAACGTCAACATATTATATTCCTTCTTCATGCACATCCACGGAGGAAGGTTGTAAGGTACCAAAACCACCGGCCATATACTGTATGAAAGACTCATGGTACCGAAAGGGTTGAACCCGTCGGTTGACAGCCCGAGCCTGACGTTTCTGACATCTGACGCAAAATGAGGAAACTCATTGTTTATATGCTTCCAAGCCGCTCCGTCAGAGATGTGTGTCATGATATCTGCGTCTCCCGCGTCCCGCTCACCGTGCCACCTCATAGCTTTTGCGGTGGTTTCTGACATGTACAACCGCTCAAGCCTATCTCTCAACGGAAAATACCGAAGCACTTTAACAGGTTTCCTATTGCCTGCTCCCGTCAACTTATATCGGTCAGACTGACATATCGGACATGCGTCAAGGCTAGCAAGGTCATTCCCTTCTGCATCTTTACCCCAGAAGAGAATGCAGTCAAATGCGCATGCATGGATCTTAATGTAGGAAAGCCCTAGATCTTTGAGGATACTTCGGACCTTACGGTGATTGGTAGGATTACGATGACCCTCCTCCAACAACGAAGAAGTGTACTGTAGATATTCATCCACTTGCCTGATGCTCGATTTTGCCTCGACTTTAATCCTCATTACCTCCATCACACTTTCAAGAACTGTCTTCTCAGAACTTGAAGACACAGGGGTCTGTTGCAATGCAATCAGTTTGTTGTACTTGTCAAAGGCAGCAGTGTTGACAACTTGTGGGAACGGCTGCACCGGGTCATGCATATATTGTTCCCCACGTACACCGCTTTCAAAAGGAAATACGTCGTTGACGAATGTCATTGTTGGATCGTTTGATGTACTACTACTGCCCGCCTAAAAAAACTGCCCATGATCATGCGATCCATCTAATGATGGCTCACCGTGATATATCCAACGTTTGTACTTCGGCCAAAACCCATTACTCTTTAGGTGCTCCCATACTGTCCTAATCGGAAATCGACACATATCACTACGACACTTACATTTATTGCACGGGCAATAATGGTATTCACTCCCGTTTGCATTTTCCTCGACGAACTGCAAAAAATCCACAACTCCTGTAGTGTATCGTCGGTCATGCCTTGGAAGCGAAATCCAACTCTTATCTCGATCCATATATAGCCTGATAATAATATATATGTATAACTTTAATTAATAATAAATTAATTAACACATATATATTACAATATATATTATTATCAACATCAACTCATATATATATATATATATATATATATATACCATTAATTAACAACCATTATTTAAGTTCATTACACTAGCTATCAACAACCATTAATTAACATATTTATATATATTTTAACACTAATTAAAATAACATTAAATTAAAACACATAATTATACTCTAACTGAAAATCAACTCAACTACAACTCAAAATCAACATATATACATACATTCTAACACTAAAACAACAACAAAACAAAAAATCACTTACTATATCAAAATCACTAAAACTCAAAATCAACTCAACTAAAACTCAAAATCAACATATATATACATATACGTACCTATATATAGCTCCACAATGTAAGAGAGGACGGATTTTAACAATACCCACAGATTTTTCACTCTTTCTCCCTTTTTTTTCGTTTTTTTTTAAATGAGCAGCTTCTGTCCAGATCTGAAAATATAAAAACTTATAGCCGACGAAAATTCCAATTTCGTCGGCCAAACTTTCTAAAGTTTTCGTCGGCTATACTTTAAAAGAAAGGCCGACAAAAATTCAAATCGTCGGTAATTCTAGGGGTATAGCCGACGAAAAATATTTTTTAGTGACGAAAGAAAAAATCGTCGGCCATTCTTGGGGAATAGCCGACGAAAAAACTATGTCGTCGGCCGTTTTTTTTTTTTTTCGTCGATAATACTGTTTTTTCTGGTAGTGCTTCTTTCCCAACGAGGATTTTGTCGGCAAAAGTGTGCAGAAAAACACTTTCTCTTCTTTTCTGACGAGGCTGTTGTCGGCAAAATGTCTGGCTGATAGAATTGAACACCGAACCAAACGCAAGCGATCTGATTAGGAAGAGATTAACAAACCCTAACAATGGGGTTTAGTTGGAAGAAGACAAACCAACTTCACACGTCTTGACAGAGAACCAACGCCAGATGAAGAATTGCAGCGGAAAATAAAGAGACAAAGTCCTTTCAGATCTTTGCTCTGATACCAAGTCAAATATAATACGATTTGGAGAATGAATTTTCTTATGTATATTCATCTCACATTGAAGGCTATATAAAGAGGATACAAAATGTACTAAAACTCTACTTACTTGGTACTACCATGTACTACATATACAGAATAGGTAAGTACTAACTACCTAATTTACATTCCTAAATTACATGGCTCACACTAACACTCCCTCTCAAGTTGGCGCATACACATCAACCATGCTCAAGTGGACTGTTACTCTGGCTGGTTGTGTCTAAAGATTATCCTAACAACGCTCCCCTGTAAAAGTAGTAATACTATGTTACTACGTACTAAACATTGACAAAAGAAATATTAATAAAAAATAATAATAATAAAAAATTCTTGCAGCACAAGAAACTCTGCGTTTGTTTACTTTTCTGTCCCTGTCCTTCGTCCTTCTCTGTCTTGTATATATAAACCCTTCTCTACAACAACTTTTCGAGTCTCTTAACATGTTCTAACTTCTAAGCAGCCATGGCCACAGCCTTATTGCTCCGTCGTTCTTTACAATCTGTATGTCCCAATCTATTCAAATTCTCCTATTCCGATCGAGGAGATCGATAGAAAACGAGGGTTGAGGGTGCTTATTCTCTATCTGTGTTTTTCTGGCTCTTGACTTCTTTATCTTTTTTTTCTTTTTTTTTGGGCAGTTAAATAACACTGTCAAGTCCTCGATTCAGTGTCACCATTCGGTATTGGCGGGCAATCTCGGCAAGACCTTTCCGGTAAATATACTATGGAATTTGGAGTTGCCAGAGCATCTCTAACCATTGAGTCATTCTTGCCAAATCAACTCTAATTAACGGCTACAAATGACTGAAAAATTTACTTCAATGAAATTGTCAAATCCTATGTGAATTTGACTAATCCCTTCTTCATGTCAAATTTGACATGGCTCTCAATAATGTCAAATCTTTTTCTTTGATTGTTTAATACCACAGTCCTCTCCATTATGCCCTCTCTTTTCTTCCTCTTTTTTTTTTTTTCTCTCTCCTTCTTTGATTGTTATTGAAGAAAATAATATTTTAACATTTGAATATAACACTTCGGTTGGAGTTAAAATTTGTCAATTTTGACAATTCTATGTCATCTGTCAAATTCAAAATTTGACAAAATTAAAAGACTTCTCCATTGGAGATGCACTAGTCTATTTAACTGTTTCGGTTTTGGTTTATTATCATATGATCACCTTGAAGATTTTTCAGATTTGTATGAAATTTATTGACATTGTGGGATTACCAGCAACGGTTTTCAGAAAAGGAAGTTCACTCCGAAATCACAAAACATGCGGAGATGGCCATGTGGAACATCAAGATGATGAAAAGGTACAAAAGCGAGTTTGTTAGGAGAATTGAAGATGAGGTTTCGAATTCGAAGACATCAAGTAGTGGAAAAAGAGTGTCGAGGAGACGGAAGTCCGAGATGAACAATAACTCGTCACATTGTCAAGGTGATATTTGTGATGACTCTAGTGATGATGACTATAGTAACTGTGATGGGTACTCTAGTGATTTTGATAGTCACAAAGATGGGGAATACCCCAAAGACGAGGCTTCTAACTATGATCCTGAAGCATTAGGCAGTAGTTCTAGTGATATTCAAGGTGCTTCTCACGGTAGCTTCAACCCGTGTGATGTTGGCTCTAATCATATTGACATTGTTGGCTCTGGCTCGAGTGATGGCAGCTCGTGTGATGGAGACTCGTTTGATGGCGGCTCGAGTTGTGGCGGCGGGTGTGGGAGTGGTGGCTAGCGTGCAGATATATAGAGATGATATCAAAAGGAGGCCTTCATGTGACTCATAAAAATCATGGCTTCTAGCTTTACTTTTCTCTCAGTGTTTGGAAATCTAGCTAGCTAGAAATGTCACGCCCCGAATTTGAATAGATAAAATTCAAATTCGAAAACGTGATAATTCAATAATCACAATTAACTAGAAAATAATTTACAATTTACTATGCATTAAACAGTCCAAAGAAATGCGACTCCGGCGAATTCAATTATTACATCCCCAATCTTACACAAGTTATAAAGTATCAAACAATGTAATTATTCAACTCATGCCTCATTATGCTTAAAGAAAACAAGACTAAATGAGTAGGATCACTTCTAGTCGCTGCAACTATCAACCGCCGCCTCAACTCTACTAATCCTCACCTGCAAGATTAACCCCTACATCATGGATTGGTGCACCGGGTTGTTTACAAAAAATCCGATAACCTTTCAAAGTTAGTATGAGTAAACCTATTAGCAATTACTCAATCGACACATGATATAATTTCCCAAATAAACTCAACAACACTTAAATCATAATACCACTCGCACATAAAAATACAAGGTAAAATTCAGACTTTACTACATAGAAGAATAGTTCAGGAAGATGCAAATCTTACACAATTAAAATCATGACTCCTGCACATAACTTAGTTCAGGAAGTCACGCACAAACAATTAAAATCGTGACTCCTACATATAGCTTAGTTAAGGGAGTCACGCACAAACAATTAACACAAATATATAATAAATGAAAGCATATAATAAGTCCGTCAACCCCAAAATGAAGTCAAGATATTGTCATCTTAACTCAAGAAAAACAACGCACCCTTGTTTTCTTTTAAAACTCAACTTCCCTTAATCATAAGAAATACAAGTCAACTAATAACAAAATCACATATTACCACGACAACACTTGTAAATAAGGAAACTTGTCCCTCTTAGACAATAAAGGAAAAACACAAATAATTTCCTTTTAAAAACATGCACGCATGAGACCTAGATAACCCCACACAGTTACCCCTCATGTCGTGCAAAATGGAAATTACATTCTCAAAACCACCACAACTCGAGAATTATAAATTCTCAACGCACAATCAACTAAAAGAATAAAACTTGGGGTGCACTGACCATCGTCATTCCTCTCCAAATCTGACAAAAGCAGACAAACTAGAGCTCTAACTAATCTTAACCAATCACTCGGCCAAAGGCTTAGTTCCCGATATAATTGCCGCCATACATGAGTAATCTCCATCATAACACAAGACATATCACTCATTGACCATTGGTTTCTATACCAACCCATTCATAAAGATCCCCCATCATAACACAGGGTGGACCATAATCGCCACACATGAGAGATCTCCATCATAACACATGACATATCTCCCATTGGCCGTTGGTTTCCATACCAACCCATTCACACGTCACACAACATATATACTTAATTATGACAATTTCATAAAAAATAATTCACCCAATGCACAACCTCAACATATATATTTCACGTAAATATATATATACGTAGACATTCACTCAGGAATAATCCATTAATACCAACTATGTCATTGATTGTAAAACACTTTAAAATTATTTTTATATTAAACTCATTTTACTTACCAATGAACCGTAGTCGATCAAGTTCATTCAATTTAAAATAAATATTTATTTTCATAAAACAATTTTACATTTAACGATCCACTTACTATAATTTAACTCGTATTATATACGAATATTGTGAGGTTTACTCACCTTAGCATCCCGCTGCGCCTTCTCATAACAAGTGCTAATGCACAAGACATACTAACCCAAGCACCTAGAGAATAATGAAACCTCAACTTAACATCAATAGGAACCAAAAGACTTTAACTCGAAGCACTCTCAAAACCCAACCCGAAGACTTGTCACTCGAGACAACTCTTCCTCTGAGACCTCTCAAGGTCATCGAGACACAATGACAATCAATTTATAACCATTATACAAATGGTCCACCGGTTGGATTCCAGATAACTGAAAACCGAGAAACCGGAGCTACAAAAACCCTAGCATGCTCAAACGATAACGGAAATCTATAAATAATATGTCGAAACGCTCATATCGACAAGCACATGATGATAGAGTACAGAAGTACTCCATACGGGGCTAGTGGCGCTGCCACAAACCGCCACAAGCGGCTGCACGTACATCGCTGCCCCAAAACTCAACATTCTTCACCATTTACACCAACCAACCAGAAGATCATGACAAGGGAAGCATTTATGTTACGCCCTGCTCTCGACGTCGGTGGAATTTAGGCACCCGGCGCCGATCTCTAGGTGTGATCGAGTGTTACAAAGCGGAATGTAAAAAAAAAAAAACACTTCTTTCTAGGCTCTTCGCTCTAAGCTCGCTCGACACTTCAACTCGACAAATACTAAACACTTCTCTGCAAAACAACAAGTAAATGGGTGGATAAGCAAAACCACACGCTCAGTGAGTGCCCTATGTAATATGCCAATAAAGCCATGTCAGTTTAGGCACGCTATAAAATACGTATAAACATAACACAAGTGAACCAAAGCATATAACATAATAACAATGCATGCATGTATGTAATGTTTCTCCTCACACTTTCCACAGCCCTCAAATATATATTTTTTCTTCCTTTGTTAGTCTTCTTGTTATACTCATGGTCCACAGTCCTGAAACCCGAAATAGATCATTTTATCGACTTCTGGAGTCGAAGGGGCATACTTTTTCCTAACTTGTGCACATGTGGGCTGATCATAGCTACTGGATGTCCCCATGAGTTAACTCAACTACACGAAATGTTTTATTTCCAATAATAGTTCCCAAACACTTAAGTTCCCTTCAACTTCCAATCTCATTATTTTCCCATAATGAAATGCATGATCAGGTAATATAATTCAAAGAAAAAAAACACATGTTTTCCAACATTGTAGATACGTAACAACCAATTAAGAATCTAATATCACCAACATTCATAACAAACAATGCCAAACAATGCCAACATTTCATACATAAACATAATGAAATACACACCATCAAATCCTACCCTCAAATATATAATCACTACCTATTTCACAAATCGACAAACTTCACTTGAAAATAGAGAGATATTTCATAAATAGATCAAAAATATGCTTTTTGACTATTTTAAAAGTATATAAGAATATTTGAAACACATTACATAAACCACTCACCTCGACGAACCGAATAAACACCCAGATCGTAAATCGAGCAACTTAGAAGGAGGCTTCTAGAAATCACCGTTGGATCTAATTCCAACCATCATAGATAGAAAGATCGCGTCGATACGAATCCATAGCCACTCGCGGATTCAGAATCGAAGTTACGGATTAAAAGTTATGATCCGCGGAAGTTTCGTCGCAAATTTAATAAAATAATAATATGTAGAGAGAAAGATGAGAGAGACATACGAGAGAATAATAAGGGCTGATTCCTCTATTTATAGACTCCCAAAGTGACACATGTCAGCCAAATATTGGTTCCCTTAGTGTCACGTGTCGTCACACTACACTCCCACACCATCACATGCCACAAAGTGACACATGTCAGTTGACTAAGGTCTGATGATGACGTCATCAGGCCACACGGATGACGTCGACGTTAGCGTCAGCTGGCCTCTTTCCCCTCTGCCACGTGTCATCTTCTCCTCCAATCGGAGCTCGCCACGTCGTCACATAATTATCTTCCGATTAAACTTCTAAAAATCGTTAAAAATAGCTCGAGAACTCAAATAATTCACAAAAAAATGTGACGAACTCGTGACGACCTCTACTTTATATTTTTAACAAGAAAAATAGAATTTGGCCAACTTCAAAAATCAGAATATTACAATTTCCCATACCTGAGCAACCACCAATGTGGCCGGAAACAACCAAATTTGCCGCTGCCAAGGTTCACATCAAAATTGGGCACTCCACACGACAAACCGAGCTACAACACATGCGTGGTTGCATTCAGGAGGGAGACGACATCAAGAAAGGGGAAGCTTCACGTCTAGCCGCCGCCGAATCGAGCTAGGATTGAATCAGATCGCAACCGGGTCGCCGCCGGCACTTGCGAGTTTTGATTCGAGGAAACCGGGACAAAATGGCACAAACCTCCACCACATGGAAGAGCGCACGGAGGAGACGAACACAACCGGACCGGTGCCGCCGTCTGAAACCGCCAGGGGCCGCTAGAAAAGCTGGGTCGGGTCAGTCGGGCATTTTTGATAGTGAAGGAGCGCGGCGGGAGGAAAAGAAAGAGAAGAATAGTTGTTTAGAATTAATGGGGAAACCCTAGAATAAATTATATTTATACATTAATTTTTCGAGGCCCAAAACTTCAATTGGTCATAACTCCCTCATACGCGAAGTTCGTTTCACGCGTTCCGTATGTCTACGAACTCGTATCGTCGAGCTCTACGACTTTCACGAAGTAAGTTTCTCGAAAAATCGAACGGATAAAAAGTCAACTCCTTGACCCCTTAAAAACTCAATATTAAAATTCCTCCCAACACATTTGCCCCATTCTCACACCGCTATATTTTATTAACTTCCAACTTAATAATTCCAAATAAACCTTCAAAATTAATAACAAATTTTCGGGATATTACAAGAAAACCAATGGGAAAATGCTGCTTTAGACACGGAAACGTATTGCATTTGTAGTGTTTTTTGTTTGGAATGCTATAATTTTGATCAACTTTGGGACCTGAAAATGAGTACATCACCCCAAGACCCTCTCAGGAAAAATATAACTGATGAGAATGATTATGAAAAATATTACACATATTATTCTAGATCAACTCACATTGGTTTCAATGATCTCCCAAGCCTAGAAACACCAACGCTCTTGGCCCATTTTCTACACTAGTCACTGCACCCAGTAGAAATTCAAAGAAAACTTAGTTTTACCATGCTCAAATTTTACATTTATATTGTTCCTTTTGTTTGCTTAAACTGGAGGTTAAAACCCCTAGCCTACTCTAATTTTAAACCAAAAACCTATTCCCTTTAAAAGGTGACAAATCTGCCGGGACGGAGGAACTAATCTGAACGCTTCGTTATTAGACCGTGGTATTTGATTCGCCAAAGAAAGAATTATTGTAATAGCCTATTTGCCATAATCCGATTGAAAGGGTAGTCCCCTAAAATTTAATGATTGTGATCAAGAGCACACACTGGACCTGACCCACTAATCATCATCTCAGATATATAGTGGAAGGCTAGGCAGGCTGCAGCCCGTGCAAAATTTCTCAGCCAATCACATTAGTACATGTGTGGATTTTTTCAAACAACAATCTCTAAGTACATAGCCCGGGCAATAAAAAAAAATATTGTATGCAAGTTGTTCATAAATCATCCCATAGTTAGAAAATTAATATAAATTTCCTAAAGCATTAGAGGAAGATCAACTTATGTTTGTGTTAATATTCTATGTTCGTGTTAATTATTCTTATAATTGGTAAAATATTTCCTATTATGATTTAAATGTAAATTTATAACAAGCTTGCGGTTCCTGATCATATAAATATTTTCTTCTTTTTCAAAATCATTTATTTCGATTATACACTTATGCTTAACATTTGTAAACTCTTTTAATTTTAAAAAAGAATTTGTAAACTCTTTGTTTCCCAATTACTATACATATTGAAGTAGTTTAGTGAAAAGAAAAATCATATAAATTTAACCAGGACACTTTGAAATCCTGGCTCCGTCCTGCAAATCTGTTCACAATCATCAACTATGGTACAATACAAATCATCATGAGCAACGACAGACTATACACACAAAACAGAGGCATTCACTGTTTATAGCATGAGATTAACAGAAACAAAACAGAATGAAAACATGAGGTTGCTCCACATTTTCGTTCAAAGTTCAAACCCTAAATTTGAAGAAGAAAGCCCAGACTCAGCTCCATGCTTCGCGTCCTTTACGTGAAAAATATAACTCTCACCCACAATCATCAACGTAGTAAGTAGTAGCAGGACTATACGCACTGTTGCGCACTCTAAATCTTCTTTTTCATAGTGTTCATTCTCCAATATTGAATTACACCAACCTTATACCTAGCAATTTCTGCTTCTTGTTTTTACTATGCATTCCATTCTTACCTTGTTTGTTACAAGAGGTTTATAATCCTAATGAGGATTAATATATGCGACTTTGACAAAATAATCAACTTTTGACCTAGCCGCCTCTGCTAGGGTTTTTCTCTCCAACCATTCTCTTGCGAGCAAACCTATCCAATCTCACGAAAATCTTCCTCCCTTTTCGATGGACACCTTGCGATCGGTTCTTTGCCGACCCCCCTTGTTTTTTGGTTATTGTCTTTTCCTTCTCGTGGTGGCTATATTTTCTTCTGGTTGCCATGGTTTCTCCAATGATGCTTCATCATTCAATCGTTGTTGCTTTGGCATCCGTGTGGGTTTTGACCGTGGTTGGTATGATGACGGCGACGGATCACACTATGTTGTGGACGACAATTTGTCAGATTTCGTTTTGGATGGTGATAAAGTTATGTTTTATGACGACAGCGGTGCCTCTCCTTTGGTGTGGATGGCACATGAGTCTTGGTGGGAGGTTGTCGATTTTGGAGATGGTGTAGGTGTTACCAGGGGTGATAGCGATGTCGGAAGATTTTCAGGACTCGTCAAAGAATATAGGGTTGGCAATGGTGGTGTGCTTACTCAAGTTTTTAGCCCGAGAGATTCCATGGTGGGGTACGACGATGTTGTTGGTGGTGGCCCTTCTGGGCTGTGGACTGAGGGTGTTATGGAAGATGACGACGGCGGTGTCGGTGGCTCAACTGTGAAGTCGGTGGAGACAACTAGGGTTTTCCTTGGTTCTTTTTAAAAAAAAAAAAAATTTAAAAATAAAAATAAAAAAAGGGTTTTCCTTGGTTGGGCTTTGTGGCTCTAAAGCTATTTTGGGCTTTTTTTGGGTTCAAGAGTTTGGCTTTTGTTTTATTTTTGGGATTATCTTCTTTTTTAATAAAAGAGGATAGGCATATTTTCTTTTTTTTTTAAAAGAAGAGATCGGCATGAAGATAGGGGTGCTACGTACGGTACAAGTTTATAAATTTTGTGGTATCTTATGTCTTCTTGTCTTGTTTTAATGTCTTAGAAGGTGGATGTACTCTGAGCTATTTTGATTTTGTTGGTATGTTTATGTGAGGAATGTACTAGCTAGTTAGGTTCTTCTAGCTCTAAGTGATGGTTTTTTCTGTCGACCCCTCGGGCAAGTCGTTATTGTACTGTTCGTTGAGCTTCATTAATGGATGACCTCTCTTTTAAAAAAAAAAAAAAAATCGTAATGAGAATTATAGGTATACTGCAATTATAAACAGTATACCTAGAACTTGGGAGAACTTGTAAGCATTTCAGACATCAGAACCAAAAAGAAAACAGTTACTATGAGCTCAACCATGATATTATAAGCCTACAAGTGTTGAATGAGCTGTGAATTAAGATCAGACATAAACTTAACTGTCATTGCGAACAATAAATTACTACGAAAGTGTAGCTTCATTTCAGTTGTATATGGCCAAGACCATAATTCGAAATACATAAAGCTCACGAACAATCACTGAAAAAGTAGGCTTCATAATACGCATTCTTATTATCCCAACATAGGCAGTCATGCATGTTGGTTTTGGTGATCTCCTAAGTGTCCTAACATATATGCATTAAGAGTCAGAGTGTCAGAGTGTCAGAGTGTCAGAACCATCCACACCTTCACGATCACCATCAGAACAGCTGGAGCCAAATTCTTCAGTAACTAATGTGAAAGACTGAATAAACATCCGGAGGCACAGTCGCAAAGATTGCCACCAGAACGGCAAGAGAACAAATACGAGCTTTGGAGGCAGGAGAAAGACCCGGCAAAGACTTCAATTTCTCCGCTAGAGGTGGTCCTACCGAGTCTATTAGAGAGGTTGGTCCCGGGCATTGTATAACGACGATGCTCTTTAACATAATAGACTTCACCAAGAAACCTAAATTTCTCTCCAAAATCACTAGAGCCGGGAGTTCCAGTATCCAAAGATTTAGAACCACCGCTATTACCAGAGATATGATAGCCACATATGTACGCGGTAATATGTCGTAAACCATGGCCTAATGGTCACCGGATCAGAGGCAATCCCGGCCTTCAGCCACACGCTGCTCTGTCGTAACTCCTGTGAAAGCTTGATTGTATGTATCACAATACCACACAAACATCGGAATCATTGGTATCATTGGTGCCCCAGCAAGCGGCACAAGATAACTAGGATTCTTTTTTAACAGAGGCGCTATATATATTAGGCTTCAAGCCTTCAATATAACAGGCATAAGTAGCCCCATTATAACAGAGAGCGGTACCATTGGTGCCAGAAGAAATAACCAATCGAGTCTTCAAGGAGACAATGTATAACGACCATGGTGTTTAATGTAATAGTTTGCATCCCATATAGTAGATTTCGCATCAGGATCAGTAGAGCTTTTACCAGGGCCTTTGCACCACCGTCTTTGCGAGAGATGACATAATATGACGTAAACAACGGCTTCATGGGTTCATTCCCCTTCATCCCCGAGCATCCACCCTCAACCCTGTTTACAGCTAGCAGAGTAAACAAATTACGAAGCTGCCGTTATATGTAGACATACCTGAATTGAGTGAAAGGTTTAAACCACCTTGCCAATTTCGGGGACGTTTTATCTAGTTCTTGGTCAGATTACATGACAATAGCATACAGCAAATGCATGAAACAAACTATATTAGCTTCTGTTCAAGATAGATCAGAACAATTACCATGAAATTACAGTACCCTAGCCTACTATAATTTTTCACATTGTAATGAGAGATTTGATCCTTTTCAAAACTATATGTACATATATATATATATATATATATATATATATATATATATATTAATTGCATTTTTGGTTCAGATGCATATTATATACAACCAAGTCAGAAATTAACATCGGTAGATACCCGAAAAATTATAAAATCAAGTCAGAAATTGATGACAAAACAACCAATCAAGTCCCGTGTTGTGCCTTCTTCAATCTCAGGTCATCATACAAACGACCCAACAAAGTGGTATTAGGAACCTCCACGTTAAATTAAAAGTTAATGTTCAAGGAAGGTTAATTCCGTAACTTTCGTGGTGTGTCTTGTCCTAATAAGGCTAGTAGTCTAGATTCTGTATTAGATAAGGAATCCCTGATTCACAGGGATACTTGATGTAATGCCTATATAAAGGCCTCCTTATCAATCAATAAAGGGACAGTTTACTATCAATCTATTCTCCTACAACACGTTATCAGCACGTTGCTCTAGCCTCCCGTCTAATAACCCTAGAAACCCTGATTCCGAAATTTTTTTCGAAACCCTAACCTACCGTCGGTCGCTGATTCTTCCCTTCGGCACCGTCGGCCTCTTCTCAGCAGCACCTGCGCTGCCCGCCTGTCCCCCCCCCCCCCCCCCCCCTCCTCCCTTGCGTGCCAAAACTTGCACGCATACCCGAAGATTCAAGATTGCTCGCAAGCCAAGCAAGCGGCTTTTAAAGCCTAGTTCGTTGTTGAGAAGAAATCAAGAAGAATCGAAGAAAACAAGCTTCCCTAAGAGTCAAGTTTCATTTGATCAAGCTTCTCTTGAAGAGGTAAATATTTTATAAACGTTCCCGCTTCTGAACTTTCAATAGTTGGGTTTTGTTTTTTTTCTTCCGGGACCTTTTCGTGTCCCTGCTACCTCATCCCGATTCTATCGCTTCTCGGGACGGCATACGGGGATTTAGTCACCCCGGTGCCAACGTTTTTTGGGGTAACTGTGATGTTACCGGCCACCGTTATGCTTGTGACTGTGATGTCACTGTGAACTATAACGTATTCTTTTTTGAAAAGAAAACAAAGGGAAGATATCGATTGTGACTTGAAGTCACGTTAAGCATCGATTTATGTGACCATGATATATCTTGGCACTGTTCTAAAAGAACAATCAAACTTGATTAGTATTCAAATATACTAACGTCTCCCTGTTTGTGTTATGTAGATGGCTGACACTCAGCGTCCAGAATTTGACATCTTCGATGTCCAAGGCAAGGAATACAAGAGGTGGATCTCAGATGTAGAGAACACCTTCATTGGTAAAAGATTTACCGCCACCATCAACCCTCCTGAGGATGCAAGCTTACAAGCTTCTCCTGAACAGAAAGCACAAGCCCTGATATTTCTCAGGCGCCATATCCATCCAACGCTCAAGAAGCAATACCTGAGGAAAACTGATCCCAAAGAGCTATGAGATATCCTCAAGAACCGCTTCGACAATGTGCATGACGCACAACTCCCAGACCTCATGTCCGATTGGGAGCAAATCCGCTTATTGGATTTTGATTCCGTCCAGGAATATCATCAGACTATGCTAAACTTGCAATCTGATTTGAGCTTTTGTGGGGTTGAAAAGACCGATGACGATATGATGGAGAAGACTTTCACGACGTTCCCAGAATCCGCGTCCATGTTGTCGCATCAGTACCGCGATCTCCGTGAGAAAGGCACTATCGAAACCTTCAGTGATTTGATGAATGTGCTTCAAAGAAAGGAGAGGTACCATGAGTTGATTCTTATCACCAATAAGAGGCCTCGAGGACCGAAATTCATTACGGAATCTCATCAAGCCCGTGGTAAAGCTTCTAAGCAACAACATCAACCTCATGAACGTCAAGCACCACCACCACGTACGCCAAGAGCAACACGTGGCGGACGAGGAGGGAGAAGAGGCGCCGGCCGTGGCCGACAGCTTTCTTGGACAAGGGATGGTGGCGGCGCCGCTGCTCTCAGAGAGAGGAACAGTTTTGGTTTCGGTCCCAGGCGTGGTGGCCATACGCCGAACAATGCTTCGACTCCTTGCTTCAAATGTGGCTCTAAGAATCATCTTCAACGCGATTGCACAGCAAGTAGAGAGATTCAAGCCGCTTACAAGAAACACAAACAATACATAGAATAAGAAACGAACTATGTAGGAGATTTTGAGGAAGAAGAATACGATGAGGAAGATACTAACTTCACCATCGATGACTTCCAACCTACCAAGAAGTGTAGGACTCAGGAGTATGATACTCCGGATTATGAATAAGTATTTGACTTAGGTCATGTGATACATGTTCAAGTTTGATTTTACTTGTTATTTTGACATAATATAGTCAATAAATCACGACTTTGTTCGATAAGTCGCTCTATTTAGAACAACCTTGATGTATTTTTGAGTTGTCATCAATAATATCTCTCTTATTCTACGAATGATTTGAGATTTTTACATCCCTATGAAAGCATAAATGGTTCAATGCGTCCAATTCTCAATGGCATAATTATTTTGAGTTCACCACAATTCTGGTGATGTTAACTCATATCCGAAATAAGATCACAAAGACAAAACGAGAGAGCCGCGATCCGCCAACTTGGCCGCGATCTGCCAGGCCTCGCTCGCCATGGCTACTCGCCAGCTTGGCCGCGATCCGCCAGGCCTCGCTCGCCATGGCCACTCACCAAGCTTGGCTCAACACCGAATCTGGTTTTTGAAACCAACAATCGATAGCCTATCGAACAAATGCAACTTTTGCATCAATGGCTTGGCAACGACGTGTCTTCGGACTCGCCATGCTTCGGATTTAGCTCAACCGTCGCATCGCATTGCCTCAATGCCTGACCGACCCTCACCACTCGCCTTGCTTCGGCTCGGCCTCAGGGTAGCTTCGGCCTTACCACAGCTTCAGCTTTGGCTTGGCCCCGGCCTTTGCCTTGGCCTCGGCCTTGGCTCGGCCACGCCACCTACGACGGTGTCCGGTCTCAATCTCTGACCTAGGCTATGTTAACTCTCAATGTTGGTATTCGGTGATTAAAATAAGGCTTCTCTCTTTCTCTCAAGTTATGTCGTTGCCATGGCTATGTTATTGGCCTTAATGCACTACATTTTGTGATGATATATTGCTTCAGTACACTTACTTTCAAGTGTTCGCCAAAGTCTAAAGTAGACTATTGATTCAATTTACATTGTTTTTGTAGATGTATCAAGGCGAGATTGAGTGTTTGTTGGACTGCGCAACAACTCATACGATTCTGAGGAATCGGCAATTGTTTTCGGATTTTTCGCCAAGAGAATCGTCATTATCTACGATGACAGGAACTGGACTCGTAATTAAGGGTCGTGGCACTGCTCAATTCTTATTGCCAAATGGCACTGAAATTCGGGTAGAGGACGCCCTATATGCGCCTAAGGCGCCAAGAACCTTGCTAGCTTTCAAGGATGTGCGTGACAACGACTATCACCTCAGCACTTATGTTGAAAATGGAACCGAATATCTGTTGATTACCTCCACTGAGAATTTGCGTACTCGCATTGTGGAGAAGTGTAAGCGTGTTCGAAATGACATGTATTTCACAACCATTAGAGCCAATGAATCTCATGTTGTTGTCTTATGCGATTCAGATGCTTACAAGCTTTGGCATGAGAGACTCGGTCATCCGGGTCGTGATCTGATGATCCGTATTTTGAAATGCTCCCACGGTCATCCATTTTTCAGATCACAAAAGCACAGAGGGCGCCTCGGCCTCGGTTCGGCCGCCATGCCGTCGATAGCCGCCTCTCGGCTCCAAGGAGAGGTTCGGCCTCCTCCTGCTTCTCATGCTTCTGTAGCGATGTCTAATGCTCATCGTTCATTTTGCAAAGCTTGTTCACTAGCAAAACTTCAAGCAAGACCATCTTTTGCTATTGATAACAAACAGAATATTTCGTTCCTACAACGAATACAAGGTGATATTTGTGGACCTATAACACCAGAATGCGGACCATTTAGATATTTCATGGTTCTGGTTGATGCGTCAACGCGTTGGTCACACGTAGCGTTGTTGTCCACGAGGAATGCTGCATTTGCTAAACTCCTAGCTCAGATCATTAAGCTTCGGGCTCACCACCCGGACAATCCGATTAAGTCAATCAGACTGGATAATGCTGGAGAGTTTACGTCAAAGTGTTTCGACGACGATTGCATGTCAGTTGGGATCGAAGTTGAACATCTCGTGCCCCATATTCATTCTCAGAACGGTCTTGCAGAAGCAGCCATCAAGAGACTTCAGCTTGTTTCTCGGTCCCTAGTCATGGCCACTAACTTGCGGTATCGGCATGGGGATATGCATACTACATTCAGCTATGCTTATTCGTCTACGACCCGTAGATAACCAACCATTTAGTGCGTACCAGCTGTGAACTGGTTACGAGCCTGACATTTCGCATTTGCATACTTTTGGTTGTGCCGTATATGTGCAAATCACGCCTTTACTGCGTACTAAAATGGGTCAACAACGACGATTAGCTATTTATGTTGTATATGAAGCACTAACAATTGTCCGCTACATAGAGCATTCGACAGGTGATCTGTTTACTGCAAGATTTATAGATTGTCACTTTGATGAGACATCATTCCCGCCATTAGGAGGAGATGGGAACGCATCCGTCCCAAAGGAATGCCAGGAATTGAAGTGGTTCTCTCCCACTATGTCTCATTATGATCCCCGCACGTCTCAGTGTGAGACGAAAGTTCAACGCATATTAGAACTACAAAAGGTGGAGGATTCGGTGCCCGACTCCTTTACTGATATCGTGAAAGTGAGAAGATCAACCATACCTGCTGCGAATGTACCTGCAAGGCTTAACGTCCCTCGCCATGCGTGAGCAAGCGTCGCCGGTCTCGGACCCGCAGCCCTAGGTGCCATCGGCAACCTAGGCTCGGCACCTCCAAGTGGAGGGCCGGCGTCGACTTCGGATCCTCCTAGAAAGAGGGGGAGACCAATCGGTTCCAAGGACAATGTACCTAGAAAGAAGGCATGTGTCCAGGCACAAAGCGATCCATTCATCATCGATACTGTGACGCCGTCACACGAGATTGTCTCCGACTATACCTATGTCCAAGAATCAACTCTGAATCATCTGGGGGACGCCTCAGACTCACCGTTGATGTTGGAGAACAAGGAAATCTCACTAAACTACTTATGCATGCACAATCTTATGGAAAGAAATTCCATGTATATCGATGATGCATTCGCCTACGCCGTTGCTCAAGAAGTCATTGACGACGACGATATGGAACCCCGCACTGTTGATGAGTGTCAACGTAGGGCGGATTGGCCGAAGTGGGAAGAAGCAATCCAGGCTGAACTAGACTCTCTAAAGAAAAGGCAATTATTCGGACCGGTTGTGCCTACACCGCCGAACGTGAAGCCTGTTGGACATAAATGAGTCTTTGTCAGAAAGCGCAATGAGAATGGTGAAGTCCAGCGATATAAAGCTCGACTCGTGGCGCAAGGTTTTTCTCAACGCCCTGGAATTGATTATGAGGAGACGTATTCTCCTGTCATGGATACTATTACCTTCCGATACTTAATCAGTTTGGTAGTCTCAGAGAGACTCAATATGCAGCTTATGGATGTTGTAACAGCGTATCTTTATAGGGATCTAGATACGGAGATGTACATGAAAGTGCCAGAAGGATTTTCGTTACCCAAGTCAAGTGAGCAAAAACCATGAAGTTCATTTGCTATCAGGTTGAGACGATCTCTATATGGACTCCGAAAATCTGGTAGGATGTGGTACACATGGTTAAGTGATTACTTGATTGGGAAAGGATACAAGAATGATGAGTTGTGCCCTTGTGTGTTCATAAAGAGAACAAGTTCAGGATTTGCCATTATAGCCGTCTATGTTGACGATATGAACATCATTGGAACTCTGAATGAGATCAATGAGACCGCAAGCTACTTGAAATCCGAATTCGAGATGAAAGATCTGGGAAGGACTCGGTTTTGCCTAGGCTTAGAACTAGAGCACCGAAGTGGTGGAATCTTTATACACCAATCTGCATATGTCCGAAAGATGCTCAGGCGATTTAACATGGACAAAGTTATGCATCCTACAGGCACTCCCATGGTCGTTAGAAGTCTGGATATCAACAAAGATCCCTTTCGTCCGAAAGAAGATGACGAAGAGGTCTGGGAACTGAATATCCATATCTTAGTGCAATTGGAGCTTTGTTATACCTAGCTCAGTGTACTAGACCAGATATTGCTTTCTCAGTGAACTTGTTAGCTAGATTTAGCTCTGCGCCAACACAACGTCATTGGGTTGGAGTTAAGAACATCTTTCGATACCTTAAAGGAGCCCTTGACATGGGCTTGTACTATCGATACACTCATCAGGATTCGACACCTAGTCGATCTCTTGCATCCAACAGCACAAACCGTGGCTCGGATCGCCACCGGTCAGCCACCAAGACTGGCTTTGTCTCAGCCATCCGCCATCCTGCAATCATATCTGCCAAGACTGGCTTTGGCTCAGCCATCCGCCATCCTGCAGCCATATCCGCCAACATATCCGGACCCGAGGATGCTAAGTCGTGGTCCCGATACGGCTTTGGCGATACCCCCTCCTACTCAGATACACCAAATGATGTGATGGTAGGATTTGCTGATGCTGGATATTTGTCAGATCCACACAAAGGACGTTCCCAAACCGGTTATGTTTTTACCATTGGGAATACGGCGATATCTTGGAGATCAACCAAACAAACCCTTGTTGTTACCTCCTCGAACCATGCTGAGATTATTGCACTATATGAAGCAGTCAAAGAATGTGTTTGGCTTCGCTCAGTTATATCTCACATTCGAGAGTCTAGTGGACTTGAGTCTACTACGATGGGACCAACTTGCTTATTTGAAGATAATGCAGCATGTATTGAGCAGATGAAGTTGGGATACATCAAGGGTGACAATACTAAACACATTTCGCCTAAGTTCTTCTACAATCAACAACAGCAAGAGACTTTGAATATCCAAGTGAAGCAAGTCAGCTCAGAAGATAATGCAGCTGATCTGTTCACCAAGTCTCTACCTAAATCTACATTTGTGAAGCATGTAAAGCGCATTGGTATGTGTCGCTTATCCGAACTCAAAGACTGATTGACTATCAGGGAGAGTTCTCGTCTAGACTTCAGGGGGAGTCTAGTTATGCATGTCTCACATACTTGTAGTTGGTGCGTTGTACTCTTTTCCCTTAGACCATGCTTTTATTTTTGCCCAAGAGGTTTTTGTTTGTTGGCAAAGGTTTTAACGAGGCAACAGTTCATGCACCATTGAGGACGCGACACAAGGGGGAGTGTTCAAGGAAGGTTAATTCCGTAACTTCCATGGTGTGTCTTGTCCTAATAAGACTAGTAGTCTAGATTCTGTATTAGATAGGGAATCCCTGATTCACAGGGATACTTGATGTAATGCCTATATAAAGGTCTCTTTATCAATCAATAAAGGGACAGTTTACTATCAATCTATTTCTCCTACAACAGTTAAGAATTTAAACTTTTGAGTTCAACCGTGAGCAAGTTATTTTTTTTGGACTAAGTGAGCAAGTTTTTCTATAAAATCTAATTATCATTAGCTTCCCGGTGTAGTACATGGCTGGGAAAAAAAGTGTTCACCTCCTGCCGAATCAAATGACAGTATACAAAGATGTAAATAAATATAAGGAACACAATACACATAACTTGGGACCAAATGATTGGAAGGAAAAAAAAAAAATCAAAGAATCTAGAATCCAAGATGAGTTGGGTTAGGCAAGACTTTTGTCACACCATTTAATCGTATCATATGTTATCCGTGGACCTGCGCACATAGCCTTTGCACCTCTACCGTTACATCACCACGTGGCATCTCATTTTTGAATTTTCTTCCTTCTTTTATTTATTTTCTTAAAATAACCCAAAATTGACCGTTAAACCTGCGTCCATTACTCAGCTGAAGCAAAACGCTCTGTTTCTCTCTTCTCTATTCTTCCAGTTGAAGACAATGGCTTCCGATTACGCATTCAAGCAAGACGAATTGAACATTGATGAAGGCGTTGGGTACCCAAATGCGTACGCTAAGCTCTGCCGTGACCGCCGCGCTGGGTTGTATAGCCATGGCCCTCCATTCACTTTCATGCCTTATTGTCTGCCGCAACATGAGGTATGCGAATGTACCCTTTTTGAGTTTCTGTTTTCTTTGCTAGAAATTGAATGATATGGAAGCAATTGGGACTTATGTTCATAGAATGTTATTGAAAAGGTTCATCGAATGTTCATCGAATTGAAAAGTGAGTGCTGATTTGGGTCATAGAAACTATACTCAGATCAGGAAACTGAGAGAATGAACCTTTTTGAGGTTTTTGTTGGATTACTCATAGAGTTAGAGAACTATGGGCAGACAAAGTGCAAATTGGGTTTTAAAATGTGTGTAGATTTGGGTTTTGAAAATAGAAATTCAGGTCAGGTAAGACAAGGAATTGGAGACTTTTTTAAAATAAAAAAAAATAAAAAAAAAACTTATGATAGGTGTCCCTGGTAATTCATTGTGTGAAATAGTATTGATCATGGGTAGTTCTATAAACTTGATCCAATTTGTAGGCTTAGCCTGAAATTATCAAGATCAGTTTGAAAGTTGGTTATTGAAATTGAAGTATGAATATCCAATAATCTTTAGTTTATTCTATGCATAATTTGCAGCAACTGGTTTCAGATTTTGTAATGGATAATTGGGTTCTATTTAGTTTCCGAGAATGTTGATTTTTGTGATGTAATTTGGTTTCTAGGATCTGAGAGCAAGAGAATTAGAGAAGATGTTTCCCATTGTCGACCCCAAGGCAAAACCTACTGCCAGGCCCAAGATTTTTGTTAGTCTTCTGTGGAAGCAGCTCAACCACCTTGGGTAACCCTATTATACTTTTGTAATTTGTACAGAAACCTTTATAATGAACATAGCTGGACTTTAATCATGAATTGATGATAGATTAACTTCAGTTTCTACTTTGAATTTCAGGAATGCTGGATTCGATCCTGCAGTGATTCGAGTAGACCCGTACGGCAATGTTCTGTATTACCATGCTGATTCTGCTTCTCCTCTTGCTTGGGATATAGATCATTGGTTTCCTTGCTCAAGTATATTACTAATCACTCATCACTTGTCACTCATTACTCTATTCCTCTCTCTCATAAATAAAGTTTGTTTTTTGCTGAAACTTTAGGGGGAGGATTGACTGTGCCTAGCAATTTGAGGATACTACAGTGGCAAGCTTGCAAGAGGAAGAACAACAAGCTAGAGTTTCTGATTCCATGGTGGGATCTGCAGTTGGGGATATCTGTGAACCAGTTCTTATCCATATTTGCTTCTTCCAACTCAGATTTCAGGTAAGACTCCTTCATATTTCTACTTGCACATGTTTTTCAATGTAAAAACATCTATTGCTGCTATTCTGCTAACTCAGTAATTTGTGTGCTTCTATGACTACTGCAGACACAGAGCATTCTCATTTTTCTTCGCTGAAGGTGAAAATGAGGAACTCAATTCATTACAGACTGTAGATTCACATTGTTTTCCACAACATTTTGAAGAAGCGAAACAGAATCTGGGCTTAGCTCCGGCTGCTATTGTTGTGTCTCGAAGAGAGTCATATGGTTCTTCATCAGCTTTGAAATCCCTGGACTACAACAAGCAGATAAGGCCCTACTATCCGGCAATTGGTTAGTGCAACCTACTCAAAAATTTGTAGTGTACTTCTATTGTGAAAACAAATATCATAACCTTGTATTCTGTTCCCTTTTCCATTTTGTTAGCTGCAAGAAAAGTGAAGCCTTATTATTCAAAAGAAAATGAGGACCCAAACTTTGTTGCAAACCCCTACCAAGCCATTGTCATGGCTAGAGATTCCCTTAAACAAAGAGAAGAAGCTGCAAAGATGCAGGCGGAGATACAAAGCTTGGATGAGGAAGTGAACGAACTAAGGCAAAAAAATGAAGACGAAAAAGTCACCATTCGGAACTTGGAACTGACATTGATAAAGCGTCGGAGAAGGGCAGAGAAATGTAGGCGTCTAGCAGAGGCACAGTCATCATATAAGTCTACACTTGAAAAGATGATTCGCGATGCTATGCACCAGTAAGATTGGAAAAGAACAACATCTATGTTACTATGTAGAATACCCGTCATTTCTTGCTAAGAGTTTCGACAATTTAATTATTTGATTTTTTTTTCTTTTAGGTCTATCCTTTATAAAGAGCAGCTGAGATTGAACCAGGCTGCAAGTAATGCACTCATGGCAAGACTCGAGGCACAAAAGGCAATGTGTGATGCCTCGGAGAACCAACTTCACAAGAAGTACAAGGAGAGAGATGCGATTGAGAAACAGATCAGGCCTGAATGGGAGCAAGCAAGGAAGAGATCAAGAATGGATGATAGCTTAGACGAGGAGAGTGAAAGCAGGCCAGTTCTTTATCTACAAGGAATAAGGCCAAAGACACACAAGGAACTTCGAGTGTTTCTGGAGGAAGAACAGAAGGCATCTAATGCTGCTTTATCACAGAATGAAGATGAAAGGCAAATAGAACTAGCTGAAGAGCTTAAAAGACCTATAAAACGGTTGTCCATTGACGACCTTGGGGAGCAAGGCAGGTTCATTGTTGAATTAGAAGATGAGAACTCATTAGAGCGCAAAATGAGAGCACTGGAGGTAGAAGGGAAGAAGCAGAAGTTTCAATTTCCTGTTTTTCAAGAACCAGAAATCGAGGAAGATGAAGAAAGCAGGAAAGAGCGTGGAAAGGGGAATGTAGAGAAGTGGCTTCAAATTCTGTTGGAGAATTCTCCGGAAGAAGAGTTGGATACTCAAAATGAAAATGAAACAAACAGGAATGGTGATATAATCGAACAGTTGAATTTGAAGTACCCACAAAAGGAGCCTACGAATCTGAAGTCTCCAGAAGTTGATGCCAAAGAAGGTGTGGCACAGGTTAATGAGAAAAATAAGCAGTTAATTGTCCAAGAAAAATATGACGGTGCACAAGAAATGCGCTCTCCTGTTGAGGGAATTGTTAGTAGCAGGAAGAGCTTTGAAGGGAGGGAAAGAAGGGATAAAAGTACTGGGAAGGAAAGAAAAGTTGCAAGGTCTGAGAGTGCAAGAGTCCTTCGACGAAACCCATCTTCTCCATCAATAATCTTGGGAATTAAGAAGGGTGTTGACTGCATGAGAAAGAAGCCCATTGTAAGTAATGATGATGAAGAGAACTATGATACGGGAAACAATAGCTTCATGAAGTCATCCATGAAGACAATCAAGAAGGCGGTGAAAATGTGAGCAGAAGTTCAGTCCATTTGTTCACAGTTTGAACTGTGTATTCATTCTTTTTCTGTCCGTTTTTATTCCATATCATTCTTTTATAGGTATTTATTTATTTATTTGAAGAGTGCAAGCAGAGGCGTCAGGCGTCGATGAGTGAGAATAAGAGAATAAGAGTGAGAATAAGAGGCGTCAGGCGTCGATGAGTGAGAATAAGAGTGTTAGGTACTGTTTAGATTGGTTTGTGTATAAGATTGGTTTGTACGAGACTTTATAACAGCTTGTTGTCTATAAAATGAAGTTCCTTTTCCTTCTCCCTGTTGTAATTCTTGCACTCTATTTTACTTGAAATAAGGATCTTGATTTCCAGACTAGTCTAAAATCATAATTGCTAGAAGAATATGAAGAATAACTAGAAAAGAGTAAGAAAAATACCTGATACAGAGCCATTACGCCCATTAGACATTGCCAGGAGCTGAAACGGATCTGTTATCTCATAACTACTTCACGGCAAGTTCACTGCATGAAGGAACAGATCTTATGATGCTGTTCGTATATCTGCCGGTTAAGTTTCAGCGAGAGGTGTGAAAGCATTAACAATGCTACAAAATTAACGAAAAAAAATACAGATTCAACTTGGTACCAATACCATATTTGTTATTGAATAATTACCCCCTTTTCAAGTTTCCAGGGAAATTATGTATATCAGAAGTACAGACAGAACTACACTATACTAACAACTAGTGTGAGGATAATTCCCTGAGGTAAGAACAAAATTTCCTTTGAAGAGCCCTCAATCCAATCATCTTTTCTACTGCAGTATAATTATGGCCCAGAAAAACCACAAAATTCAGCAACACTGATATCTCAGCTCAGTCAGCTGAACACCATATTTTTATCTGAATTTACATGCTTTTTTCATGTTTGCTCAGCACTTTAGATTTATAAAAAAAGGGGTTCTCAATGATCAGGATCCCCCAGTGCTGATTCTTGAGCCTGGAGGTTTTCATGTCTGAATTCTACTCAACATTTGTTTAACATCTCAACTATCTCGCTTTCCCCAGTAACCTTCATCAGCACAAGTACAGAACCCATCCTTAAAATGGTGGAACTTTTCAGTATCCCTGACACAAATCTCCCGGCGCACGACCTTAGAGATAAACTTGACGGTACTGTGACAGCTTTGGCACATATAAAGATTCTTTGTCACCCATATAGGCGTCCCTGGGGCTGTATTAATGAGGCCAAATGCAACTGCTAGTCTCTCACTGTGTCCACAAAAGATCTCAGCTTTTGAAGCTTCAACTTCATCTTTAAGCCTACTTTCTGGCTCTGTGAAAGCCACTGATCTTATCATTTTCTCATAAAATCCCTCCAGAACTGCATTGAGTTCCTCTATTTGGGGGTGGAAGTTCTCACCACTTAGGAAAGCATGAACTTTTCCCTTTACTTCAACCCAACTGCACCCGGGATCTACAGTCAGCCCCCTGTCCCTCATCGTGTTTCTTACCATTGCAAGTTCTTCCCACATACCACTGTCAGCATAAAGGTTACAGATAAGTATGTAATACCCAACACTTTGTGCATCCAATTCAAATATTTTCTGGGCTGCAAGTTCACCAAGTTCAACCTGCTTGTGGATCACACAAGCATTTAACAAGGCTCCCCAGATAGCTGCATCTGGATTTACAGGCATCTTCTGTATAAATTCATGAGCATCAGCCAATTGCCCTGCGCGGCCAAGTAGATCAACAACACAGGCATAGTGTTTCAGATTAGGTGCAATGCCATAATTAAGTTTCATGCTAATGAAATACTCCAAACCTTCACTGACCATACCAGACCTACTACAGGCACACAGCAGCGCCATAAATGTGATCTCGTCTGGGTCTACTCTTGACTCTGTCATTGTATGGAATAGCTCAATGGCATTCCTTCCTTGCCCCCTCTGAGCATATCCAGTTAGTATGATATTCCACGCTGTGACATCGCTCTTGTTATGGTTGAACTGGTTCCATGCGGATCCCATCCTTCCACACCTTACATACATGTCTAGAACTGCATTGGGTAAAAAACCATCAAATGCTATTCCAGTCCTTAATGCATGAGCATGAATCTCCTTTCCGCACATCAAAGCTCCTATTCTAGCACAAGCAGATAGGATAGAAACCAAGGTTATAGAATTTGGTTTTAACCTGAGTTTCATCTGCCGAAATAAAATCAAAGCCTCAAAGCACCGGTTGTTTGTTCGAAGGCCGAGTATGATTGAAGTCCAAGATATAACATTCTTTCCTGGGATGTTGTGGAACACTTCCAATGCCTTGTCAATGCATTTACTCTTGGAATACAAATCAATTAGAGTATTAGCAACTATCACATATGATATCAGGCCAGTCCTGTCAGCAAGCTCATGAAGCTTGATACCCATATCTAAATTCCCTAAACAAGCACAAGCAGATATAACACTAGCTATAGTTATTTCATCTGGCATAATACCCTCCTGCTCCATAACTTTGTATGTTTCCACAGCCTTCTCAGGCAGTGCATTGTTCACATAACCTGAAATCATCGATGTCCATAACACCACATCTTTATCTTCCATTCTAGAAAACACTTTCTCCGCTTCCCCCAAATGACCAACAACCGAATACATCTGAATCAAAGAACTACACACCGATTCATCATCCACCATTTCTGTTTTCACAACATAACCATGAATCTCCCTCCCTAACTTGCCATCACCAAGAACCTCACAAGCAGATAACAAGCTAGTCACAGTCATCAAATCCGGATCAACTGAACACTCCCTCATCTTGAGAAACAGTCTCAACCCTTCCAAACACTCTCCATTCTCAAAATACCCCGAAATCATCGCGTTCCACGATATCCTATCCCTCCTAGGCATTCTATCAAACAACACACGCGCACTACCAACCTCCCCACATTTCACATACATTGTAATCAAAGCATTCACAATATCGACATCGGAGTCAAACCCAAATCTAATAACATGAACATGAACCTCCCTCCCCCTCGCCAAGTCGGGCACTCCCCCACAAGTCCTAAGCACACAAGGAAATGTATACACATCAGGCACAATCCCAGCCCACAACATCCTATGATACAAACTCAAGGCCTCATCGAAAAACCCCGCTTTCGCATACCCACCAACCAACACATTCCAAGAGAACACATCTCTCTCACCCATCCTCCCAAACACATACCAAGCATCACTCAAATCCCCAAACCTCACAAACATACTCAACAAAGCATTTCCAAGCCTAACACTCAAAAGGGTCATAGAATTCGATATGTACTTGTAGACACGTGCGCCGTCCTCGTGGGTTCGCTTCCACTCGCAGAGCCTGACAAGAGCAACATAAGCGTCCTCTTCTACTTTGAGTTGGAGCTCGTGCATAGAGTCCAGGAGCTTCAGGGCTTTGTCGAGGTTGCCGTGGCGGCAGAGATTGGTTAAGTCGGAGTTGGGGTTGTGGGCAGTGGCGGTGGCGACGGAGGAGGTGTTGCAGACGGTGGTTTGTTGGGTTTTAAGGGAGGAGATGTGGGGGGTTTGGAGGGTGGTGGAGAAGCTGAGGGTTTCGAGCTTGTGGTGGGTTTTGGGGGATTGAGGGTTTGGGAGGTGTTGGGAGTGAGGGAATTGGGAGGTGATGGCTGAGACCGCCATTAGAGCATGGTCTGGGTTTGGAAGTGAGGAAGAAGAAGAAGAAGAAGAAGAAGAAGAAGGGGTTTTGCTGGAGGTTTAACGGTTAATGGATAAAATGTGTGTGTTTTTTATTTATTATTATTATTTTTTATGTACAGGATATATTATGATATTTTGTTGTCTGATTAACGGCCACCACAATTTAGTATCAAATCTTTGTCTTCTCAAGCATAAAAGCAACTTGGTTATCAGTGAGTTGTGGTTTCGGTGGTTAACTAACCTAATTGAATAAAATATTTAAAAGGATGTGTGAATAGGTATTTTAGATCTGTTAATAGCAATACCTTTTGTTTAATCAAACAGATTATATTGCTTAATCAATAGTCAGTAAACAGATTACATCATATGTCGAGAGTTCTATAGAATGTGTTGAGCAGAGGCTAATAAGCACCAGAACTGATACTCTCAGTTTTTACAACTGAACGTAAAAATAACAAGTGACTACCAAGAAAACTCGTAACCTAGTACATGACTCAAAATAGTTAGACGAGTAAGTTTGCCTAGGGAACGCATTTAGTGTACGAAAATACTAATAACTAGTAGAGAGTCTCTCATAAATGTAACAACTAAAGGCGTAAAGGGTCATATGATATAATGGACCAAAGACGAGCCAAAATCAGTAATCCACTGTAATGAATCTGGATTTCGAACAAGTCCATACTTCTCTTCCTTGTCCTTATTGGTGAACGGAACTTATGCTCTCGACGGCGTAGGCACCACATAATACAAGTAAAGCCCCTCAATGTGCATTCCGGGGTCCCAAACTCTTATTTTCCACTTACTTCGTGGAGAGTTATTGATCACCTTAAATAACAGTCTCAAAACCTTGATTAAATTCCAAACATAAGTGCCGCCTTGCCGAGAGTTTGATCCATAAAACTAGGCACATCACCTAGCAATCTCCCATCCAAATCTGACCCAAGAACCTACTCTGCAAAGATGGAACAGCCGACCTAAGAAAGAGATATGGTCATTCCTTCCTCACAGCAAATTTTGAAGAGAGAAAATTCGTGAATACTATGATGATAAAAGTCTTGTAGATAGATGTTGGACGCTTAGTAGATCGAGGCTGAGATGCTTGGTAAATTGGTGGGAAGCACTCAAAAGGGTCGTGCGGCTGGAGCCACATAGGGTTTTCTCTTGGCGCTCCTAAATTCTCGGATCTCCTTTTAGAAAAACACATACTATTGACTTCTTGGATTGCCTTAGTTGCTCAGTTTTTTCTACTAAATGTTTATATGGACGTCCCTAATACAGATTTGTCTAAGTGTCTCTGTGACGAGCATGATTTTAATTAGGATGTTTTATATATTTGTTTTTGTTGTAGAATAATCGGAATTGGTCTACTCATTTCATTGATAATCCCCTTTATATAGGGTGAGTATTACAACGGTAATAGGAAATACATTAATGACAATAATGACTACATAATTATCTATCGTCAGTTATATTGACGAAGGCACATAATACGTTTTTCCTTCAACACTCCCCCTTGTGCCGAGTCAGAGATTGAATGGTGCATGTGGTGTTGCCTCATTAAAAACCTTGCCAAGTAACAAAAACTCAATGGGAGAAAATAAAACTTTGGTCGAAGGACAAAAAGAGCGCAACGCACCTATTACATTTGAAAACAACATGTATGTGCTAGACTCCCCCTGATGTCTGCACCTCCCCCTGATTTTTACATTAATCATGGGATTCTCCCTGATTCTTTCATTTGATCAAGGGAGCTTCAGTAACATTAGCATAGTTATGCATTTTCACATGTTTTTCCAAATATGACTTTGAGCAATGATTTAGTAACTAAATCTTGCCACATCGTCCTCAGATCCAACTTGATTTACTTTGATCTTGAGGATAAGGTTGTTCATGAACTGAATGCATAGGTTCATATTGAACATCAGGTTCACTCGTGGTATGACCTTCATATAACAAAATAGTCATAACTTCGTCTAGAGTATGAGTGAACCATTAAGAGATTTGAAATTGATCTGTGATAACAGATTTTCTTATCTCACCTTTAATGCGTTTTTCTTTACGCATAGTTAGCTATGACGTGGATAATTTCTTTATCATGTCACATTCTATGTAGAGATTGAATAAGCCCAAATCTTTCATATCTTTAATGAAAGAACGATTTGCGTTGCGTAGGCGCAGAGCTAAACATAGCTTTACAAATTTACATCGAATGAGAGGTCGAGTCTTACATATTATGTTTAAGTACAATCATGCGTCATTGCACTTGTATAGGAATTTCATTTCCCAATACTTCTTCGTCATCTTCCTTTAGATGAAAAACGGATCTATTGTTAGAGTAAAGACTTCGACTGATCATGGGAATATCTGTAGGCCTCACTTTATTCTTTAGAGTGCCTAAGCCGATTGATGGATGATCACCATCATTACAGTCCTTGAGTTCCATTTCAAGACTGTGTATTCCCAAAATCTTTTTCATTCTCAACTTAGGATTTACAATACACTGAGTTTCTCTTATTTCATTTGGAGTTCATATATATATCCATAATGAAAACGCAAGGGCATAATTCATCAATCCCTTTCCAATCAAGTAGTCACTTTAGTGAACGTTTCAATTTCTTTTGCAAACGTACTCATGTGATCTAGAGTCACTTGATTTGGGTGGATCAAGTCCGTTTAGGATCCTCATGTATATCTCTTAATTTAGATCCCCATAGAGATATATGTTTTGATCACTTTTCGTAAGCTGCATGTTCAGTTTTTCGGAAACTACCAAACTGACAAGGTAGTGGAGTGCAATGACATCCATTACGAGAGTTTGTCTCATCGTAGTCCATTACGAGAGAATATCTCCTCGTAGTCGATTCCAGTGCGTTTTTGAGAGACCTTGCGCCATAAGGTGAGTTTGCATACTCTTATTCTCATTACGCATTCTAACAAAGATATATTTGATAGGGTTTATATTTGCGGTGTCGGCGTCACCTGCCCAAATACCTATCTCTTTGTTTATACTGGATCGCTTCTTTCCATTATGCCAGTTTACTAAGTTGACATTTTTCAACGAAGTATGGTTCGATAGTAGACTCATTATTCCACGTCCTCATGTACACTAGTGTAATGTGTTTGTAGAGATCTCTATACTTTAAGGATTGGTTCTAACATTTGAGGCGTCCCCCAATGATAACCACAATCCATAAATATTCTCATGAGACGGATTTGAGTATCACTGATCAATAGATCAGGTTGTGCCAAACTTGTTTTCTTCCTTTACACAAGTATGTATCGAACTTAAGGTGGCCTCCCCCTCTTCCTTGGAGAGCCACGGCCTGTGACGCCATTTATGCCACTTATGGCGTCACCATGCCACCATCCATGGTGGCAGTGCAATACCCAATTCCTCTTGGGTGGTACCATGTCCTTTTGATAAAACACAATCCTTGCAGGTATATTTGCAGCAGGTTTATGTGATCTCGTCACTTTAATGTATAAGATATCTACACACCTTACTTTGTGTGATTTTTGGGGATCGAGATGAGACACAGTGGGGACAAACCACGACAATTCCTGTCGTTCCACTTGAACATGCTTGTTCTTATCTCCCCCTAACGACGGGAAGACTGTCTCATCAAAGTGACACTCCGCAAATCTAGCGGTGAAGAGATCGCCTGTCAAGGTTTCGACATAGCGGACTATAGCTGGAAGTTCATATCCAGCATAAATATTTATTCATCTCAATGGACCCATCATTGTGAGCTGTGGCGGCGCAATTTTGGCACATAAAAACATTTAATGGAGCTCAAGGATTGTAGATCCGTGTCAATCCAAAAGAGCTCAAGGATTACAAGTTCGTTTGAAATCCTTTAAAATCCTCACACATAGTCACTAGCTATGGTGTAAATTGGTTCAATGATGTTGGCCATGGATGAAAAAGTAACGCTGCATGCAAAAATTGCATAACCCAAAACGGAAGTATTGGTGTGCTTTACCAATATTAAGACTATTACTGTAGTCGTTTTCCGTGAGACCAATTGGGTTTTTATATAGGAATATGATGTCCATTAAAAATCCCATATAATAAGCCATAAAATCATCACACCTACGGAAATTAACCCGGCCTAGGTGCTTTGACTTTCTAGCATAAGCAGCATAAATTTTAATTGTGGATGGTGTCATGACACGTGACCAGCGTGTCGACACAACAACCAACACCATAAAATATCTATGGTGTCCGCAAGTTGGTTGAATCGATCCACTGAATCCTCTTTTGATTCAATATAACAACATAATGAGGAACTCATGTGTCCTTTGCATATGATGATCTCAATCATAATTGTTTTAACGAATAGGCTTTGAATGATGTACTTTTATCCATAAAATCACGACGGATAGGAGAAGCATAATAAGGTATAAATGCATATGCTTGTGCATCAAATATATTATAATGCCACATTGGGGGAGCGGCGGGATTTAGGAATTGAACATACGTCTTCAACCCTATATGACAATATTTGATGATCAAATGTTCATTGATCGTCCTCAGATTCGTATGTGAACCATATTCTTCTGGTGTTTGCTTCTATTTATCCAAAAATATGGGTGTCCATAGTAGTTTCTTTAATGTATGGATCACCAGATCAAAGCCAATCTATGTCAGAATTCCAAAAGATCATTTTCTTATGACGTTGGATTTAATTAGCGGTTACTTAGAACCTACTAAGTTGACATATAATCTTCTCTAATACTCGTTTACATTCGCAGTCATTTAGAGGTAATGCAAATGAGCTCAAATGAATTCTCACTTGTGTCTTTTTTCACATGAACATCGTGGCATAAATTTCTTTAAAATATAGGACAAATTCAATTTTCTCTTATCGCATAAATTGTCAATTTGACATATGCTCAATATATACATCGAAACGTAACTCAAGTTCTTTAGAGTAACTCGATGGGGATTGTTATAAAAACTTTGGTAATCCCAGTTAGGCAGGTGCATTATGAATCCCAAAGGAACAGATATACCGATCCTTATCACTTTCATTATAGTACTACAGTTCTTCAGTACTATTGTGCTATATTAGTACCATTGTCCTTCAGTACTATTATTCTAGGGATCACATGGTGCGTTTCTTTGTCCACATTTCGTTGTGTTATGCCTATATTATGTCTTTGTACACAGTTCTTTGTGCCATGCCTATATTATATTGTTTTTCTTTATGCAATACTTTGCAAAGTTAGATATAGAAAATTGAATCATGTATATTATGAATAAAATTTGAATAATCTCAATTCCTTTAGAGAAATTTCAAAAATGAACGTGCCAACGATTACATTTAGTCTTATCCAATTTAGAGAGAGAAACTTTAAGACAAAAAGTCTAATTTAGGACCAAAAGTCGTATTTAGGCGTAATAGCCTTTATAAGGATATTTTAGAAATTTATAAGTAGACTAATCAACGTCTATTTTGGATTGAGCCAGATCCTTTGTGCTCTTTTAATAGCTGCAATGATGAGATGTGTCATTTTGACATATTCTTCCCATATGTTATGTCTTCAGTTGTAAATTCATTTTCGATGTTTTATTGAAGATACTTTTCCAAAAAATCCACGTACTCATATGATTCTTCATACTTATTGAAAGTCGTAGCTAATTTTTTGCTAGCGTATGATGTACGTATCAATAATTCATTGAATTCCAACAATGGCAGAGTGTTTCACTGCACATGACATGTCCCCTATGTCATCTTTTAAATATTACATTGTTTCCACTTACTTTTGGATGATTATATGAATTTTACGTCCATGGTAATTACCCTTTGTTTTAGGGTCGTTGCATTATTTTGCCCAATTTGTTCAAGAATATATATTTTTCTAAGACATTACATCGTCATTGCCTTTTGATTTAGGGTTGTTTTATTTTTCAAAATGTGTTCCCGGAAATTTCTTTTTCTCATACCTTACATTGTCATTGCCCTTTGGTGTAGGGTTGTTGCATTACTTTGCATAATTTGTTCCAGGGAATTTTTTTTTTCTTAGACCTTACATTGTCATTCAAGATATTGAAATTATTTATTTTGCTATTTACATAAAGCAATTTGTATAAATATACCATGCTCAAGCCTTAGTCGGCTTAATAGGGGAATTTGGAACTCAAATTCTTCAGAGTCCAATATGTCAAAACTAAACTGTGATGGTTAAACCATCTGTAAAATATAGGAAGAATAAAATATATTAGTTTCGCGGTCTATGACATTCACGACAACTAAAATAAACCAATATACTTTATGGTAAATCCGATGCTTCGTGAAATTTCATTATCACAATAAAATTTTGATTTTTCCATATTCATTGCATGTAAAGCTAATGAAATTTCATTATCATTGCTTTTTATATAATCAAGAAGATATCCATGATGAAATTTTTTTCAAGAAATTAAAATTGGATCAAAGCTGGGGTTAGAATCTTCCTTCTTTGCCGACGAGGCAGTTGTCGGCAGAGTGCTTGGCGTTTCTTTTACCGACGAAGAAGTTGTCGGGAAAAGAGATTCGGGGGGATGAGACCTTCTTTGCCGACGAAAATGTTGCCGGCAGAAGGGTTTTTTAATGGGATTTTTCTCCTTTGCCGGCGGAAAAAAATATAGGGTTTTGGGTTTTTTTCTTTTTTTTTCTTCTCTCTGGCTAAAGCAAAGTGCTGATAACGTGTTGTAGAATAATCAGAATTGGTCTACTCATTTCATTGATAATCCCCTTTATATAGGGTGAGTATTACAACGGTAATAGGAAATACATTAATGACAATAATGACTACATAATTATCTATCGTCAGTTATATTGACGAAGGCACATAATACGTTTTTCCTTCAACAGTTTTCTTTATTTGTGTGTTTTATTGCTTGATGAGAAGTTAGTGATATTTACTGCCTTTTATAATTTTAGATTAGAATCCATATTCTTACTAAACCCTAGGATTGTTTGACTAAGTTATTTGGTCATACTTATTTGATGCTTGTGTAGAAGCATCCAGCTACATTCTAGTAAACAACACGTGTTATTCATCTTTTAATTCTCGTACGTCTCTTTCACTTTATTAAAACGGGTCAGCCTCCTCTCTCCTTCTTTTCTTCCTTTTCTTCTTCCACAAACCCTTCTACTTAGCTTGTGCTTGAAAGCTCAACGTTCAATTAAATGCCCAAGTCTACGGTTTTTCAATAATCTCAAAGAGACTGCCCTTGAACTCGCTGCCCAAATTCTTGTGTCAATCGCAACTAATTTCAGTGAGACTAAATCTCCTCGAACTCACTTATTTTGGTCTCAGCTATTCCAAAAGTTTGGGCATGAATTGTCTTTGAATCTTGTTTAGGTTGTTGGATTGTGTTCGTGGCGGATTTAGTATCCGGCGAACGGTCAGCACGTTGGGTGGCGAACGTCAATGTCTGTCCTGTTGTGATTTGTGCGAGCGTGCCAATACCTTTGAGTTAGGTATAACTTCGATGCGGACGACCTCTGGCGAGCATACTTCTTCGGCGAGTGTACGTCTCTGGCGAGCGTGTCTGTCTGCTCCCAATTCCTGACTTCCTGATCAAGCGACTGTTACGCGGGTATTGACAAGACCGGCGTAAGAGGCTCGAATAAGACCTAATAAGAGTGTACTAGGATTTTTCTCTCAACCTATTGCAGATCGAGTAATCTTACTTTGATCCAGGGATGCAAAGCAGAGCAATAATTTAAGACCGCGGGAAACGATCCTTTTCCAACCTACAGAAGATTGGTTTGTGTTTTGTTACCTGAGTAACGACTCGATTGGCTACGGCGTAGCGACTGACGCTGGGTGCTTCAGCAGACACGAACACGAGACGAGCGAGCGACTCTGTACGTATGGCGGCTGGGTGCGGCTCTGTACGTATGGTGGCTGGTTGCGGCTACGATGTGCGGATATGCTGGAAGCGATAGGTCTCAGCGACGCTCACACGAATGCAAGGCACACTTAAACAACCGTACAAGGATACAACGACCGGTGGCGAGCGTAAGGTTGCAAGGAGGTTGGAAGGTGGTTGTTTGCTGTTGGTGGAGGCTGTGCGCGTAAGATGCTCTGGAGAGGCTTTGCAAGGATTGCGATGAGCAAAAGCTTGTGTTTGTTTGATTGATCGGGGATCTTCTTTACGTTGTGCATGAGCTCTTTATATAGAGGATGTCAAACCCTAATACTTGCGTATCAAGTAGCATAATGGATTCGGAGATCGACCATGATTCAAATACCATAAACCAACCCCAATTCGGATTCCTAAAGGAACCCCAAATCCTTCCCAGAAAAGGAAAAGATTAAATGTGTATTTAGATTATTCTTTACTGAATAACCTTATGGGCCTCGACCCAAAGTTTTAGACAAATGTTAGTTTCGGCCCAAACATTGCCCCCCAGCCTTTGAAATTGAGAAGTCCGGTGAAATTGATAAAGGTTAGAAAGCCCAACCCAAACCTCTTTTAAAAACTCTGAAGTATTGTGTCGTTCCCTCTTCCGAAACAACTTTACCAAATCGAGCTTAGACAACTATTCACCAAAAACCTCGACCGCCGCAAACCCTACCGATTTGATTTGAAGAACCCCTTTCGGATTCTACAAAAACCAGATTGAGAACCATTAATCCACACCCTCAACCTCCATTTCTTCAACCGGAAACAACCATGGCCAACGAAATTAAGTATCACCAGGCCGCAAAATCAAAGGAGATGATGACCTCTAACCTAATCGAGGTCGGAAGTGCCTACCAAACTTCGATCATACCACCCGACGACTTCGGCCGTGCCGGACTGGGCCCACGGCAACAAGAGCTAGGTCCAAATTCAATTCAACCTTTCTTTAGCAAAGTCCGACCCGACCCGGTAATCTTCCGAGAAGAGAGTGTCTCTTGCAAAGATTGGCAAACGTCCAACCACCACGAAGTTCCGGTAGCCTATTCCTCCTGGCCGCTGCCCAACCCATCCATGGTAGAATGGTATCACCAAAGAGAAAGACGCGATGAAAGCAGATGGCGGGCAGCAGGAATTGACGAAATCCTTCGCATCAGCTTCGCCCTCAATCCCAAGGGAGGAAACAGGTGCGCCATAATGCCCCTAGTAAGCTTCTGGAACCCATCTGTCAATACCTTTGATCTAAGCTTTGGTCAAGTTAGCATTACTTTGCTTGATATGTATGCTGGTCTAGGTTTTCCCTTAGGGAATAAACCCTTTGATGATGTTGATTACCCTGAGGCAGATGTCCCCTTAATTTCCTTTCCAGAACCCCATACTAAAAGCTTTTCTAATTGGATAACCACATTCCAAGACCAAAGGGATGATATTGGTGGAATAGCTTTCCTAGACTTCTGGTTGAATAAGTTTATATTCTGCTCAACCGCCAATAAGATGACCCGAACTTATAGAAGGATGGCCGAAGTCTTATAAGCCAGGAAAGAAATTGGCCTAGGCTAACTAGTGCTAGCCCACCTATATAGGTGTCTGCATACCCTGTCTCTCTCGCCTTTGAACTGTAAAGTTTCTGGCCCTCTTTCGATACTAGAGATCTGGGCACAAATGTATTTCCCTAGGTTAGCATCTCCTGAGCGTATAATTCTTGGGGAAAATAGGGTATCAGGATTAGCATTCGCGGGATGCAAACCCCATTATGATCAAGGCTATGTCGTCTGCCTGGACATAATTTTTAATACCGATGCTCAAGGCTTCCCCTCAGAAGCACAATGACTCATTCAGAGTTTGTACCCAAGAGCATTGAAGGATGGCTTCCTGCCCTCTAGTCGTCAATGTGCAGCAGGCCGAAGGCTATTCCTTCAGTGTGTCTCAATGGCAGACCTTCCTCTGTTATCTTCGGACAAAGGAGAACAAGGTGTCGAAGTGTACGCTCCCCACTTGTTCGCTCGCCAACTCGGCCTAAGTCAAGCTCTACCCTATCCGCCAGTGCAAAGCCTGAACATGTTCTCAGCCTGGCGGCCAAGCAAAAACACTCCCGCTGACGAGGATGCCAACCTTGCCTCTGCCCTCCGGCCCGCCGAATATCCCAATCTAGATTGGTGCGAGGCACTAGAACTTTCTGACCAAGTTAGTGGAGACTACCTAACCTGGTGGATGCAGCTCAGAGGAGAATTCTTTGAGAAAGGTTCTTTTCATTACTTCAGAACCTTTTTCGGCCAACAGCGGAACTTCCTGACTGCTTCAGACCTCAAGGTCCTTGACGGAGGGCCTCTTTACCCCGAACCAGAGTTTGAGCAGGTAATTTCACAACTTTTTCTGACTGATCATGTGTAAAGATTTGGAGGTGAAAAAATCACTAACTGATCTTTCTTGCTCACAGACTTCCGATAAGGCAAACAAGAGCAAGGGAAAAAGGAAAAGCTCACAGACCTCTGCAAGCCAACCTGCCAAGAAGAAGGCAAAACCCCTTGTCGCGGTTGAGGTAGCCGAAGAAGAAGAAGAATCTGACGATGAGCCAGTAAGCACTACCAGATCGGACAGAATAGCCGACGAAAAAAATTTCGTCTACTATGCCAAATTTTCGTCGGTTATTCCTTCTACCGACGAAACTTTCGTCGGCTCTAATTCGTCGGTAAAAGGGCGTCAGTAAATCGAATGGCCGACGAAAATAACAAAATCGTCGGTCATTCCAAAATTATCACCGACGAAAATTCATTTTGTCGACCAAACCTTGGCAAAATATCCGAAGAAATTCGTCGGATATTTTCGAGTATGGCCGACGATATCGTAAACTATAGCCGACGATATCTTCTGTTTCGTCGGCTATTTGTTCTGAAATATAGCCGACGATTTTATCTATTTCGTTGGGTATTTCATCAGAATATATTAATATTTTAAGAGGCATTAATTAGTTATAGCCGACGAAATAATGTGATTTTCGTCGGTTATAAAAGTTATAGCTGACGAAATAATGCCAATATCGTCGGCTATTCTTACATTTTGGGGAAAAAAATTAAATTAATTTCTAAATTACCATTCCAAGCAACCTGCAATTCACAATGACAATCCATGCATTTACACCAACAAGAAACACGTCTAAATGACTTATTTAATTTGTTCCAATATACATAAAATATAACCCTAATCATCACCTAAAGCACTAAAGTCCACCACGTCATCCCCAGCATCCTGCTCTCCATCATGTTCGTCATCCTGCTGAATGAACTCGGGAGCTGTCTGCATTGGAGGTTCATCTAACGGCTGAAACCGGGGCGGAGGTTCAAGGCCTTGTTGTTGTGCCGCGAACATAGCATACCACCAGTTTTGTTGGCCAACGTAGTTCTGTCGCCGAATTCTCTCGCATTCAGCATGCCAACTGGACATTTTCAAATGATTCTGCTGTGTTTTGCGTTGTTGCTCCTGTGATCTGCGTTGTTGCTCCTGTGATCTTTGGAACTGGGCCGCCAATCTTGCATTTTCTTCTGCCAATCTCTGCATTTCCCCCCTCATCTGTTGGCTGTCCCCGCCTCCCTTCTTTTGAGCTCCCTTAGTGGTCTTCAGGAGCCCTATTCCATACATGTATGGAAAAAAATTCAACTTTAGCTGACAACGTTAAAGGCTCGATCGGAACGGTCAACCGGGTGAGTCAAACCTCTAAACGCTGAGAAATGGTAATTGGACTGTCTAAATGACGTTTTTTGGCCTGACCTTCAACAGTAATAGTTTCAAATCGATGAGATGCAACTAATCGTATAAAAATTTTCCTCAAAATATTTACCGAAGGTAACGCTACCATTAGACAAACGAAGGAATAAAACCTTTGACCGCATCTTTCGACACTCATATTTTATCGGAATCTTGTCATTTTTCAACCGTAGACGTATTTCATTATTTCGGTCATATCTTATTTCACAACATTTTTGCATTTGAAGGATGAAGCAATGGTTTATCGTTAGTGATAGAAAATTGAATATGGTCATTTTTTGTTTTTTGTTTTTAAATTATAGCCGACGAGAGACTCGTACTCGTCGGCTATTCTTTTGTCGTTTTCTGTCTAAAATAAAATATGTATTTTTCAATATACTTATAGCCGACGAAATAATGAATTTTCCGTCGGCTATTATGAGTATAGCCGACGAAATAACAAATTTTCGTCGGCTATTATATGAAAGAAAAAAAACAGTTGGCAAGGAAGTTCAAGCAAAGTTCAGTTGGCAGTGCTGTTTATCTGCACCGAAAACTGTACTCTGTCTCGAAGGACTGGAAACCCTCTGACTCAAATGAAAAAATGGATGAGTTGGTCGAGACGATAGACTTGAATGAACGAATCAAGGCAAAAGTTAACCGCAACATTCGGCACACAGATTTTATCGGAATCTTGTCATTTTTCAACCGTAGGCGTATTTCATTATTTCGGTCATATCTTATTTCACAACATTTTTGCATTTGAAGGATGAAGCAATGGTTTATCGTTAGTGATAGAAAATTGAATATGGTCTTTTTTTGTTTTTTGTTTTTAAATCATAGCCGACGAGAGACTCGTACTCGTCGGCTATTCTTTTGTCGTTTTCTGTCTAAAATAAAATATGTATTTTTCAATATACTTATAGCCGACGAAATAATGAATTTTCCGTCGGCTATTATGAGTATAGCCGACGAAATAACAAATTTTCGTCGGCTATTATATGAAAGAAAAAAAACAGTTGGCAAGGAAGTTCAAGCAAAGTTCAGTTGGCAGTGCTGTTTATCTGCACCGAAAACTGTACTCTGTCTCGAAGGACTGGAAACCCTCTGACTCAAATGAAAAAATGGATGAGTTGGTCGAGACGATAGACTTGAATGAACGAATCAAGGCAAAAGTTAACCGCAACATTCGGCACACAGATTTTATCGGAATCTTGTCATTTTTCAACCGTAGGCGTATTTCATTATTTCGGTCATATCTTATTTCACAACATTTTTGTATTTGAAGGATGAAGCAATGGTTTATCGTTAGTGATAGAAAATGGAATATGGACACTCAGATTTTTTTTTTAAATCATAGCCGACGAGAGACTCGTACTCGTCGGCTATTCTTTTGTCTTTTTCTGTCTAAAATAAAATATGTATTTTTCCATATAGTTATAGCCGACGAAATAATGAATTTTTCGTCGGCTATTATGAGTATAGCCGACGAAATAACAAATTTTCGTCGGCTATTATATGAAAAAAAAAAAACAGTTGGCAAGGAAGTTCAAGCAAAGTTCAGTTGGCAGTGCTGTTTATCTGCACCGAAAACTGTACTCTGTCTCGAAGGACTGGAAACCCTCTGACTCAAATGAAAAAATGGATGAGTTAGTCGAGACGATAGACTTGAATGAACGAATCAAGGCAAAAGTTAACCGCAACATTCGGCACACAGATATTATCGGAATCTTGTCATTTTTCAACCGTAGACGTATTTCATTATTTCGGTCATATCTTATTTCACAACATTTTTGCGTTTGAAGGATGAAGCAATGGTTTATCGTTAGTGATAGAAAATGGAATATGGACACTCAGATTTTTTTTTTAAATCATAGCCGACGAGAGACTCGTACTCGTCGGCTATTCTTTTGTCGTTTTTTGTCTAAAATAAAATATGTATTTTTCCATATAGTTATAGCCGACGAAATAATGAATTTTTCGTCGGCTATTATGAGTATAGCCGACGAAATAACAAATTTTCGTCGGCTATTATATGAAAAAAAAAAAAAACAGTTGGCAAGGAAGTTCAGGCAAAGTTCAGTTGGCAGTGCTGTTTATCTGCACCGAAAACTGTACTCTGTCTCGAAGGACTTGAAACCCTCTGACTCAAATGAAAAAATGGATGAGTTGGTTGAGACGATAGACTTGAATGAACGAATCAAGGCAAAATTCTTTATGAATATGCTTAGGTTATGTGAGTCATCTGGTGAGAAATTATTGGTTTTCAGTCAGTACCTCCCACCTTTGAAATTTTTAGAGAGTAGGGAAAGTCGTCACAAAGCAGCTGTTATCTTGAATAGCTTGGTCGTAAACATATCTTGGTACATGCAGGTTTGTCTTAGTTTTTTTTAAGAATCAGAGTTGTCTTTAGAAATTAGTGGATTACAAATGAAAGGATTACATCATCTAAATTACTTAATCCGTCGGATTGTAATCGGAATCATCAGATGAGTCTTCTTCAGTTTCTGAATTGCTCGATAGGGGTAATCTATGTCTTTCCTCACCACTAGAGTCCTCGTTAGTTTCTTCATTTGGATCAACATCAACAAGCAGTGGCTCTTCACGTCGAATTCGCACCGGCGTGTCTAGGCGAATAAAAGAGGAGTTAGGAATACCGTTTGAGTTGGGCTCTTGATACACGGTGCCACCTTCCTCGTTCTCTTCAGCCACTCCAAGTGTAGACGCCCGGTAAATGTTGCGATGGTGGATAGTGTTGACTACTTTCCACTGGTCACCCTTGGCGAGATCATCAAGATAAAACACTTGTTTCACCCATGTGGCTAAAACGAACTGGTCATCCTCATACCATGATGTACTAGTATTCACAGAAGTTATGCCGTATTGATCGGTTTTCATGCTCTGCGGCCGTGTGTCAAACCATCTACACTTGAAAAGGTGCACTTTCATGTCTTCCCCATAATGCAGTTCCACAACTGAATGGAGAACACCGTAATAGTCAACTCCATCATCCCCACCATGTGCCATAACCCCTGAATTTTGTGTTTTCAGTCTGACATCTCTCTCTTCACATCGAAATAACACACCATTCACCTTGCACATCGCATAAACTTTTGAATAGACCGGCTTCATCGCTAGAAGTCTGAGTTCGTGCGACCAATTTGGGTGATTATCATTTTTAATAAGGTCCATCTACAACCATCAGAATCAACTATAAATATGAATAATTATACACAATAATATATAAATACGTATAGAATAATGTTAAAGTTACGTACCCAGCGGTCGAAATACTCTGCGAATGTCCGGTTGTGGTAATCGAGATCACCTCCTACTTGTTCACAGTTTAGATGCATGTTCTTCCAAAACTGAACTTCTAAACAGTTAATTAGTACCCACCAATGTGCAATGGCTACCTCATAATCTTTCAACTTGTAGGAAACTGGTATTTTTCCACCTAGTACAACATCGTCGGAGAGTATGGAAAGATTGAATTGTGAAGGTACATCTTCCGGTATGCTTTCCTGTAACGCTGCTAAATACAGGTTCATGTAGGTGACGCACAAGTTTCCTATTGCCTGCTCCCGTCAACTTATATCGGTCAGAATGACATATCGGACATGCGTCAAGGCTAGCAAGGTCATTCCCTTCTGCATCTTTACCCCAGAAGAGAACGCAGTCAAATGCGCATGCATGGATCTTAATGTAGGAAAGCCCTAGATCTTTTAGGATACTTCGGACCTTACGGTGATTAGTAGGATTACGATGACCCTCCTCCAACAACGAAGAAGTGTATTGTAGATATTCATCCACTTGCCTGATAGTCGATTTTGTCTCGACTTTAATCCTCATTACTTCCATCACACTTTGAAGAACTGTCTTCTCTGAACTTGAAGACACAGGGGTCTGTTGCAATGCAATCAGTTTGTTGTACTTGTCAAAGGCAGCAGTGTTGACAACTTGTGTGAAAGGCTGCACCGGGTCATGCATATATTGTTCCCCACGTACACCGCTTTCAAAAGGAAACACGTCGTTGACGAATGCCATTGTTGGATCGTTGGATGTACTACTACTGCCCGCCTAAAAAAACTGCCCATGATCATGCGATCCATCTAATGATGGCTCACCGTGATATATCCAACGTGTGTACTTCGGCCAAAACCCATTACTCTTTAGGTGCTCCCACACTGTCCTAATCGGAAATCGACACATATCACTGCGACACCTACATTTATTGTACGGGCAATAATGGGATTCATTCCCTTTTGCATTTTCCTCGACGAACTGTAAAAAATTCACAACTCCTGTAGTGTATCGTCGGTCATGCCTTGAAAGCGAAATCCAACTCTTATCCGGATCCATATATAGCCTGAAAATAATATATATATATATGTATATATATATATATATATATAACTTTAATTAATAAGAAATTAATTAACACACACATATATATATATATATATATATATATATATATAAGTCCTTAATAATTAATTACATTACAATATATATTATTATCAACATCAACTCATATATATATATACCCTTAACAACCATTATTTAAGTTACACTATATATCAACCATTATTTAAGTTAATTACACTATCAACAACCATTAATTAACACATATATATATATATATATATATATATATAATTAAACTCCACACACACACACACACACACACACACACACACACACACATATATATATATATATATATATATATATATATATATTTTAACACTAATTAAAATAACATTAAATTAAAACACATAATTAAACTCTAACTTAAAATCAACTCAACTACAACTCAATATCAACATATATACATACATTCTAACACTAAAACAACAACAAAACAAAAAATCACTTACTAAATCAAAATCACTAAAACTCAAAATCAACTCAACTAAAACTCAAAATCAACATATATACACATATACGTACCTATATATAACTCCACAATGTAAAAGAGGACGGATTTCAACAATACCCACAGATTTTTCACTCTTTCTCTCGTTTTTTTTCGTTTTTTTTTTTAAATGAGCAGCTGCTGTCTAGATCTGAAAATATATAGACTTATAGCCGACGAAAATGTCAATTTCGTCGGCCAAAATTTCAAAAGTTTTCGTCGGCTAATGTTTCAGAGAAAGGCCGACGAAAATCCAAATCGTCGACTGAAATCTGAATATAGCCGACGATTTTTGTTTATACCAACGAAAAAAAAGGATCGTCGGCTATTCCCAAACTATAGCCGACGATTTTGTTTTTCTACTGACGAAAAATAAAATCGTCGGCTATTCTATGAAATTACCGACGAAAATTTTTAGTCGTCGGCCGTTTTTTTTTTATTTCGTCGGGAAAAGCCTTTTTTCTGGTAGTGAAGTCATCCACCCTTGTTTAATGTAATACTTCACTACTGAACTACACCATAAGCCAACCTAGTAAATCTAATGTAGTTAATAAATTTTCTTCCTCAGAGACTAATAAGGAAGAAGAAACCAGCTTCAACCCCCTCAGCCGCTGCGATTGAAGTTTCTTCAGGTGAGTCCTCTTTGTCGTACAATAGTTCCTCTTCTCTTGGGGATTCCGAAATAAGAGGCGAAGTGCCTGTTAACTTCGCTGAAGTCCAACGAATGACTGAGCAATTGGCAAAAAAAGTCCAACAAGTTCGTGAAAGGATTACCCTTGATGTACCACCACTCAACTTTCTTCCTGCTAACACAGGTACTCCTAGTCTCCCCCTGGTGAATGCTTCAATTACTACCAAAGCCCTCCCCCTTATCACTCCAACTCTTCCTGCAGAGCCAGAGATGGCTGAGGCGGATGTTCAAGTACCTGAAGTCGTGGTGGCGGCTGAGCCAGCTCCTGCTCTTACTTCGACAGAACCAAAAAGCCTAACGATGCCCTAAGTAGCTACTGGCGAGGAGAACATTCCTTTGTCTCCTGAAGTGGTGGCCTTGGAAGATCCGAGTTCAGCTCCTCACTCGCCACCTAGAGACTATGCGGACGCCGGAGCGAGCTCAAGCAGGCAGCCCGATTATGCGGAACCTCTGAAGCAACCTCAAGTCGAGCCCTCTACCAAAGCCTCGCGAGTGGTTGAAGAGATAACTCCCAAACTCCTCTGATTCTTTATATGTTCTTCTTGATGATATCTTGTACTAATCCATATCACCATTATGTTTGTATAGGTACACGAAATCCCTGTTCAAATCATGGGTGACGAGACCTCTGGCGAGCAAACTCCGGCTGCGGCTTCGCCCTGCCAAGATGTACAGATTATAGCATCCCCCTTCGAGGGTCCAACCCCCTCACCTCTGACGATGAGTCTGCCCTTCCCTTCCATAGAAGAGGATCCACTTCTGAAACTCCCAACCCCAAGAAGAGATCCCCCTGAAGTAAAAGAAGCGTGGGAATTCATCGAACAGCTGGGAGGCCTGAATCTCAAAGATGCAGTCGTGGCAACCAAGTTGCACTCTTCGGTCTAACTACTACAAGATCATGTTAAACGCCTGCCCACCACGGTTCAAACAGACTTCAAGAATTTCCTGGCGAGCCTTCCCGATCTGCTGAAGCAGCTTCATGGAAAACTTGCCATAGTTCCATCGCAGCAACTTAAGACGCAGGATGTGAATGCAACCCTTACAAGTGCCATCAACGCCTACTCTGCTACGGTCGCGACCGTAAGCCATGATGACGGGGAAGAACTCACTCGCCTGGAAAGGGAAAGAGATCTGATTAACCAAAAGATCGCCCTCATCAAAGCAAGGCAAGCTCCAGCATGCGAGCGAACAAAGGGAACTCCTGACAAATCTTCATAGCGAGGCCCAGCAAATTCTAGTAGAGGAGGAAGAGCTTATGGACCAAATCAATCACCTGCAAGCAAAGATTCGAAGAATAGGGATGCATATGATTGAGCTTAAAACAATGGCGCCAAAATAGATTGGGCTTGAAATTATAACAATTATTTTATCAAAGGTTTATCATTCGATGAATGCAATCCAGCCCAACTTTCAAACCGCTTCATTCAACTACCATTCAATGTTCCGATTTAATGCTTAGTAACTGCAGATATAAACTCCCAGATTTTGAAAACCAAAACCTTTTACCGGTTCCAATGCAAACGGTTGGAAATAATAAATGCGTCATAAATTCTGGCATCTCTCATGATCAACCCGAATCAATCTCAGCCGTAAGATCCCCTACCCAATTTACTATATAAAGGAACCCCATGACTAGGGTTGATCAAACCATCAATTCCTTCCATGGTCGCCATGATTTCTCTTCTGTTTCTTTCCAAGCCCTTATGGCTCCCACAATCATTTCCTCCAGATTATACTAAGATGTTCTTGTGAACACCTCTAAGTCGTGTAATCTGGTATTAGCAAAATCCTAAGTAGCATAATCTGGTATTATGCCTCTAGATGATGTGATTCTGAATGGTTGGTCAGCATTTGGCCAGATTCTACACGTCCTCCTTTGGTATAATACTGGAACATCGACTTAGGCGTCCTCTGTCAGCCGTGTGGACGTATTCCTTCTACTGTTCCTTAGCTTGCTGGCTAGAACAGAGAAGGAACTGCGGATGACATTTCCGTCCATGCCAACATCTGAACTGCTCCAACTTGGCGGACGGGGATTCCTTGCTCTTCCGTTCTTCCCCCAGCAAGCTGGCCTACTCATCTGCCAAGGGTCAATTGGGAAAATTGGCGGATGAGGATTGCTGTCTATTGGTTCTCGGAAGAACGGGGGCTGACACAAAGAACGATCAAGGAAGGGAATTCTACATTCAGCGAGTCAAGGAGACAAACCCTATCTCGAGGCCGCCTTTTTGTCAGAGGAATTCTGATAAAGAGTTCAAAATAGAAATTCAAACCTTCCTTGTAATCGATCGAAGTTCTTTAGCATAGACATGGTTTCAGAGCTAGTCAATAGCTCTTCATATTGTAACTTTTATGCTTTGTAAAAGCTTTGACCGCAAAGTCTTTGAATGAAATTAAATTTAGAAAAACATATGTATTGTCTTCCTTCATGAAATTGAATGCTATTGTACTACTACAAAATAAAAATAGGACCACATTGATTGGTCCTAGGATTGAATTCGGGACTAACAAGTCTCTATGAAACTCTTTCAGTTTCACAAAAATTAAAAAAATTTCAGATGGTTGAATCACTTCAGTCTTCTGGCTTCTGGCTTCTGGCGGACGGCCTGTACCGATGCCCTATGTTGCCCCCCAGTTTTCATTGGCTGAAGCGAGTATGGAAATGCTATGGAGGAGAAGCCAAGAAAATTAAGTCTAGTTGCCCCCCAAGCGAATAAGGTATTAAGGACGAGAATGCCCCCCGGTCTCAACCATGGCGAGCGGTTCTTCGTACTCCCAAACGCTAGGGAAATATTTCTTGAGATGGCGGCCATTAATAGTATTTGTATGAACATCACCATCAATGTCACTGAGTTGATAGGCGCCTTTGCCAATAATCCGATGAATGACAAAAGTCCCTCCCATTTGGGAGACCACTTACTACGGCTTGTATCGCGTTCGCCAAAGGGAAGTATGACTTTCCAGACTAGATCGCCCTTGCCATAGGATTTACCCTTCGTTCTTTTGTCGTAAGCTCTTGCGACCTTCTTCTTTTCCATGATAATATTACCACATCATCAATGTATACCTCCAAAATACCTCCTAAGATATCATGGAATATGAGATTCATAGCGCGTTGATAGGTTGCCCCTGCATTGGTGAGACCAAATGGCATACTAAGGTACTCAAAAGCTCCTGTGAAACCAGGACAGCGAAAAGCAGTCTTGGGGATATCAGGCTCATAAATTGGAATTTGATGATAGCCAGCCGTCTCATCCATGAAAGACAACATCTCATGTCCTGCTACTGCATCAACCAGCATATCCGCAATAGGCATTGGGTAAATATCCTTTGGTGAAGCAGTATTGAGATCTCTATAATCCACGCAGACTATGATTTTGTCATTCTTTTTCTTGACAGGAACCACGTTCGCCAGCCATTGTGAGTATTGTGCTGGTCTGACAATGCCCGCGTCAAGCATGCTCTGAACCTCCTTCTTAACCGCCAAGACAGTTTTAGCATTCATTCGCCTTTGCGTCTGCTTGACTGGCCTGAATCTTTCTTTGATAGGTATCCGATGACAAACCAATTCTCTTGATAAGCCTGGCATATCTTGATACTTTTCGGAAAAGCAGTCTTTATATTCTCGTAGCAACTAATTTAGTTGCTGCCTTAATTCTGGTTCTAAGTACTGACTAATCCCAACCTCCAAAGGTTCTTCATTGGTGCCGAGATTAACTTTTTCCACTGGATCATGTACTTTAGGTGGAGTATCTAATGCTGTCGGGGCTGGTTGTATAACTTCCACCTCGTCTAGAACCGTTGTTTCGTCTTCATCGATACACTCAACTAGAGCGACCGCTTCCCATGCCAATTGCTCCTCTCTAAAAACAGCTAAACGCTGCATCATAGAAGCAAAGGCTTCTGTTTCCTCAACTGTGAGGCTGTCACTCATTGATCTTATTTGATAAGAAATAGATGGAGGTAGGCCGTGAACCGTCTGATTTGGCCTGTGTCAGCCCCCATAGAGCTAGATCATTCGAGGCCACCCCAATTGGATGTCCTGCGTCGTCCACACCCTCAACCCTGAGAGGTTTTATGGAACTATAATAGTAATCTGCTTCGAGCGAACAAGCAGCTATTGTATAAGGGCGATCATCTGCCTTGACCAATATCGGGATATCGGCCACTGCGTCCCACATGATCATCTCTTGGTGTAATGATGATGGGACAACAAGTGTTTTGTGAATCCAGTCTCTTCCCAAGATCATGTTGTATGGGGCGTTGGCGGTTTCCGTAACAATGAAACCCTGAAAGGCATCAGAGGGCCCGAGTTTTACCTTGAGCATCAAGATACCATTGGTCGGTGTGACCGCACCGGCGAAGCCTCTAACCTTCATAGTGGTACCTATAATCTTCTCTGCAGGAATCTGAAGCTTTTCCATGGTGCTAAGTGTGATAACGCTCACCGCAGCTCCTGTGTCGATGAGGATCTTATTAACCTTGAGGCCCGCCACTTCTGCTGACACATACAGCGGTTTGAGGTGTTGGGACATGGCAAATGTAGGTTTTGGGAACACCACATTTAACCGTGAATGTTCAGCCGAACTCCTTGGAGGGTCAATGGTGGATTGGACTCCTTTCCCATCCGCGTTCGCCAACGCCTCATCTTGTGGCTCTTGTATAAGGTAGAACAACATGTCCTTCCCCTCCTCTTGGATAAATTGAGAAGTAGGGATAGGTGTTGGTACGGCATAATCAGAAGACAATATGAAAGCCATATGACAATCCAACACCTCTGAGTCTAACGAGACCATGTTGCAATCCACGATATCGTTATCTTCATCCATCTGCTCGTCATCATCGTCCTTCATCTCATCATCTGTTTCAGGTAGATCTTCGTCCGCCTCTATGTTTGAAGGCAGGGATCTAGACTCCCCCTCCGCTTTTCTCGAAGGTGGATCGGCACCTAGCTTTTGCGCTACATATTGAGGCAAAGACATTCCGGGAGGAATACCCGATGATTTTGATCGAGCCAAAATTGTAAAAGGCTTGGTTGGTTCTGCTTTTACGAGCCCGGATTCCTTGGAAACTGCTTGCCCTTCTGGAACCCTTCCTACTGTAGTAACACTCGCCTCCTTTGGCTTCCACTTCAAAATGTTGGCGTTTTTATTTCCTCCAACCTCTAAGAGCTTTTCTTTAGATTGAGGATTTGCTTTGTCAGGCGCAGCTGTCCTAATATGATGTGTTTTTGGGGAGTGATCAAGTTTCCTTCTTGGTGAATTCCTTGGTGTACCCGCCGCTTGATCCGGCTCCGAAAGCCTCTCATGAGCACTTCGTCTGTGAGGCGGCGAAACTTGGCTCCCTCATGCTCGGCGAGTATCAACATATGTTTTGGTTCTATACCGCTTATAGGTGTCCCGTATGTGTCTGATCAGGACCAAAAGCTCTGATTGGATCAACTCCCCCGTGGCCAAAGCATTTAAAGTTCGTTTTGCCCTGCCGTACCGCTTCTGCATGTTCCTAGTTGGATTAGGAGGTACCTCCACAGCCTTACCATTTTGCTGTTGATACCACCTATCAGTCTTGATTTCTGAACTTGATGCTGGTGGAATGTACGGTTTAGCAATAACCTCAGGATCGGTTGATTTAGATGGACCATAAACCGGTACAGACTTAGCCCCACTAGGCCCTGGACCCTGCTGAGGCCCCATCTTGCTAGCGTAGGTTTCTCGGTCATAAGGATGATATTTCGTTCGCCTGTAAGCGTCGGACCTAGATCGTTCCGGAACTGGATAGGTGTGCTTGGCCCTCTCTAAGGCTTTTTGTTCTGCCTCCTTCAGTGCTATCTGCAGCTCCTCGTGTGTGATAGGTAGGTGACAGCCTACCTTACAATTCAGGCATAACTTAGATCGTGGTACCAACACCATCTCTTCCTTTTCTGGCGGATGCCCTTTATCAGTTGGCTGCTCCGCTTCTTTATTTTCGTCAATGGCATTTACCCAAAATTCAGGTATCGAAGCCACCGCCTTTTCAGCAAACCTCAAAGTTCCATCATTCAACCATTCTTGAATTTGGTCCATTAACGCTATACACCTGAAGGTACAGTGGTCGTTAGAACGATGAAAGGCGTAGTAGGATTCGCCTGGCCATATCCCCTTTTGTAATAGGTAGGCGCTATCAAGCTTGACCCCACCTTGCTGGATCAAGACCTCCCAAATTTCTGGGGCCTTATTCGCATCATATGTGTAATGTGCGAACCTGGAACCGCACTAGCCATGTTCTAATGGATTGGAGACAAAATCTATCGTGCTCACGTGGTGGAACGACTTAGATTCTGTCTAAGTAGGCTCCTTAGGAGCATCTACCTTCCTGACTTTATCATTAATCCCTATCTGGATCTAATCCTTGAGCTTGACACAATCTTTAGTATAATGGTTCGTCATGTTATGGTAGATACAATACTTCTTACCCGCCATGTAGTCGGGTTTGGGAATGAAACCTCCATCATGTTTAAGCCGGCCAAGGTTGAATAACTCTTGCAAGATCTCTGGAGCTTTGTACGCGTTGTAAGTATATGTCTCAAAAGCAGACTTAGTCGGTACAGAAGTCGTAATCTTGATCGGCTCCTTAGTCATTCTCAGATTCTGCGATTGTAATTGTTGGCGACCAACCACTTCTACAACCGCGATTCCTTCATCGTTTTCCTCCTCAACCCAAGTCAGGTTTGGAGATGACTCAGTATTCACAGTTGCAACTGTCTTCGAGCTAGAAGGGACACTTATTTTAGGCTTTAGAGAGCCGGGGTAATAAGACATAGGGACGCCTTTCTTTCTTTCACTCTTCTCCTTCATTCGATCAACCCAGTGTTGCTGATTGGCCATATTGGCAACGTGAATCTGCTGGAAGCCAGCTTGGACTTCCTCCTCTAACCCAGCAATAGCTAAGTCTACTATAGTGTCCTCTGGGAGCTTATCCTTGCACTTGGTTATCAGCAGCTTGAATCGCTTCAGAAAATCCATGGCTGACTCGCCAGGTTGTTGTTCTGTTTCGGCTAAGATTTTCACAGTAACCTTGGCTTCAACAACCCCAAACATGGTGTTAAACAAGATTTCCATAGTCCGCCAGTCTGGAACTGAACCTGGAGCTAAATCTTTGTACCATGCCAATGCCGACCCTGTTAGCGATGTACCGAACACTCGCATCTTAAGTATGGGATTGTATGCATAGGGACCACACTCGTTGTTAAAACGAGTGATATGAGTCTCAGCATCCTCGGAGGAATCTCCGGAGAACTAGGTGAATCGGACGTGCTTAAAGTTCTGCGGCCATGGAAGCACATTCACCTCCAAGGGAAACGGATTAGCATAAGTTCGGTTTGTGTCCGGCAAACCATGCATAACCCTCATTCTTTCTTCAAATAGCCGATTCACATCGTCGACCGTAAGAACCAAGCCTTCTTCCTTCTCTGGTTCGTCGACTTCTTCATCATCATCAAATGGAAGGACTGCGAACCTTCCTCCACCTCCTCTTCTCCATTTCGTAACTTCAGAAGAGTCGTTACCTCTACCTGTGCGAGACTGATTAAGAGGCCTTGTCGCGCTGGAAGAACCCCTCCCTTGCCTTTTTCCGATCACTTTTTGTTGGTTCGGTTCCTCCGGCTCTGGAAACTTAAAGTCCATCCTCTGTTCGAACAGGAATGATAATTGCTCGATAGCAGCCGAGGTTTTTGTTGTTTGCTCCTGCTGAGCTTTTACTTTCTCGTTGAAGTCCTTAGCATGGGCAGCCATCCGGTTGCTGATTCTATCCTGCTGTTGTGCCAAAGCCCTCATGTTGGATGTGCTTCCAATCTGTTCCGTCCTTAGCTCTGCCAAATTAGCTTCGATCCTTTCAAGGACGTCATCGGTCCTTTCCGACTTCGCCAATACTAGGTTCAAAGACTCCATCACATCTTCGGGAGATGGAACGGCAAGGACCGCTGCTCTGTCCATCTCAGAGACCTCTAAAGGTTCTGAGGCATCCGCCATATTCTTAGTTAGAATGCTGGCGGGTTCCTCCTGGCTATCAGCAGCCATTATTATTTCAGGAACCTCCTGGCCAGCCTTGGTGACCCCAGAAAGATCCTCAATGCTGGCCGCCACACCTCCGTACTTGAGGCCTACCTCATTCTCTGATAGACCTCTGTAGTCAGCAGAGTTGTGCTTAGCGAACAACCTGTGTTCTGGCTTATTGCACGAAGGCATGATTCGTCGATAAGGGTTAGATCCCGCAATCTTGACACTGGTCCCACTGGGCGTGCCACAATGTTCGTGGCGGATTTAGTATCCGGCGAACGGTCAACACGTTGGGTGGCGGACGTCAATGTCTGTCCTGTTGTGATTTGTGCGAGCGTGCCAATACCTTTGAGTTAGGTATAACTTCGATGCGGACGATCTCTGGCGAGCGTACTTCTTCGGCGAGTGTACGTCTCTAGCGACCGTGTCTGTCTGCTCTCAATTCCTGACTTCCTGATCAAGCGACTGTTACGCGGGCGTTGACAAGGCCGGCGTAAGAGGCTCGAACAAGACCTAATAAGAGTGTACTAGGATTTTTCTCTCAACCTATTGCAGATCGAGTAATCTTACTTTGATCCAGAGATGCAAAGCAGAGCAATAATTCAAGACTGCGGGAAACGATCCTTTTCCAACCTACAGAAGATTGGTCTGTGTTTTGTTACCTGAGTAACGACTCAATTGGCTACGGCGTAATGACTGATGCTGGGTACTTCAGCAGACACGAACATGAGACGAGCGAGCGACTCTGTACGTATGGCGGTTGGGTGCGGCTCTGTACGTATGGTGGCTGGTTGCGGCTACGATGTGCGGATATACTGGAAGCGATGGGTCTCAGCGACGCTCACACGAATGCAAGGCACACTTCGACAACTGTGCAAGGATACAGCGACCGGTGGCGGGCGTAAGGTTGCAAGGAGGTTGGAAGGTGGTTGCTTGCCGTTGGTGGAGGCTGTGCGGGTAAGATGCTCCGGAGAGGCTTTGCAAGGATTGCGATGAGCAAAAAATTGTGTTTGTTTGATTGATCGGGGATCTTCTTTACGTTGTGCATGAGCTCTTTATATAGAGGATGTCAAACCCTAATACTTGCGTATCAAGTAGCATAATGGATTCGGAGATCGACCATGATTCAAATACCATAAACCAACCCCAATTCGGATTCCTAAAGGAACCTCAAATCCTTCCCAGAAAAGGAAAAGATTAAATGTGTATTTAGATTATTCTTTACTGAATAACCTTATGGGCCTCGACCCAAAGTTTTAGACAAATGTCAGTTTCGGCCCAAACAGATTGCTTGAGTAGATTGGGTGCTTGAGTAAATTGGGTGCTTGAGTAGTTTGATTGCTTTTGGAGATTTTGGCTCTGGAGGTAGGGAAAATAAACTATCCTCATAACTCTGATTCTATTTTAGTGTGTGTTAAGAGTGATTGGTAGTGATGCTTCTCTTCTTATTTCCTTGTATACTTGGACTGTATTGATTTGTTAGCCTTGAATTTTATCCAAGTCGAATGGTTAAAGGTGTTTATTTTAGAGTTTTGATTTCTTTGTTTAGAAAACCTGGAAATTTGGGTTGGTTCTTCAGTACAGTTGACGTTTTTACTCCCCAGATTATAGCTAAATCTATGGCTTTGAGTTGTGGTTATATGAATATCTTAGGATAGCACCTATTTACCTCTACACATTGATACCTAAATTTATATTTAGTTTTCATTTGAAACTAAGCCCCTTAACGTTTCTTCTATCAATATCCGTACAGATCGATCAGTGGACTTCTTCTTTTTGACGAGTCGCCGAAGCGAGCATCAAGCAATAATAACCCTACAATCGTTAGTAGTATAGAATAAGTAGGGATCGTTCTAGCCGGGGATTAAGGGTACCTGAAACATGAGAATGTTAACACAAATATTCACAAACATATATGCACACAATTGTCACACTTATATACATATATACATATTCACACGAAATCAAGGGGGATTGAGATAGGATCGGCAGCAAAGCTGCTTCTAAATTCCTAGACATGAATTTAAGACATGAAATTAAATCCTAAAGCTACTATTTACAAGGTTGGTCGACATTCTTCCACAAATTACTAACACAAAAGCACTCAAAACACATAGCAAATTAATAAGACAAGACACACGGCAAGAGTACACAATATCCTAGATCCGACTTAGTTCCAATTCTAATTAGAGCCTCAACGGTCATCTAATCACTAGACTTACTTACGTATTTTAGAAAACACTCAACGTCGAATCCTAAAATTATACTAATCATGTTTGAAAACACTCAACGTCGAAAACAAACACAAAGAGTAATTGAGCACAAAAGTCTTTTAATTGGAAACATATCAATCAAGCAAGGCGTCACCACTTCTTGTTAACATGCATAGTCGTTTAAACCTCTCTAGTCCTATTTATTTGACGGATACAAGACCAATACTCAAAACACACCGCGAATATGCTAAGTACCAATCTCTGCGGCACACGGATTTAAAGACTAAACCAAGAACGAATTACTAGAATCAGAGTGAACATGCTTGCCGAATCCTATTCTATCTCTTTACTTCATATTTTCCTTACTTTTTAACATGCAATCCGTATTCTTACATCCAAACACCAATTAAAGATAAAGAAAACGAATTGAACATGAAAATTATAAAACCAAACTTCACTCCAAACAATACATAGACATAAAGTTTGAAACCAAGAATTCATGCTAACTTCATAGACAAAGTTTAACATAACTACATAAAAATAACAAAACCGAGAGAGGAGAGTGGATCACACTTTTGTAGACACCTTGATGACTTCGACTCGTGTGGATCCGGCGGATGGTGGAGAAGATGGCTGCTCGGCAATGGTGTAGTGTCGGCAGGATTTTTAGGGTGAGGTGGTGGTGGTGTCGGCTAGGGTTTTTATGTAGGACTCTTGGGAAATTTAGGTAGAGCTTTGGCTAGATTTTTGCTTTGGAATGTGACAAGTTTTTCTGTAGGAAAACATGGCTTTAAATAGAGGAAAATTCGGCAGAAACCCTAGGTAGCAAACCTAGTCCGAATCAGCAAAGGTAATCCTTGTGCAACAAGGTTTTGGTTCCTTCCTTTCTTGGTTCTTCTAGGAAACTTCTTTTGCTGATTTTCTTCCTTGGATTAGGCTGCATATCTTCATGGACTTCTTATGTAGGCTTGACAACTCCATTTGGTGAGCTTGATCCATGGAAAAATGCCCCAAACCCGCAAGAACACAAGACCGGCAGCAACTCGGCTGGAATGACCTTGCTCCAGTAAATCCGGCATATCTCCCTTCTCGGAGCTCCAATTGATGCGATTCCAAGTCTCAGATTAACTAGACACATATAGCCATCTCCCCATAAAATATCTCGATCAAATTACTTGTGAATCGTCGGGAATGATTTTTCGAAGTTGGATCAAAGTCCCAGGAAAATCCTGGAAGTCCCTGGATTGGTTCGCTCGAACTGCTGTTTTGCAGCCATCTTTTGGGTGACTTCCCGAATTCCGATTGATCTGAAATTTTAACACAACATTCCTCAGTATATGAATATTAAGCACACCAAATTTCAAAGAATTCGGACAAGGATAGATCATATTTTTACTCGTCACAAAATCGCGAAAAAGACATATTTTGTACTATTTTCCAGATTTCTCATACTTAGTCATTTTTCGGATTCTAAAGTATTTTTCGCCAAACTCTACCAAATTAACACTAAACTATATTATGACTCTATCTTAGACAAATAAGAGTTAAACAAAGCATAAATGAGGGCATAAGCATATAATATCGTCGCACATTGTGCTCCTATCACTTTTCTTCTCTTTTACAAGTTTACAGTAAAGTGTTTTTATATCTGCTTTAAGCAAAACTCCAGTTTTTTCTGAACCATGTTTCAGTGACTATCTACTTATTTTTACTTTATTTTCATCGAGTGGTGACAATTACTCTTAAAGTTGTAAGTGTTGAATTTTTTGAGAATCTAAAGGAGACTATCTTGATCTATATGTACATGTATATATTCTCCAAGATTTTAGTTACTGTAATGGTATACATATATTGCACCAAGTTTTGAGTTATACTGATGAAGCCCAATCATTTTTCATCAAATTAGATGAAATTTTGTAAAAATAATCTATACATTAGGTTCTAACATCTGAACGGTGGAGATGTAAAAATATGGCCGAAATGTGAGTCAAAAAAAAGATTTCACACGTTAATTTGAAAGCGAAACTCCGCTTTAAATAGGAACTATATATATATATATATATATTTTTTGTTGAACCTTGATAAACGAGGATATTATTCAAAAGAAAAAGGAAAAAGAATACAACCACGAGGGGGGACATGAACATTACACCAAAGAGAACACGAAACATGACAGCACAAGAGAAGAACCTTATCGATCTTTACATGATCGACAGACAAACAATTAGCAAAAACGAAAATTTTAGAAAACCTAACAAATCTCGATGACCAAAAGAAGCGATAAATGGGGGAAGTAAATCCCACCAAACCAAACTTGTTGAGTTTATGTCATGATTCGTCAAAGCATCCGTAACTATATATGCATTTAATATTAATATAATAAAAGTTTAATTAAAAAAAAAAAAAACTGCATATGCATGCGATCACTATATTAGCGTATAGGAAAAATAATATGAATGAATGCGATCAGCACTTGAGGCTGGGGGTTAAAAACTAGTTTCAGATCATACAAATTCTCAATGCACAACACAATTATTCTTTTTGCCCTTAAAAACAATGCACAATACACGTAATACTACACATAACATACATGCAATCAGTCCCATAACTAAAAGAAGCACGAAATCAGCTAACCAATTCCCAACTCCCTTCAACATTTAAGACATGGAATTCCTCCACTTTGGAGTAACTCTACCTTTAACCAACTTGGTCTTCATATCCATAGCCGGTGTTTGCTTCCCATACCCAACCTCCCCTTCTCCACCCTCATTAAGCCTCACCAGACCACTCCCGCTCTTAAATGTAGGTATTCCAAAAACGTTCCATTTGAAAATCCCTTTCTTCTTCTCCCTTGATTTTCTCTCCATCTGCATTTGCATTGAGTTGCATTGGCGTTGTAGCCTAAGCACCTCATCTTTCAAGCTCCTTATCTGGCTATGCAGATTCGACATGTCTCGCTTTGAGTGGCATCTGGTTGCGCCTAGATCTGATAAGGTGCTCGGGCTCCGAACACTGCCGCTGAACGAGCCACTCCAGTCGATGTTTCTGTGGAGCTTTGTTTGCTCGGCGAAGAGAACTCGGATTACAGCTCGGACTGGCAAGCGTTCGTTTTGAGCAGCATGAAGGGATGCCTCGGGGGAGAGCTTTCGACTGTCAATTAGTCCACACAGACTCTTGCGATCATGCTTGGTTACTCCGGGATGTGCCTGCATGCAGCAATATATATTACCGGAATTAGGGATACTATATGCTTATATGATCATGAGTAATGAGTTAGACTATGATTATAAAGAACATGCTTGACATTCATAGTTAACTAACCAATTGGATGTTATTACTCGGTCATCTAAACGGTGCATCAAACGCCCGAGATTTGTCTAGAGATAAATGAACTATGATACACCATCTTAAAAATAAACCGTCCGATTAATTATTTGAAACCAATGTCTGGAACTCTGGATAGCATATCGCCACATCCGATCCTCACTTATAAAGATGAATCATGAATGTGATTTTGCAAACAATATAGATGTATCTGTATGTACACACACACACACATGCACCCTGTTAATCATGCAGCAGAATGGAACAACAGACGAGCCAAATTTTGATATAGGTCGTCGACCACTGCATATATGTGTATACAAAACAAAGGGCATATATGTTAATTCGCTTGTAGAGTCGTCTGAAAAGCCCCCTAATTATACAGTTTCAAATGTCTTGCTGGTGACAACACAGCCATATATGACCCCATTTGATCTTCAGGACCAGTTAACAGATAAGCCTAATTCTTTCGATGGCTTCTGTACTGTCTACGTCTTAGCTCCCTTCTTTTCTTATCTTGGTTCCGTTATAGATACAGTCTGAGTTAGCTAACTCGATCATCGTAATTACCTGCTCAAAGTTGTTACAAATTAAGTGATGAATTACTCAGATGATGCTATTTTAACTTACTTTGAGATAAGTGTCAACGGCTCGGTATAACCCATCATCTGTGGCTCGAGCATGGCTAGGCAGAGCTCCAGCGAGGGCAGCAAATTCCGGCAAGCTCAGATTCGCATCCACAGCGGCCTCAGCAAGGTAACAATCCACGAGCTTCGCCACCTTCACCATGGCAGCTCCACTTTTAGCAGCTGACTCATCCAGGTTGACAAACCTCTTCACCAACCTAATAACAAGCTCAACATCCAATAATGTTCCGCAAGTGTGAATAAAAGATGGAATCATAAGTTCCTTTAGAGACGCTTGGTCTAGCTGCCACGATATCCTCTTCTCCAGCTCTGCTCGATAAGAGGGCTCGACCCCCACCATGTTGGCGGTCCTGAGCAGCCGGAGAAGGAAGTTGCAGGGGATGCAGTCCTTCTCCGGAGGCAGAACCCCAACTAGGGTTTCGACAAAGAACCTTTTTCTCATCCACAAGGCGGTAACGCTTTCCGGGGAGGACTCATAGTTGGTCAGGCTGCTCTTTTGGTCGGAGAAGACATCACCCAAGAGGTCCGGAAGCCATTTAGCGGCGTAGTGGGTGATGATTGAGCCGATAAGGTCGGGACGTACGCCTTTGGCCGTAATTCCGGCTAGAGTTTTGACAAAGTAGTCCATGTCGAGAATGCAAGCATCGTCGAACCAGCATTCTGCTGCAAAAGGGGAGGGCTTCCCTGGGAAAGTGATGGATTCTGGCAAACTGTACTCCTGGTTGTTCTTCATTATATTGGTGCAGTGGTGATGATGGAGTTGAGGGATGTATATATGCTTTCATGTACTTACTCTAAGTACCATGTGTACATGTAGAAGTAAAAGTAACTCTTGAGATGACATGCACTTAAATTGGCAAGAATACCCTTCAGTTATTGAAATGATCTGAAGAAGAGGACATGGATTGCTTGGGATATAAGTAATCTCGGTGCTGTAGCCTGTACTATGGGTGAGAACCAAGCAGGACGATGAATCTGGATAAAAGAGAGAGAAAGAGAGCGGGGTAGCTAATAGCCTAACAGAAAGAGGGTGAGTGAGATCGATGAGGACAAGATGGGTTATAAATGCAAAATATTCCTTCCTATGACACATTAGTGGCTTATTCTTCGGCATGCATGAAGAACAAAAACTAATTATAACACCACCGATGGGTTGAAAGGGACTCCAAACAGAAAAAATCTTCCCTCCCTCTTCTTCCTTCAGTGTAAATTACAGTGTGGATCGAATTGAATATGTGTGACCAGAAAAAACGGTGTGGAACGTCATCAATACAATATGGTGATATTATTTCCGTATTGATTTACAGTCGATTTGCATCAACTGTGTTTATGTTTTACCTCAGTACATACAAATCGAGAGTAGTTCGTTGGTTTGATTTGTTTCTTGCTCTCTCACGATAAAAGTATCGTGATTTAAAAAACTAAGAATGTTGCTCTGGGACAATCCTCATGATAATAATGAAGTCGATGAACAATCCTCATCAGTGAGACAGATTTGGCTATGTATAACTTAGGTGCTCTCATTATGTGATGATAGTTGATTTCATATACATTTCTATTCTGTAAGGTGGAATTAATGATAGTTGGTATAGGGATGTAATGGAAGGTTCACTCCAAAAGCCTCAATATATATCAAGTTACCATCTATAGTATATATATGTACCTACAATTAATTAGAGTACTCATCAATTCCTCAAAGATCAAGACGTACAATGCTAGCTGCTGTTTAGAGCAAGTACTACAAAAAGAAGAAGGTGATGGGATACTGCCGCATATGAAAGCGCCCACTCTTGTAAGTTTGTATAGCAAACTAGCACGTGAACTTTCCCTTCTGTAAGGTAGCGCTACTAAGCAACAACACCACCTCTGGATGAGAATGCCCCCACTTGAGAATTCTGGGCAGATGCATGCCTTAGCCTGCTATGGATGCTACATAATACCAAACTTATTCATTTACCGACACTAACAGGACCGAGGCATATGGTACGTACCTGAGGTTAGAGACTTGAGAGGTTTTCAAATTTATAGGCTGGCCTCATATATAGTGAAGAACTGTGTCTATAACTAGAGCAGTGAATGAACATAAACTTGGCCAGAGCTAACAAATTTCAATCCCTTGGAGTAGTCCTTGGTTTCGTAACGCCCGTATGCCGTTGCTGTTGCCCTATATGGTTATATAGATGTTGGTTTCTTTGACCCTTTCACGACAGAACTCTAGATTGTGTGCTAAGGGTTGAAAGGTTGAACATTCAACCTATGATATCTCGAGCATGCATGAGTTGGAAGACGAGGACTTTCAAATTTAAGCCAACAAAAAAATTGAAGTCAGGTTCTCCAATGTTCACCAATGTTTGCTCCCAATACGTGTTTTTGCTAGTGTAGGCCTCATCATGGGCCGGATCGGGATAGGCCCTATCCTAAAATTTAAGGCTGAGAGTAGGGCCGGGTAGGACTTGATCCAAGTCAACAAATTTTAGGGTCGGGGCTCCGAATAGGGCTAAATAGGGCCGAAATGAGCTAAACATGGCCTTTTTTTGTTTAATAAAAATACAAATATTATTTATAGTTTTCTTTCTTAAAATTTAGCTAAATAGTTATACCGTGTAATATAATATCTTTCTTTTTTTTATATAATCATTTTTTACATACATATATGCATTACATTTAACTTAAGACATTGATAAACATAAGTTTAAGAGGTTAAATTGATTTATCATCTATCAAATCACTCAAAAACCATTTGTTGTTTCTCACAACAAAAATAAATAAAAGACATAAAATAAACCTTACAAAAAAAATGATAAGTTGTATTGCATGTAAAACATAAGAAACATATTTTAAAAAAATAGTTTATTATTAGGGCCTAAAAGGGCCAAATAGGACGGGTTATTAGAGCCGGGTAGGGCTTGACCCTAAAGGGTTAAATAGGACCGGGCCGTAAGGTAGGTCCGGGTTTCATTTGTTTGATCCTTGCCCTGTCCTACTTGAAAGAGGCTAGGGCCAGCCCGCCCTAATGGAGGGCCGGGCAGGGCAGGGCAGGACTTCTGCCCTATAGGGTAGGGCGGGTTTTAGGGCGGACCAGGGCCGGAGGGCCAAATGATGAGCCCTGTCTAGTGTAACACATATATAGTACCCGAATTAGTATGCAAATGGTCTCCAATTTTATAGCGAACTGGTTCACATACAAAATCACTGAAAGGGGGATCAAATCATATCATTTCATGCATTTTGTTTTGTAGAGTGATAATACTACCTTGACTGACTTCAATGAAGAGTCATTCGCTTCAATTCGCGGTAATTGAAGGTTTGGTGGACAAAAGAAGACCAGAGATTAGTTCGTTACTCTTCAAATGAAGTGTTAAACAATTTATCGTCAAAGGTTGAAACCACTGTTACTTAGAGATTAGAGGTAGAAGTTCAAGAGAATATTTCTGCTTACTCTCATAGGGTTTTATGCTAAGAAGCACGGACACGGACACGAGTGTCCAATACAGACTCGAAACGATACGTGGACACGTCAAAATCAAATTTTGATCGGACAAGGACACGCGGTGGACATGTTAATTATATAATATTATATATATTGTTGAAGGAAAAACACATTATGTGTCTTCGTCAATGTAACTGACAAGAGATATTTATGTAGTCATTATTGTCATAAATGTATTTACTATTAACGTTGTAATACTCACCCTATATAAAGGGGATTATCAATGAAATGAGGAGACAATTCTCATTTTCCTATAATATATTATCAGCACTTTGCTTTAGCCAAAGAAAAAGAAAAACCCTAAGTTTTGATCTGAAAAAAAAAAAATCAAAACCCTAATCCTCAATATTTTCCTGCCGGCAACAGTTTGTCAGCAAGGAACCCCAGAAACTCTTTTTCCCGACAACATCCTCGTCTATAGAAGAAAGGCTAAGCAATATGCCGACGATAGCTTTGTCAGCAGAGAGTGTCAATACTCAGGAAACCCAGAAATCTGTTCTGCGCACCCTCCTCCGATCTCAATAATCAAACTCCAACAATTTAGTCAATTCCGTCACTCCACCCGTTATGTTGCTGACGTGGCTAATGATTTTTACACGTATGCAGAGTTTGGACAAGAAAATGACCAATATACCCTCTTTTCTTTCTGGACAACCTCTTGATTTTTTTTTCTTTCTCTTTTCTCTCCCTCAGCCCGACCCTCTACCGACAGCGGACCGCCTCCGCTGTGCTCCACCATCCGGCCAAACTGGGCCGCCGCACTAGTGTCGTTCGACACGTCTCGGCCTCCTCTTCAAGTCTGTGGTGGTGTCGCGACGTGATTCGCCACCGTGTAGGCGTACGAAGGTGGAGAGGGTTCGACTGTGTCGAACCGGAGTTCCCTCCTCCGGCCACCGTTCGTCCTGATTTCGGTCGGGAATGGAAGGCATTGGCCTGCAAGTCAATTCCACAGAAGGAATTGAACCGATTCGTAACAGGTAAGGAGAATTTTGAATTCAAAATTCTAGGGTTTCAAGTTTAAATCGAAGGGTGGCGGAGATAATGTTTTTGATGTAATTGAAGGTTGTATTCGTGTTTAGGATGTTGTAAGGAGTCGATTAAGTGTAAATTGGAGTTCGATTATTGGATTTTGGTGAAAATTGCAGGAATTAGGATTAGGCCGCAGTGGTTTTAAGGCGATGGAGGTGACGGTGATGAGACCCTGGGGTGCTGCCGACCTTGTTGGGTTGATTTGGAGACTGATAGTGGTGTTTTTGGCCACTGTGGTGGCGCTGCCGGCGGCGGAGCTGCTGCTGCCCGCGGCTGAGGAACGGTGAAACTGTAAAACGATAAATAGTAACAGTACAGTAACAGTAAATGGTAAAACAGTAAAGGTAAAAGGGTAAACAGTAAAGGTGAAATGGTAAATCGTAAATTGACTTTGACCATTTACTGTTTGACCCGATTCAAACCAGGTAAGGAGAATTTCTAGGGTTTTCGAGTTTCGTCGGAGGGTGGCGGAGGTGATGTAATTGGTATAATTTGAGGTTGAATTCGTGTTTATGATGTGTTTAGAGTCGATTAAGTGTAAATTGGAGTTCGATTGTTGGAAAATTGGTGAATTGTAGGTTTAGAAATTTATGCCGCCGTGTTGGCCGCCGTTTACGGCGGCTGCAGTGGTTTTAAGGCGGCGGAGGTGACGGGGTTGAGTTCCTGAGGTGGTGGCGGTCATATTGGGTTTATTTGGAGGTTATTGGTGGTGTTTTTGGCGCTGTGGTGGCGCTGCTGCTACTGTCGGCGGTGGCGGAGGGCTGAGGAAGATGGTGAATAGTGAAACGTAAATGGTAATTTAATAAACAGTGAAAGGTAAATGGTAAAGATAAATGGAATATATCTTAATAAAAGGGTGAAATTGATCCAGGGGTATTTTAGACGTTTCAGATGAGTTGAAATGGTGGAAATTGCCACCTCAGCAAGTTAACAAAATTTTTAACGGTAGACTGACAGAATGAACTAAATTGTTGAAAAATGAGAGATTAAGGATCTACTAGTTTAATTTGAAAGTAGAGGTATAAAACTGTTTTTAGGTAAAGAGTTCATGGTGTAACATGTATTTTGTTCTTTAATTTATATGGTAAATAAGAAAAAGTATATGATTAACATGACTAATCATATGAATACTGTTGTTTTTTACATGTGACGTATCAATTACAATGCGGCGATTAATATGCGACAACAATATGAGATCGGAGATCGAGCAACCGCTTTATATACAGTTTATTTGGAAAACTTACAAGTAATATTTAAATTGAAGTTCTGCTTTCGTTATATTTTGTTTCAGTTATAATATGATATAATGCTCTATTCAATTTGATCGCATTAGTATTTTATATAAATGTGAAACTTGAAGCATTATATGTTTATTTTATCACTGTTAAATAATTACTTTATTTAACATGTTATTTAATTTGAGCATTGCCATGATAATGTAATTTCATGAGCATTGTAATATAAAGAAAAATGGACTAAGCACTTTCACGAAGCATGAAAAATATGACAATTACAAATCTTGGTCTTGAAAATCCAATTTTTATTTCTTGAAATTTTTTCAACATGGATATCTTCTTAATTGTGTAAAAAAAAAAAACAACAACAACAACAACGATAATGAAATTTCATTAGCTTCACATGCAATGAAAATGGAGAAACAAAAAAAAAATTCTATTGTGAACGTAATTTCACAAAAGCATCGAATTGGCCATAATGTATCTTGTTTTATTTTAGTTGTCGTGAATCACTACCAGATACGGCCGAATAGCCGACAAAATTTTTTTCGTCGGCCATTCCATTTTTTCGTCGGCTATACCCTCTACCGACGAAAATTTCGTCGGCCATAAGTCGTCGGTAATACGCCGTCGGTAATACCAATGGCCGACGAAAACAAAAATTTCGTCGGCTATAGTTAAGTATGGCCGACGAGTCCAAAAATTCGTCGGGCAAACGTGGGTGAAATAGCCGACGAATTTCGTCGGGTATTTTTGAGTATGGCCGACGAAATCCATTAAGTATGGCCGACGATTTAATAAAATTTCGTCGGCTATGGTGTTTTAACTATAGCCGACGATTTAATAAAATTTCGTCGGCTATGGTGTTTTAACTATAGCCGATGATTTAATAAAATTTCGTCGGCTATGGTGTTTTAACTATAGCCGACGATTTAATAAAATTTCGTCGGCTATTGTGTTTTAACTATAGCCGACGATTTAATAAAACTTCGTCGGCTATTTCCTCGAAATATATTACTATTTTAATAGGTATTAATTAGTTATAGCCGACGAAATAAGGCAATTTTCGTCGGCTATACAAGTTATAGCCGACGAAAATTGGTAAAATTCGTCGGCCATACTTGTTATAGCCGACGAAATAATGCAAAAATCGTCGGCTATTCTTGCATTTGGGAAAAAAAAAATTAAATTATTTTCTAAATTACCATTCCAAGCAAGCTGCAAATCACAAAAACAATTCATGCATTTGCACCAACAAGAAACACGTCTAAATACCATTTTTATTAAATTCGTTCCAATATACATAAAATATAACCCTAATTATCCCCTAAACTACTAAAGTCTAGGATGTCATCTACAGCATCAGGCGCATCATCCTGCTGACCGAACTCGAGAGGTTCAGGCATTGGAGGCTCCACTAACTGCTGAAACGGGAGCGGGGGTGGACGGCCTTCTTGTTGTGCCGCGAACATCTCATAAACCCACTGTTGCTGGCCGTCGTAGTTGTATTGCCGAATTCTGGCGCACTCAGCATTCCAACGGACCATATCCAACTGATACTGCTGGTACTGCTGTTGTCTGCGGCGCAGCTCCTCTACTGTCTGGGACGAGGTCGCCAATTCTGCGGCCAATCGCTGCACTTCCCCCCTCATATGTTGGGTCTCCCCGCCTCCCTTCTTTTGACCTCCCTTAGTGGTCTTCAGGAGCCCTTGTCCAGAACCTCCCAAACCCCGGCAGTAGTACTCGTTGGACTGCTGTGGGAAGGCTGCGTTGAACATCCTCGCCGTCGTTTGGATATTGGTGCGGTCGACCCGGCGCACGGCTTCTTCCATATCTGCCTCTGAGATGTCCGGTTGTGTCTCCCGAACTATTTGCTCGAGCACCTCTTGTTCGGCCTGGGTCACCCGCTCCTAATTGGACGGGGAAAAAAAATTAATATTCTAACAAATGGATAGTTAAGTAAAATTAATAATTTAAATTTTAAAATCATAATGAACGACTTACGAGATCTTCTGTCGCTTGTGGATAAGCGATCTTGAACGTCTCCACGTAGGGGTTGCAATCAGGATGATCTCTGAGCGCCTCCTCCTGATATTGTGCAAACGGCCTTGAACCGCCGTGATGGAGGATTGTGTTACGGCGGCGGTTCTCCGAGTTTATCCGAGACCGTTCCTTCAAACAAATAATAAAATATTAGAAAAATGCATCAAAAAATATAACTGAAATAATTATAAAATATTTAAACTAATAATTAAAATTTTAATAAAATAAACATTTATAGTGAAGTTTAGTATTTACCATCATAGCCGGGTTGTCGAAGACTACGGTCTTCAACCAACGCCACTCGTACTCCCTGAACATGAACTCTCTGGGAGTACCCATACGACCACGGTTGCCGTACTCGTTATAGTGGGAACGGAGCTCGTTCTTCCACTCTTTGAACCTACGAAAAAAACAAAAGTGCATTAGAAATATGATTAATATCATAAAATATTTCAAATTATCAAATAAGACATTCCCAACGTACCTCGAGCTCTGTTGGGAGTCCGCCCAACCCCGCTTGTGTTCCGCAACCACAAAGTATGTCTGAAAGATAATATTTTATTAGTTTTATAATTATAACAATACCGAAAATTTTTAAATATTACGATAAATAAATTAAATTTTTTTATTTACTCACCGACGCGGCGTTGTTCAACTCCATCTTGATTTCTTCGGGCACATCAGCCCACCGAGCCCACAACATAGGGACTCTGTCCCTAATGAGTGCACCCACGCAACCCGAGTAGTCGCGTTTCTTTTTCGCCCCAACCTCCTGATTAGGAGCTTCGTCAATCTGGATCCTCCCGCTCCGTTCAACCGTTCTCCTGAGCGTCTCAAAACTGATGACACCTCTGGTATTCCTCTGGGTTGAACTGCTAGCGCCTGTCCCTATCACATAAACGACGATTGGTTAATAAAATTAAATATTAGTGCGTTAATTTTAATAAAACATTTAATTAATAAAATCGAATGTTACCTGAACCCGATGATTCGGTTGCCGTCGACTTTCCTTTTCTCCTCGCCGAAATCAGGAGGTCAGGGCTCTCCCATGGCTGCTGCTGGTATGCCTCCGCAGCACTCACGAACTGAGGCATATCAGGCCACTGGGGCCGACCCTGATAGTCGACCTCGGGTATCGCAGGAATGTTGTAGGGGAGGAAGAGCTGGTTTGGGAGAGTAGGCCCCTCAGTCGAGTCACCAGCAGACTGAGTCGGACTCGGCATCGGCTCCCGATGAACCTCAGGCATACGAACCTGAGGAACGTCGGCAGCTATCTCCTCGTGAAACAGCTGCCGACTAAACCTCGGCGCCACAGAGGGACCGACATGCGGAAGTGAAGTGCTCGACGGCCGCCCCGCCTGGAGAAGGGTCTGGTGCCGAGCACTCACACTCCGCCGCGGCTGGGCTGCATCCACACTCCTCCGCGGCTGGCTGGTGGTCCTCTCAGGCTGGCTAGCCGTCCTCTCGGAGTCTGGGGAACCGGCGGCATTTCCAGAACCGGCGGCATTTCCAGAACCTCTAGATCTAGAACGACGGCCTCCGAAGAACTGCCTAAATGCATCGGCCATCTAAAGCCAGACGCATTAATACATTAATTAATATTAAATTATATTATATTAAATAATAAATTCTAATTAATATAATACCCAATAATACTAACATATTTTAATATTTACCGATTTATATAATAACCAATTTATACATATAAATTATACAATTACACCTAAATTATACAATTAAAATAAATTTTACAAAAATTACCTAAATTAACATAAAAACCTAAAAATTACATACATTAACATAAATACCTAAATTATAACTAAATTAACATAAATACATAAATTATACCTAAATTAACATAAATACATAAATTCTACCTAAATTAACATAAATACATAAATTATACACAAATTAACATATAAATACATAAATTATACCTAAATTAACAATTATATCTAAATTAACAATTATATATAATTTATTAACCATAATTTAATTTATTAACAATTAAATAACAAAAAAAAAAAAGGGAGGCCGGGTACCGAATCGGGGAGGAGGAGGAGGAGGGGGAGGCGGCCGGAACAGGGAGGAGGAGGGGCGGCCGGAATAGGGAGGAGGAGGAGGAGGGTCGGCCGGGGCTGCCGGAACAGGGAGGAGGAGGAGGAGGAGGAGGGGCGGCGGATCGAACCAAGGAGGAGGAGGAGGAGTCGCCGGGCTGCCGAACCAAGGAGGAGGAGGAGGAGGCGCCGGGCTGCCGGAATAGGGAGGAGGATCGGCGGATGAAGGAGGGCCGGATTCGAGGAGGAAGATTGTTTAGGGAAAATCGGGCAAATGGAGGCTAGGGTTCGGCTGCATTTTACTTATACCTGATAGTGTAGCCAACGAAATAAAGCGATTTCGTCGGCCATGCTATAGTATAGCCGACGAAATAAAGCGATTTCGTCGGCCATGCTATAGTATAGGCGACGAAATAAAGTGATTTCGTCGGCCATGATATGGCATAGCCGACGAAATTACATAATTCATTTTTCGTCGGCCATGCTATAGCATAGCCGACGAAATTACATAATTCGTCGGCTATAGTCTTCGTCCCTCAGCATCCGTCCGATCTCCCCCATCCAACGGTGGATAATGGAAAGGCGCGGATCACCAGACTTTAGCCGACGAAATATAACTTCGTCGGCTATACTTTTGGTCAAACTACAAAGTCAAACCTCTAAACGCTTTAAAACGGAAATTGGCCCGTCTAAATGACGTTTTTTGGCCTGACCTTCAACAGAGAATAGTTTCAGATCGATGCGACGCATCTAATCGTATAAAAATTTCCCCCAAAATATTTACCGACCGTCAGGCTACCCATAGGAAAACGGGAGTAAAAAACAGCAAACCGCAACATTCGGCACACAGATTTTGTCGGAATCTTCCCATTTTTCAACCGTAGCCGTAATATTTCGGTCATATCTTATTTCACGACACATTTGCATTTGAAGGGTCTACGTATAGTAGGTATTTGAAACTATACATTCACTTAAACACTTAGTAAACAAGTTAAGGAACATTAGTGCATATATTCCGATTTTGAATCTCAAAGTTTGGAAAATCTATTCCAACCGTCAGATATCACCGTTAAGATTAAATACATGTATGAAAAAAAATCCAACTACATCTGACAACGTTGAAGGCTCGATCGGGACGGTCAAACCGCAAAGTCAAACCTCTAAACGCTTTAAAACGGAAATTGGCCCGTCTAAATGACGTTTTTTGGCCTGACCTTCAACAGAGAATAGTTTCAGATCGATGCGACGCATCTAATCGTATAAAAATTTCCCCCAAAATATTTACCGACCGTCAGGCTACCCATAGGAAAACGAAACTAAAAACCAGCTAACCGCAACATTCGGCACACAGATTTTGTCAGAATCGTCTCATTTTTCAACCATAGACGTTTTTCAATATTTCGGTCATATCTTATTTCACGACACATTTGCATTTGAAGGATGAAGCAATGGTTTGTCGTTAGTCATAGAAAATGGAAGCTGATCTTTTTTTTTTAATCATAGCCGACGAAATCAAACCTAGTACTCGTCGGCTATTCTTTTGTCGTTTTCGGTCAAAAATGAAATATTTATATTTTAAAAAACTTATGGCCGACGAAATAATGAATTTTCGTCGGCCATTATAAGAATAGCCGACGAACAATGAGTTATTTCGTCGGCTATTCTTTTGTCGTTTTCGGTCAAAAATAAAATATTTATATTTTTAAAAACTTATGGCCGACGACATTTAGAATTTTCGTCGGCCATTATAAGTATAGCCGACGAAAAAATGAATTATTTCGTCGGTTATTCTTTTGTCGTTTTCGGTAAAAAATGAAATATTTATATTTTTAAAAACTTATGGCCGACGACATTTAGAATTTTCGTCGGCCATTATAAGTATAGCCGACGACAAAATGAATTATTTCGTCGGTTATTCTTTTGTCGTTTTCGGTCAAAAATGAAATATTTATATTTTAAAAAACTTATGGCCGACGAAATAATGAATTTTCGTCGGCCAAAATTAGAATAGCCGACGAAATAATGCATTTTTCGTCGGCTATTCTAAAAAAAAAACCAAAAAAATCAGTGGTTTTACACCTCCCCTATTCCGATGTCCTGTTCACATATAACCAAAATTGAACATAAAAAACCAGAAACCCAACAGTCAACATATTTCAAATTTTTTTTTAAGGGGTTTGGAACCCAGCCTAGCTGGGAGGCTCATCCCCACGCCCGTTCATTAGAAATGAGTGGATTACAAATGAAAGGATTACATCATTTAAATTACTTAATCCGTCGGATTGTAATCGGAATCATCGGATGAGTCTTCTTCGGTTTCTGAATTGCTCGATAGGGGTAATCTATGTCTTTCCTCACCACTAGAGTCCTCGTTAGATGCGCATGCATCTTTACCCCAGAAGAGAACGCAGTCAAATGCGCATGCATGGATCTTAATGTAGGAAAGCCCTAGATCTTTGAGGATACTTCGGACCTGACGGTGATTGGTAGGATTACGATGACCCTCCTCCAACAACGAAGAAGTGTACTGTAGATATTCATCTACTTGCCTGATAGTCGATTTTGTCTCGACTTTAATCCTCATTACCTCCATCACACTTTCAAGAACTGTCTTCTCAGAACTTGAACACACAGGGGTCTGTTGCAATGCAATCAGTTTGTTGTACTTGTCAAAGGCAGCAGTGTTGACAACTTGTGGGAACGGCTGCACCGGGTCCTGCATATATTGTTCCCCATGTACACCGCTTTCAAAAGGAAACACGTCGTTGACGAATGTCATTGTTGGATCGTTGGATGTACTACTACTGCCCGCCTCAAAATACTGCCCATGATCATGCGATCCATCTAATGATGGCTCACCGTGATATATCCAACGTGTGTACTTCGGCCAAAACCCATTGCTCTTTAGGTGCTCCCATACTGTCCTAATCGGAAATCGACACATATCACTGCGGCACTTACATTTCTTGCACGGGCAATAATGGTACGGTCCTTTTGCATTTTCCTCGACGAACTGCATAAAATCCACAACTCCTGTAGTGTATCGTCGGTCATGCCTTGGAAGCGAAATCCAACTCTTATCTCGATCCATATATAGCCTGATAATAATATATATGTATAACTTTAATTAATAATAAATTAATTAACACATATATATTACAATATATATTATTATCAACAGCAGCTCATATATATATATATACCATTAATTAACAACCATTATTTAAGTTCATTACACTATCAACAACCATTAATTAACATATTAATTTATATATATTTTAACACTAATTAAAATAACATTATTAAATTAAAACACATAATTATACTCTAACTGAAAATCAACTCAACTACAACTCAAAATCAACATATATACATACATTCTAACACTAAAACAACAACAAAACAAAAAATCACTTACTATATCAAAATCACTAAAACTCAAAATCAACTCAACTAAAACTCAAAATCAACATATATACACATATACGTACCTATATATAGCTCCACAATGTAAGAGAGGACGGATTTCAACAATACCCACAGATTTCTCACTCTTTCTCCCGTTTTTTTTCCGTTTTTTTGAAATGAGCAGCTTCTGCCCAGATCTGAAAATATAAAGACTTATATAGATTTCTCACTCTTTCTCCCGTTTTTTTTTCGTTTTTTTTTAAATGAGTAGCTTCTGCCCAAATTTGAAAATATAAAGACTTATAGCCGACGAAATTACCAACTTCGTCGGCCATACTCATTTTCAGAGTATAGCCGACGAAAACTTTAAATCGTCGGCCATTCTCGTAGCATAGCCGACGATTTTTCACAAAATTTTCGTCGGCTATTCTATTCAGAGTATAGCCGACGACAACTTTAAATCGTCGGCCATTCTCGTAGAATAGCCGACGATTTTTAATTTTTAGCGACGAAAAAAAAAATCGTCGGCCATTCTATTTGAATAGCCGACGAAATTTTTTTTTTCCCAACGAAAAAAATATTCGTCGGCTTTTCTTCGATATAGCCGACAAAAAAAAAGTTTCGTCGGCCGTTTTTTTTTTTTTCATCGGTAAAACCCTTTGTTCTTGTAGTGAATGTCATTTAAACAGCGAAACTAATACATTCTATTCTTCTCTATTTTACATATTGTTGAACCATCACAGTCTGATTTTGAAATATTGGACTCTGAAGAACTTGAGTATCAAATTCCCCTACTGAGCCAACTAAGGCTTGAGTATGGTATATTTATGCGAACTGCTTTATGTAAATAGCTGAAAAATAACTAAAATACCTTGAAGGACGATGTAAGGTCTGAGTTTAAGAAATTTTCTAAAAATAAATTATGCAAAGTAATGCAACATCCCTAATACAAGGGCAATTACCATGAAAGTAAAAATTTCTATAATCGTCCAAAAACAAGTGGAAACAATGCACCATTTGAAAGATGACCTAGGGCACATGTCATGTGCAGTGAAGCACTCTGTCATTGTTATAAATAAACGAACTATTAATACGCACATTGAAAACTAGTAAAAGAATTAGCTACGACTTACAGGAAGTATAAAAAATCATACAAGTACAAGGATTTGGAAAAGTATCTTCATTATCCAACAATAATATTGAAAATGAATTTACAACTAAAGGCTTACCATATGGGAGAAGATGACAATGATACATCTCATCATTGCAACTATTAAAAGAGCAAAAAGAATCTAGCTCAATTCAAGATAGACTTTGATTAAGTCTATTTTTAAATTTCCAAGATATCTTTATAAAGGCTATCACGCCTAAATTAGACTTTTGGTCTTAAAAGTTTCTATCTCTAAATTGGACAAGACTAAATGTAATCATTGGCATGTTAAATTTTGAATTTTCTCTTAATGAATTGAGATTATTCGAATTTTATTCATGATATACATGATGGAATTTTATAATGAATCCCATATAAATTTCTCTAATACTCGTTTACATCCGTAGTCATTAGAGGTAATCCCATCTAATTTTATTCATGATATACATCATAATATAGGCATGCCATAAAGAACTGTGTGTAAATAAACGCACCATGTAATCTCTAGAATAATAATACTGAATGACAATGATACTAGTATATCACAAAAATAGCATAATAGTACTGAAGAACAGTAGTACTATATCAATAGATATAATGAAAGTGATAAGGATCGGTATATATGTTCCTTTGGGATTCAAAATGCACCTGCCTAACTGGGATTACCATCGAGATACTCTAATGAACCTGAATTACGTTTCGATGTATATATATTGAGCATATGTCAAATTGACAAATTATGCCAAGAGAAAATTGATTTTTTTCCAAATTATAAAGAAATTTATGCCACGATTTTCATGTGAAAAAGACACAAGTGAGAATTCATTTGAGCTCATTTGCATTACCTCTAATGACTACGGATGTAAACGAGTATTAGAGAAATTTATATGTCAACTTAATGGGTTATATGTTACCGGTAATTGAATCCAAAATCATAAGAAAATAATATTTTGACATTCTGACATAGATTGGCTTTGACGCAACTACTAAAAATCTGGTGATCCGTACATTAAAGAAATTACTATGGACACCCATATTTTGGATGAATAGAAGCAAACACCAAAAGAATTTGGTTCCCACACGAAACCGAGGACAACCAAAGAACATGTTATCCTCAAATATTGTTTCGACACAATTCATGTAGGGTTGAATATATTTGATGCACAAGTATATGCACTTATACCCTATTATGCTTCTGACATCCATCGTGATTTTATGAATAAAAACACATCATTCAAAGCCAACTCGTAAATTTATGATTGACACCATCATTTCCAAAGGGAACATGTGTTCTCATTATGTTCTTATATTGAATCCAAAGAGGATTCAGTGGACTGATTCAATCAACTTGCGGACACCTTAGATATTTTATGGTGTTGGTTGTTGTGTCGACACGCTGGTCATGTGTCATGACACCATCCATAATTAAAATTTATGCTGTTTATGCTAGAAAGTCAAAGCACCTAGGCCGGATTAATTTCCGTAGGCGCAATGATTTTATAGCTTATTATATAGGATCTGTAATGGGCATCATATTCCTATATAAAAACTCAATTGATCTCACGGAAAACGACTGCAGTAATAGTCTTAATATTGGTAAAGCAGACCAATACTTCCGTTTTGGGTTATGCAATTTTGCATGCAGCGTTACTTATTCATCTATGACCATCATCATTGAACCAATTTACACCATAACTAGTGACTATGTGTGAGGATTTTAAAGGATTTCAAACGAACTTGTAATCTTTGAGCTCTTTTGGATTTACACGGATCTACAATCCTTGAGCTTGATTAAATGTTTTTATGTGCCAAAATTGCGCCGCCACAGCGCACAATGATGGGTTACTTGAGATGAATAAATATTTATGATGGATATGAACTTCCAGCTAGTCCGCTATGTCAAAACCTTAACAAGCGATCTCTTTACCGCTAGATTTGCGGTGTGTCACTTTGATTAGACAGTCTTCCCATCGTTAGAGGGAGATAAGAACGAGCATGTTCAAGTGGAACAACAGTAATTGTCGTGGTTTGTCCCCACTGTGTCTCATCCTGATCCTCAAAATCACACAAAGTAAAGTGTGCAGATGTCTTATACATTAAAGTGACGAGATCATATAAATCTGCTGCAAATATACCTGCAAGGATTGTATTTTATCAAAAGGACATGATACCACCCAAGAGGAATTGGGTATTGCACTGCCACCATAGATGGTGGCATGGTAACGCCATAAGTGGCATAAATGGTGTCACATGCTGTGGCTCTCCAAGGAAGAGGGGAAAGCCATCTTAGGTTCGATAATTACTCACCCAAAGGAAGAAAGTGAGTTTTGGCACAACATGATCTATTGATCAATGATACTCAAATCCGTCTCATGAGAATATTTCTGAATTGTGGTTATCATTGGGGGACGCCTCAAATGTTAGAACCAATACTTGAAAGCATATAGATCTCTATAAACACATTACACTAGTGTACATGAGGACGTGGAATAATGAGTCTAATATCGAACCATACTTCGTTGAAAAATGTCAACGTAGTAAATTGGCTAAGTGGAAAGAAGTGATCTAGTATAAACAAAGAGATAGTTGCTTTGGACAGGTGACGCCGACACCGCAAATATAAACCCTATCAAATATATTTTTGTTCGAATGCGTAATGAGAATAAGAGTATGTAGACTCACCTTATGGCGCAAGGTCTCTCAAAAACGCACTGGAATCGACTACGATTCTCTCGTAATGAACCACGATGAGACAATTTCTCATAATGGATGTCATTCCACTCCATTACCTTGTCAGTTGGATAGTTTTCGAAAAACTGAACATGCAGCTTACGAAAGTGGTCAAAACATATATCTCTATGGGGATCTAAATTAAGAGATATACATGAGGATCCTAAACGGACTTCATCCACCCAAATCAAGTGGATCTAGATCAAATCAGTACGTTTGTAAAAGAAATTGAAATGTTCACTAAAGTGACTATCTGATTGGGAAGAGATTGATGAATTATGCCCTTGCGTTTTTCGTTATTGATATACACGGACTCTCAATGAACTAAGAGATACTCTATGTATTGTAAATTCTAAGATAAGAATGAAAAAGATTTTGGGAATACACAGTTTTGAAATGGAACTCAAGGGCTGTAATGATGGTGACCATCCATCAATCGGCTTAGGCACTCTAAATAATAAAATGAGGCCTACATATACTCCCATAATCAGTCGAAGTCTTTACTCTAACAATAGATCCGTTTTTTCATCTAAAGGAAGATGACGAAAAAGTTTTGGGAAATAAAATTTCTTATACAAGCGCAATGATGTATGATTGTACTTAAACACAGTACGTAAGACTCGACCTCTCATTCGATGAAAATTTGTAAAGCTATGTTTAGCTCTGCGCTCACGCAACGCAAATGGTTCTCTCAAATACTTAAAGATATGAAATATTTGGGCTTATTCAATCTCTACATAGAATGTGACATGATAAAGAAACTATCCACGTCATAGCTAACTATGCGTAAAGAAAAACGCATTAAAGGTGAAATAAGAAAATCTGTTATTACAGATCAATTTCAAATCTCGTAACGGTTCATCCATACACTAGACGAAGTTATGACTATTTTATTATATGAAGGTCATACCACGAGTGAACCTGATGTTCAATATGAACTTATGTGTTCGGTTCATGAACAACCTTATCCTCAAGATCAAAGTAAATCAAATTAGATGTGAGGACGATTGTGGCAAGATTTAATTACTAAATCATTGCTCAAAGCCATATTTGGAAAAACATGTGAAAATGCATAACTATGTTAATGTTACTAAAGCTCCCTTGATCAAATGAAAGAATCAGGGAGAATCTCATGATTAATGTAAAAATCAGGAGGAGGTGCAGACATCAGGGGGAGTCTAGCACATACATGTTGTTTTCAAATGTAATAGGTGTGTTGTGCTCTTTTTGTCCTTCGACCAAAGTTTTATTTTCTCCCATTGGGTTTTTGTTACTTGGCAAAGTTTGTAATGAGGCAACACCACATGCACCATTTTATCTATGACTCAGCACAAGAGGGAGTGTTGAAGGAAAAACACATTATGTGTCTTCGTCAATGTAACTGACGAGAGATAATTATATAGTCATTATTGTCATAAATGTATTTACTATTACCGTTGTAATACTCACCCTATAGAAAAGGAATTATCAATGAAATGAGGAGACAATTCCCATTTTCCTTTAACACACACACACATATATATATATAAACAAACTCCACTCAAATTCTATCTCAGAAAATTTTGTGACTACACTCTTACCCAAACTCCACTCAACTTCTATCTATCTGTCAAAAAATAAAAGCAATGAATTCGGTATGAGGAGGTCTCTGACAAAAAGTTGGTTCTAGCCACCTGTCACTTCACTTTTTCCTCTCTCTCTCTCTCTCTCTCTCTCTCTCTCTCTCTCTCTCTCTCTCTTCTCTCCACCTCGACGCAAACAGAGAGGGAACTCTTTCTCTTTCTCTCCATCGCACCGAACCATCGCCCCGAACCATCGCCAAACTTCTCCTCCACCTCCTGCCGTCGTCCGGCTAAGACACACACATGCAACCATACCATCACCTTCCTCTCTTCATTATCTAACCACTCATACCCATTAATCATCCATTGATTTAATTTCTCCAAGGAGAGACCAGTCGACGTGTTTTTGAGAAATCGGCAAGTTCTTGAAGCTCCGATTAGATTTCTCACTTCCTTTCGGTAAACCCAGCTCCTCTTCTTCATTCCCAGTTTGATTATACTCTCAATTTCTCGAATTGAAGCTTGACTTGAATTTTACCCTTTTTCCAACAACACGCCGCGAGGTAGCGAAACTGCTCCTTTTTCTTCTATGTTTGTGATTCTGAGACTACGAAATTGTTGGGAAACTTGTGAATGCTTGTAATTGTATATTGGCGTAATCGAAGTTGAGTTTTGGAAGCCGGATTTCGATCGGAGAAACAAGGGGTTAAAACCCAGACACGCAAGTGTCCAACACAAATTTACGCGTGTCCATAGAGCTAGGTTGCATGGAATCGAGTGCGGGTACGTAGAAGCGAAGTGTTTTTTCTATAAAAAAAAATTGGAAGCGGGTACGTCTTGGAAGCGTTGGAATAAATTAACATATGTTGTAGGAGAAACAAAGGATAAGAAAAGCGTAATCTTATTGATTGATAAGGGGGCCTATGTATAGGCATTACAACAAGTATCCCTATAAATATGAGATTCTCTATCTATTAAAGATTCTAGATATCTAATCTAATTAGGTCAAGACACATTATGAAAGTTACGGAATTAACCTTCCTTAAACACTCCCCCTTGTGTCGCGTACCTAATGGTGCATAAGGTGTTGCCTCGCTAAAACCTTGCAAGCAAAATAAAAACCTCTTGGGCAAAAATAAAAGCATGGTCGAAGGAAAAAGAGCACAACGCACCAACTACAAGTGCGTAAGACATGCGTAAGTAGACTCCCCCTGAAGTCTACATGAGAACTACCCCTGATGAATAAATCAGTCTTTGAGTTCTGATAAGCGACACATTCACATGCGCTTCACATGCTTCACAAATGCAGATTTGGGTAGAGGCTTGGTGAAGAGATCAACGACATTATCTTCTGAGCTGACTTGCTTCACTTGGATATTTAAAGTTGATGTGAGCCAAAGCTCGCATACAATAATAACCCTACAAAAATATCGTTAGTAGTATGAGCAAGTAGGGATCGTTCTAGGCCGGGGATTAAGGGTACCTGAGATATGAAATTGTTAGACACAAAACATATATACATAAACACAAAAACGTCACAATAGGGGGATATGTTTGGATCGGCAGCCATGCTGCCCTAACACTAGACTCGGCAATGATAAAAGAAAAACAGAAAATAAAATCCTAGACTACTATATACAAGTGATCATCATCTCTCACACAAAACAGTTCACATAAAAGACTCTCTAACAAGGCAAATTGCATGCAAGAAAGTAAGAGACAAGTATTTAACATGTTCAAGACCTAAATTAGTTTCGACACAACTAGAGCCTCCAGCGGTTTTCCAATTGTTAGACTTCTTAAATTCTTAGAGACTACTCCAGCGTATGACTTCTAAGGTGATGCTAATCCGGTTTTACGCGTTTTAACATTTAAGCACATGAGTCTTAATCGAAAACAAGCAAACAAGTAAGGTTGTCAATCATCTTATTTAACTTGCAAGTTCTAAGGTTTATTAGACCTAGGTGAGCAACACAAAACAAACTACTCCAGCGTATGACTTATCCGTGTTACTCTATCACATGAAACCTAGCACTTAGAATTACATGCTAATCATAACTAGTGTGTTGGTTTATTTGCCCTAACCTTAGTTCTAACCAATTTTAAGTTTAAACATGCGAAATACCACTGCCCTAATTATCAATGCATATAAAATACACAAGTTAAAATTCAGTAAAACCATGCATAACACATCATATTCGGTTTATACAAAGTTTCAAGAAAAACCAAGAATCGAAACAAGTTCATACAAAACAACCAAACATAAATAAATACAAAAGCCATAAGGGAATGGATCACACTTTAAAGAACCTTGAAGACTCCTCAAAGTGACTAGATGGATCGGCTGCTGCTCCTTGGTGCTCGGCTAGAACAGAAATCGGCAGAAAACCAAGGTGGTGAGGTTCGGCAATATGGTGGTGGTGATGGTGATTCGGCTAGGGTATTTAGGTGTTGGTGTTTTGGAAGACTTGGTAGAGCTTTTAGGTTAGTGTAATATGCTTGAGATGAGATGATTTTCAGAATGAGAAGATGAGGTTATATATAGAGAAGGCTGCCGGCCACAAGAAGGGGAAACAAAGAATAGGTTTCCTTGTAGGTTTATGTTTCCTTGTTGAATAAAGATTTGCATTCTTGATTTTTTTCTTTTTCTGATTTTTCTTCAAGGCTTGGGCTGCACATCTTCATGGACTTCTTGTATGATCTTGGACTTCAATTGATAGGTCTTGATCCATTGAAAATGCCCCACAATTGCCGGCAGCACAATTTGCATCCAATCTGCCTCAAATCGGCAGCTTCTCCTAGTTTGACTAGGAGACTTGATTTCTTCATGTTTTCCTTCAATGCTATGGCCAAGTGTCGTCCTCCTTCCTTCCATATGCTTGGGATATCTTCACAAATGCATTTATACACCATTTGGTCCATCAAAAACAGAAAACACAAAAAGGAGGCAGTAGGTTCCTGGAATCGGCAGCTTTGACCTTGTCGCAGTAATTCCGGCATATCTCCCTCCATGGAGCTCCGATTGATGCGATTCCAAGTCTCACGTAAACTAGACACATAGGGCCATCTCCCCATAAAATATCTCGGCCAAATTCCTTGCAAGTCGTCGGGAATGATTTTTCGAAGTTGGAACACAGTCCCAGGAAAATCCTGGAAGTCCCTGGATTGGAATGTTCGGACTGCGGTTTTGCAGCCATCTTTTGGGTGACTTCCCGAACTCCGATTGATCTGAAATTTTAACACAACATTCCTTAACATATGAATATTAAGCACGCCAAAATTCGCCAAATTCTGACAAGGATAGATAACAGTTTCGCTCATCTCAAAATCACGAAAAAGACATATTTTACACTATTTTCCAGATTTCTCAAACTTAGTCATTTTTCGGATTCTTAACCACTTTTCACAAAACTCTACCAAATTTGACACTAACTATATTATGACTCAATCTTAAACAAATAAGGGTTAAACAAAGCATAAACGAGGGCATAAGCATGTAATATCGTAGCACATTGTGCTCCTATCAACTACCCCACACTTATCCTTTGCTAGTCCCTTAGCAAACTAAATTAAACTAGACTCTAAACAAACTATTGCCCCTAACAATTTGTCTCAGGCTCGTATGTACACATAGCTTTCAAGTTAAATGCATGAGAATGCTAAGCACGAAAATTCCAAGTTTCATGAACATGTGACATCAATATGAACATATACGAGCAAAAGTAAGCATGTAGACATGTTAAGCTAATCCAATCCTCCTCACTAGGCATACTCTCTTCTTTTCTCTCGAAGCATGGTATTCACTCATAAGTATATGCAAGCGAAAGATAATGAATTACAAAGAGTAACTTGCATATGTCAAGAAAAGAAAGCACTTTGTGAAGTTTGATGGAAAAACCTCATATGACAACTATATGCACCAATGAACCAAAACCATATGCTTACTCTTGAGATAATCTCCACAATCAAATTTAACCATCTTAAGAATCATGAAAAAGATCAATAAAAGGGTTGTAATGGGGCTAGGCTAAGAGGTATTCGATATTTGGATAAGGAGGCTTAGAAACGTCACTAAGGCCTTAGCAAAGCTCGAATCTCCTTATGTCTTCTCGCCAAAAGGGTCAAATTTCATTTTGTTGGACCCTTCCTTCATTCTTTTCTTCCCATAAAATATTACAACAACCTAGACAATAGCCAAGCACAAAATTTTCTTTTCAATGCCGTGCCTTACACATTTTTCTTCTTCTCGGCATTTTTCTCTTTTTCTTTTGTTTAATCCGAGCACAATTTTTCTTTTCAATTTTTCTAAGGCACGGCATGCATATATTTTACATACAAATTCATGGCTAAGTCTACCCCACACTTGTTCTTCTTCATCACACACGCAAAAACGCCTTCAAAATTTCAAGCTTTGCCGGAACACACAGTAAAGGCATCACTATACTAAGTTCATGGAAAGTGTTTAAGGGTGATGAAAGAAAAGGCTCAATATCGGCTCAAAGGGGTTTACTAAGGTGTCCCACGACGGGCTCCAATAGGGCACATGCTTTATTTGGCTTTGGTGGTAAACCTAGATGATCTTTATTCAATCACATTCAAAATCAAGGTATTTTATGATTAAAAACGTTTCGAAAATCAACAAGAGTAAGTTCTAGCATACTAGAGTTCATTAAAAAGCTATGGCACATAGTCATCGAATAGTCAAAGAATTACGAGGTTTCATGCTTCTTATGAATCTATCGAATTTTATCTTTTTATAGCTCAAGAAGAAAGCAATTTGGCACTAAAGCTCACATAGGTTATTTAGGACATAAACTAGCTAAAACATGCATGCTTTGTAATCAACAAGTCCTACATGCTCCTACCAATGCACATAATCCATGAAACTCATAATTTTATAAGTATGCACAACCATCATCTATGTATGCAAAGAGGAGAAAAACATCATTGACATATTAGGGGCATCCTAAGACTCGAAACAAACAAATTTAAACACTCTATTTTTGTGGAACAATTTTCTGAAATTTTCTTTTCTAAACTAAGCACACGAAAACATAAACGGAATACGTTATCCCACCCCACACTTAGAAAATTACATTGTCCTCAATGTAAGCACAAATATATATCAACGAATTTCCTAAGCATGCAATAGTCTAACATATACCAACATATCATCACAAATCAAAGAAAAAGAGAAGGGTTAAGAAATTTCAAACTCTCGGTGATGGCTCCTTCACGTTTCTTTGATCGACATGGGTTGCCTCCCAAGTAGCGCTTTGTGTTTATAGTCCATAGCCTAGACTTTTCACCGTGTATCATGTGTTCATCGTGTTCCAAAACAGCTCAAATCGGCAAGAAGAAGTTCGAGAAGAAGATCGTTGCATGTGGTATCCTGTTCGGTTCTGTTTGCCGTATCCGGCTTGACTGGCGTATCGGGTTCTTCTGCCGGCGTATCTGGCGTGTCCGGCTTGTGTCCGGTCTTGTGTGGCTGTGTGTCACCCCTGCCAGCAATGGCAGGTCCGGCAGGGGGTGGTGGTACGGCAGAAAACAGGGGTAGCAGCTCGGCATGTTGGGGCGTGTCCGGCAGGGTGATCGTTGGTGCGTCCGTGTCCGTGTCAGCCGTCATGTTGATGCTGCCGGCAATTGCAGGTCCGGCAGCCACTTGTTGGGGTGGTGGCATGGCTGCATCATATGATTGTGAAGGCAGCTCGGCTTGGGGGGATGATGGTGGGGCGGCGAAGACGGCGGCTTCTTCCACCGTGTGCTCTTGAAAGGGAGAATAGTAAGGCTTGAGGCGATGGCCATTTACCTTGAATGTGTTTCCCGTAACTTCATTCCGAATTTCTACGGCTCCATGTGGAAACACTTGAAGAACAATGAATGGTCCAAGCCAACGAGAGCGCAACTTTCCCGGAAAGAGTTGAAGCCGTGTATTAAACAATAGAACTTTTTGCCCAACTTCAAACTTCTTCCCTCGAATCATTTTGTCATGGTACGCTCTTGTCTTCTCCTTATATATCCAAGCGGCCTCATATGCTTCATTGCGTATTTCTTCAAGTTCATTGAGTTGAAGCTTTCTATGAAGACCGGCATCATCTATGCTCATATTGAACTTTTTAACGGCCCACCATGCTTTGTGTTCTAACTCAACCGGTAAGTGACATGCTTTGCCATAAATCAACCGAAAAGGAGACATACCTATCGGTGTCTTGTACGCAGTCCTATAAGCCCACAAAGCATCATCGAGACGATCACTCCAATCCTTCCTTGAAGGTCCAACCGATTTCTCCAAAATGTTCTTGATCTCTCGATTACTTACCTCGGCCATTCCACTTGTTTGGGGGTGATATGGTGTAGAAACTTTATGCGTGACTCCATACTTCCTCAATAAGGCTTCAATAGTGCGGTTACAAAAATGGGATCCTCCATCGCTAATCAAGACCCTTGGAACTCCAAAACGTGAAAAGATGTTGGTCTTGAGAAACTTGGCTACCACCTTGGCATCGTTGGTGCGTGTAGCCTTTGCCTCGATCCACTTTGACACATAATCAACCGCAAGCAATATGTAGAGAAAACCCTTACTTGATGAGAATGGTCCCATGAAGTCAATCCCCCAAACATCAAAAATTTCCACCACAAGGATAGGCGTGAGCGGCATTTGATCACGCCCACTAATCTTCCCCATACGTTGGCACCGATCACAAGCCTTACAAAACATAAATGCATCCTTGAAAATTGTAGGCCAAAAGAAACCACAAGAGAGTACCTTCAATGCCGTCTTCTTCGGCCCAAAATGTCCTCCACACGCCTCACTATGACAAAAAGCAAGGATGGATCGATGCTCATTCTCCGGCACACATCTTCTAATAACTTGATCACCACATTGCTTCCATAAGTACGGATCATCCCACAAGAAGTGTCGAGCTTGCTTCCTTATTCTTTGTTGATGGTGGTTCGGCAACTCCTTAGGAAATCGGCGTGTAGCTAGAAAATTTGCAATGTCGGCATACCAAGGCTCATGTACTTCAAGTCGAAAAAGTTGCTCATCCGGAAAGGTATCACATAAGGGCAACCGATCCTTTTCTTGAACAAGCCTACTCAAATGATCGGCCACAACATTTTCTACTCCTTTCTTGTCCTTAATCTCAATATCGAACTCTTGAAGCAAAAGAATCCATCGGATAAGCCTCGGCTTAGCATCCTTCTTCGTCATAAGATATCTCAAAGCGGCATGATCACTATAAACAATAACTTTGGAATTCAAGAGATATGATCGAAATTTTTCCAAAGCAAAGATTACCGCTAAGAGTTCCTTCTCCGTTGTTGTGTAATTGAGTTGTGCATCGTTGAGAGTCCTTGAAGCATAGTAAATGGCGCATGGCTTCTTATCAATTCGTTGTCCAAGTACCGCTCCAAGTGCATAATCACTAGCATCACACATCAACTCAAACGGCTCGTCCCAATTAGGGGAAACAAGAATCGGTGCCGAGCACAACATGGTCTTCAATCGGCAAAAGGCATCCTCACACGCCTTTGTCCACTCAAACGTCACCTCCTTTTGTAACAAGTTGCTCAATGGCTTGGCAATTGAAGAGAAGTCCTTGATGAATCGTCGATAGAACCCCGCATGGCCAAGAAAGCTTCGTACGTCCCTTACATTTCTAGGGCTCGGCAAGTGTTGTATAAGTTCAACCTTTGCTTTGTCAACTTCAAGTCCTCTTGCCGAAATAATATGGCCAAGCACAATGCCTTGCGTGACCATGAAGTGACACTTCTCCCAATTGAGCACAAGATTTGTCTCTACACACCTCTCAAGTATCTTCTCCAAGTTCCCCAAACATGCATCGAAGGTGCCTCCATACACACTAAAATCATCCATGAACACTTCGATAATGTCTTCAATAAAATCCGAGAAGATAGCATACATACATCTTTGAAAAGTGCCGGGTGCGTTGCAAAGTCCGAATGGCATCCTCCGGTACGCAAATGTGCCAAATGGACAAGTAAAAGTGGTCTTCTCTTGATCGTCCGGGTGTATCATGATTTGATTGTAGCCACTATATCCATCAAGAAAGCAATAGTAAGAATGACCGGCTAACCTCTCTAGCATTTGATCCATAAACGGCAAAGGCATGTGATCCTTCCTCGTTGTAGCATTGAGCTTCCTATAGTCGATGCACATCCGATGACCGGTTACAAGTCTTTGTGGCACAAGCTCATTCTTCTCATTCTTGACAACCGTTACACCACTCTTCTTTGGCACTACTTGCACGGGAGATATCCACTTACTATCCGAAATTGGGTAGATCACCCCACAATCAAGCAACTTGATAATCTCTTCTTTCACAACCTTCATCATGGGAGGGTGAAGTCGACGTTGAGCTTCTTTTGTCGGCTTAGCTCCTTCTTCCAACAAAATACGATGAACACAAGTAGTAGGGCTTATTCCCTTGATATCCGCTAAGGTCCAACCTATGGCGGTCTTGTACTTTTTAAGCACACAAATCAAATCCTCCTCTTGCTTCTTAATAAGCATTGAAGACACAATAACCGGTAGTGTGTCTCCTTCTCCAAGATAAGCATATTTCAAGTGACTAGGGAGCTCTTTTAGTTCTAACTTTGGGGCCTCTTCCACACTTGGTCGAAATTTTGTTGTGGCACTTGGAATTGACAAGAACGAGTTCCTCGGATACAATGGTGTGGCGTCTAGCTCGGCAACAACCTCTCTAAGGCTCGGCATCATGGCATAAGGCTCGGCAAAAATGCCTAGCTCGGCTCCAACTTGCTCGGCATGGTTTGGCTCGGTTTCATCGAGCACTCGTTCTCCCCTCTTGTCAAATCCGACCCCTTGCTCAATCGCTAATTGCTATGCGTCGAGCGAGGTCGACATAACTTGCTCGACCTCCTCCAAAACATCAATGGCACAACCCTCCTTCAAATCAACATTGGGGAATCTCATGGCGTCAAACACATTGAACTTTATCATCTCACCATCAAATTCCATAGTTAGGTTGCCCTCGGCCACGTCAATCTTAGTGCGCGCGGTCCTCATAAATGGTCGCCCTAAAAGCAATTGAGTGTTGTTGACCGGCGAATCCTCCATCTCAACCACATAAAAATCGGCGGGGAATATCAATTGGTTGACTTGCACCAACACATCCTCTACATAGCCTTCCGGATATTTGCTTGAGCGATCCGCAAGTTGAATGATGACATTATCCTTCTTGAGAGGCCCTATACTCAACGTTTGATACACATTGAGTGGCATGACATTGATCGATGCGCCCAAATCCAACATAACATCATCAAATCGTGTATTGCCTATGACACAAGGCACATTGAAGCTCCCCGGATCCTTCATCTTTGGTGGCAACTTCCTTTGAATAACGGCCGACACCGTCTCGCTCATAGTTACCACACGAGTCTCCCTAGTATGCCTTCTCGCCGTGCAAAGCTCCTTCAAAAACTTAGCATACTTTGGCACTTGCTTAATGCACTCCAACAAAGGGATGTTGACTTGCACTTTCCGGAAAATCTCCAATACCTCCTCATCGGATTTGTCTTTCTTCGTTCTAGCAAAGCGTGAAGGGAATGGGGCACTAGATGATGGGTCCCCTCCTTTGGCATTGTTGCCGGCTACACTATCCTGCTCGGCAGAATGGCCCTTGCCGGTTGCTCGGTTCTCCTTCTCGGCAATGACATTGCCGACATCATCATGATGCTCGGCATCAAGGTTCTCTTCGGCATCCTCTCTATTATGGCTGCCGGCAATGACAGGTCCGGCAGCCATCTCATCCTCATTAACACCTTTGAAAGTCACTCGCTTCTTCTTTGGACTTGTTGGAGGAACCAACTCCCTTCCGCTTCGAGTTTGAATCACTTTGGCTTGCTCGTTCCTCGGATTTGGAATAGTATTGCTTGGCAACTTCCCTTGCTCATTAAATCTTCCCATAAAATCCACAACTTGCCCCATTTGAGTCTTGAGCTCACCAATGTCCTTTTGATGATTTTGTTGTCCCGCGAGTAGTGCTTGAGTAGCACTTGACAAAGATTGAAGCAAAGCATCATAATTCGGATTGCTCGGTGCGGCTTGGCCTTGGCCTTGGCTCGGCCCTCCTTGACCTTGGTACGGCACAACTTGTGCTTGGCTCGGCATGGCTCCAAATGCTCCTTGATTCGGCTGATAGGGTTGCCGAGGCACAAATGGTGGCCTTGGTGCAAATGGTGCTCCTCCCTCTCTTTGTTGCATAGGTGCCCTAAGCACGTTGTCATTATTCGCCCATCGAAAGTTCGGATGATCATTGAACCTTGGATTAAAATTGCCAAAACGTTGGCCTCCTTGAAAACCAATGGCATTGCACTCCTCTACTCCCTCGCTAACTCCAAATTGAGGGCATTGTTCGGTCTCATGGCCCTCGGTGCAAATTCCACATACACTAGCACGCTTCTTCATCAAATTACTCACCAAGTCGGTAAGCTTGTCCACTTTCTCCTCTAGCTTTGAGCTCGAAGACGTCTCATGCACTTTCTCACTCCTTTGCACATTCCCTCGTGCCATGCCAAATTGTTGGTTGTTCAAGGCACGAACTTCCAACAAACTTCTTGCCGCTCCGGCATTCAACTCCAAAAAACTACCTCCCGCGGCCGAGTCAAGAAACTCTCTCTCCATGACGCGCAATCCCTCATAAAAATATTGCAACAAGAGCCCATCGCTAATGCCATGCGATGGACACAAAGAAACTAGGGACTTGAACCTCTTGTAGTAGTCGAAGAAAGTCTCATCTCCGGCTTGCTTCACACTTGTAATTTGCTTCCTCAAGTCAGTGATACGTGAAGCAGGAAAGTACTTGAGCAAAAACTCATCCATCATAGTACTCCACGAAACAATGCGACCACTAGGCACCTCAAACAACCACTCCTTTGCTTGATCTTCTAGTGAGAACGGAAATGCCTTCATTTTGAAGTGTTGCAAATCGGTCCCTCTTGGACACATAGACTCCGTGGTGAAGTTAAACCACTGTAGATGCTTATTAGGGTCCTCACTCGGCATCCCATAAAATGACTTCAGCTTATGGAGGAATCCACTCCTCAATTCAATCTCTCCAGTCTTGTCAGCTTCCAAGGGAGGATAAGTGATATTAGAAGGAGCAACTCCTGCTCCAGCAACATGACCATTCTGTGACCTGATTGATGCCATGATCTCTTCTTCTTCTTCTAATTCGGCAAAAGCTTCAAATTCTGGATTCTGAAGATCACACGACGACGAAACAAACGATGGTGAGCTCGGCACTGATGATGAAATGGACGGCACACTAGGTGATGATGGCAAGGATGATGACACTGATGAACTGGTTGGTGACGATGGAGGTAATGGCACAAAACGAGCAATAGCGAGTTCTTGGTCTAAACGTTGCAAACGGCCTTGAAGATCTCTTGCCCAAATACTAGATTCGGACATGCATTATTTCTGAAATTTGCAACATTTTAAACAAGTTAGAACCTTATAAAGAAATAGAAAGCAAGAATATACATCATTACAAGCCACGGCATTGGCGATTACACAACAAATTTCGAACAATGATACATATATACATTCGGCACAACACAAAGCAGCATTCGGCAAAGCATACATATATTCGGCAACAAGAGGGCAAAAATCGGAAAGTTCATGAGCATGTAATCGCTAAGTCTAATTTCTTTTTAAATTTGTTCTAACTCTCGAAGTACGTGGAGCAGAGGAGATAACGGTGCAATGGACTGATACAGCCCCCGGTAGTATCATGCTTAATCCGATATACCTCAAGAGTTTGAACCACACAACATGTTTTATCTTTGAAGAAAATAGGCCACATATGTCAAGTTATGTTCTAGCGTCTAAAGTGAGGTGATGCTTCGGCACAAGCTGTCGACTAGGTCGTGCGGATTTTACGTTTCAAAGGTCATTAAAATCACGGAGGGCGAACCCCCTACAGGAACCAGGCAGGACTCGTTGTTGGACACCACGGAGGGCGAACCCCCTATCAACTCACTCACCGAGAATGAACATCAGTCTATGGGCCTTGAGATCCAGTTAAACAAACCTGAGAACCATATCTATGATAATAACTTCCCCATACTTTGTAAAACAAACACGGATCCCTAGCGGTCTCAAGTGTTGATTAAAACCGCCCTCAACCTCATAAAAATAATACCAAGTTAGCGTCGTTATGCGTGGGGGGCCAACGATGGACTAATTCCAACATTGCAGGGCCCGTTTCCCAATCTACACAAAAACATACCTAACATGGCATCACTCGTATGAAGGGTTATGGTTATGATCAACAAAAGAGGCTTCACCTACATGTTACACTTTAGAAACTACAATAAACTCAAACATACACAACACTATCAACTTCCTAGAAATTAAACTAAGTGATTACCAACATACATCAATATACATCATGCAACTTTCGAAATTTAAACTCTACATGCCGAAGCATATTTCTACTTTACATAATCCCAAAATAAACTTAAAATTTACAACTTTACAAATTCACAACAAAAATTTCCAGCAACATTATATACACAACAATAACATAAAACAAGCTTTTATAATCCCCGGCAACGGCGCCAAAAATTGATCGTGCCGCCGAAGCGACTCAAGCAATCAAAAACCCTACAATCGTTAGTAGTATAGAATAAGTAGGGATCGTTCTAGCCGGGGATTAAGGGTACCTGAAACATGAGAATGTTAATAAAAATATTCATAAACATATATGCACATAATTGTCACACTTATATACATATATACGAATTTATCATGGGGGATGAAGATGAGGTTCGGCAGCAAGGACTGCCTCTATATCTAAGACACGAAAATAAACCTAAACTACTATATACAAGTGATCATCATCTCTCACATAAAACAGTTCACATAAAAGACTCTTTAACACATAGATTTGTATGCAAGAAGGTAAGGATCAAATATTTAGCATGTTCAAGACCTAAATTAGTTTCGACACAACTAGAGCCTCCAGCAGTTTTCCAATTGTTAGACTTCTTAAATTCTTAGAAACTACTCCAGCGTATGACTTCTAAGGTGATGCTAATCCGGTTTTACACGTTTTAACATTTAAGCATATGAGTCTAAATCGAAGACATGTAAACAAGCAAGGTTGTCAATCATCTTATTTAACATGCAAGTAATCTAAGGTTTTTACCCTAGGTGAGCAACACAAAACAAACTACTCCAGCGTATGACTTATTCGTATTACTCGGTTAAATGAAACCTAACACCTAGATTCACATGCAAACAACAAATGCTTAAGCACAACTAATGTTTCGGTTTATAAGGCACACTCTTAGATTACTAACCAAATTAAATCCTAAACATGCTTCTAATACCACTGCCCTAATTATCCATACATACGAAATCCATGAATTAAAATTGCAAAACAACTACATAAACTTCAACAAAATCGGTTCATACAAAAGTTTAGCAAAAACCAAGAATTGAAACAAGTTCTCACAAGACAACCAAACAAAACTAAATACAAAAGCCATAGGGGAATGGATCACACTTTAAGAACCTTTGAAGACTCCTCAAACGTGACAAGATGCTTGGCTGCTGCTCCTTAATGCTCGGCCAAAACAATAATCGGCAGAAGACAAGGTGAAAGGTACGGCAGTATGGTAGTGGTGGTGATGATGGGTTTTCGCTAAGTATTTAGGTGTTGGTGCTTGATAGACTTGGTAGAGCTTTAGGCTAGTATTTTATGCTTGAGATGAGATGATTTAACCCTGCGTCGCTTCGATTCGTCCCTCCCCCTTCCATCTTTCCATTTTTTTCTCATTCTGCCTGATAGGAGCACAATGTGCGACGATATTACATGCTTATGCCCTCATTTATGCTTTGTTTAACCCTTATTTGTCTAAGATAGAGTCATAATATAGTTAGTGTCATTTTTGATAGAGTTTTGGTGAAATGTGCTTAAGAATCCGAAAAATGACTAAGTATGAGAAATCTGGAAAATAGTGAAAAATGTGTCTTTTTCGTGATTTTGAGATGAGCAAAAGTATGATCTATCCTTATCCGAATTTGGCGAAATTTGGCGTGCTTAATATTCATATGTTGAGGAATACTGTGTTAAAATTTCAGATCAATCGGAGTTCGGGAAGTCACCCAAAACTTGGCTGCAAAAGGGCAGTCCGAACATTCCAATCCAGGGGCTTCCAGGATTTTCCTGGGACTGTGTCCCAACTTCGAAAAATCATTCCCGACGACTTGCATGGAATTTGGACGAGATATTTTATGGGGAGATGGCCATATGTGTCTAGTTTACATGAGACTTGGAATCACATCAATCGGAGCTCCGAAGGTGGAGATATGCCGGAATTACTACGACAAGGTCAAATCTGCCGATTCCAGGAACCTACTGCCCCTTTTTCGTGTTTTCTGTTTTTGATGGACCAAATGGTGCACAAACGCATATGAGAAGATGGTTCAAGCTTTATGAAGGGAAGAGGAAGACACTAGGCCATGGCATTGAAGAAAAATTGAAGAAAGAAGTTCTCCTAGCCACACTAGGAGAAGCTGCCGAATAGAGGCAGATTGTGTGCCTTTGTGTTGCTGCCGGCAATGATGCATTTTTGGTGGATCAAAGCTTATCAATTGAAGTCCAAGACCATATAAGAAGTCCATGAAGATGTGAAGCCCAAGCCTTGAAGAAAAATCAGAAAAAGAAAACCTAATTAGACTTTGAAAAGGAAGGTTGCAAATCCTTATCCCACTTGGTTTTCTCTATTCCTTTTGCTATAGGGCAGCCGGCAGCCTCCTCTATATATAACCTCATCTTCTCATTCTGAAAATCATCTCATCTCAAGCATAAAATACTAGCCTAAAGCTCTACCAAGTCTATCAAGCACCAACACCTAAATACTTAGCGAAAACCCATCATCACCACCACTACCATACTGCCGTACCTTTCACCTTGTCTTCTGCCGATTATTGTTTTGGCCGAGCATTAAGGAGCAGCAGCCAAGCATCTTGTCACGTTTGAGGAGTCTTCAAAGGTTCTTAAAGTGTGATCCATTCCCCTATGGCTTTTGTATTTAGTTTTGTTTGGTTGTCTTGTGAGAACTTGTTTCAATTCTTGGTTTTTGCTAAACTTTTGTATGAACCGATTTTGTTGAAGTTTATGTAGTTGTTTTGCAATTTTAATTCATGGATTTCGTATGTATGGATAATTAGGGCAGTGGTATTAGAAGCATGTTTAGGATTTAATTTGGTTAGTAATCTAAGAGTGTGCCTTATAAACCGAAACATTAGTTGTGCTTAAGCATTTGTTGTTTGCATGTGAATCTAGGTGTTAGGTTTCATTTAACCGAGTAATACGAATAAGTCATACGCTGGAGTAGTTTGTTTTGTGTTGCTCACCTAGGGTAAAAACCTTAGATTACTTGCATGTTAAATAAGATGATTGACAACCTTGCTTGTTTACATGTCTTCGATTTAGACTCATATGCTTAAATGTTAAAACGTGTAAAACCGGATTAGCATCACCTTAGAAGTCATACGCTGGAGTAGTTTCTAAGAATTTAAGAAGTCTAACAATTGGAAAACTGCTGGAGGCTCTAGTTGTGTCGAAACTAATTTAGGTCTTGAACATGCTAAATATTTGATCCTTACCTTCTTGCATACAAATCTATGTGTTAAAGAGTCTTTTATGTGAACTGTTTTATGTGAGAGATGATGATCACTTGTATATAGTAGTTTAGGTTTATTTTCGTGTCTTAGATATAGAGGCAGTCCTTGCTGCCGAACCTCATCTTCATCCCCCATGATAAATTCGTATATATGTATATAAGTGTGACAATTATGTGCATATATGTTTATGAATATTTTTATTAACATTCTCATGTTTCAGGTACCCTTAATCCCCGGCTAGAACGATCCCTACTTATTCTATACTACTAACGATTGTAGGGTTTTTGATTGCTTGAGTCGCTTCGGCGGCACGATCAATTTTTGACTACCCCACACTTATCCTTTGCTAGTCCCTTAGCAAACTAAATTAAACTAAGACTCAAAACAAACTATTGCCCCTAACAATTTGTCTCAGGCTCGTATGTACACATAGCTTTCAAGTTAATACATGAGAATGCTAAGCACGAAAATTCCAAGCTTCATGAACATGCGACATCAATATGAACATATAAGAGCAAAAGGTAAGCATGTAAACATGTCAAAGCTAATCCAATCCTCCTCACTAGGCATACTCTCTTCTTTTCTCTCGAAGCATGGTAATTCACTCATAAGTATATGCAAGCGAAAGATAATGAATTACAAAGAGTGACTTGCATATATCAAAGAAACGAAAGCACTTTGTGAATTTTGATGGAAAAACCTCATATGATAACTATATGCACCAATGAACCAAAACCATATGCTTACTCTTGAGATAGTCTCCACAATCAAATTTAACCATCTTAAGAATCATGAAAAAGATCAATAATAAGGTTGTAATGGGGCTAGGCTAAGAGGTATTCGCTATTTGGATAAGGAGGCTCAAAACGTCACTAAGGCCTTTAGCAAAGCTCAAATCTCCTCATGTCTTCTCGCCGAAAGGGTCATATTTCATCTTGTTGGACCCATACTTCATTCTTTTCTTCCCCAAAACATAGTGAATATGAACAAAGGTCAAAATATAACAATAGTAGACCTTCACATATAAACAAAACTCCAAATTCACAACACTTTTCAAAACTAGACTTAGCAAATTACACTTTGAAACCGTGCCTATTTCTTTTCTTTTCTTTCGGACTTGATTTTTCTCTTTTCTTTTCTTTTCTTTTTGTCCGATTTCAATTTTTCTTCTTTTGTTTTCTCATAGGCACGGCACAATTACAATTTTCACATAATTTTCTAGCTAAGTCTACCCCACACTTGATCTTCTTCATCACTTCCCGCAAAAACTCCTTCAAAAATCAAGCTTTGCCGACACACAATGGTCAAGACATCACTATACTAAGTTCATGGAAAGTGTTTAAGGGTGATGAAAGAAAAGGCGAATCGTAGGCTCAAAGGGGTTAACTAAGGTGTCCCACGACGGGCTCCAATAGGGCTCATGCTTTATTTGGCTTTGGTGGTAAACCTAAATGATCTTTATTCAATCACATTCAAAATCAAGGTATTTTATGATTAAAAACGTTTCGAAAATCAACAAGAGTAAGTTCTAGCATACTAGAGTTCATTAAAAAGCTATGGCACATAGTCATCGAATAGTCAAAGAATTACGAGGTTTCATGCTTCTTATGAATCTATCGAATTTTATCTTTTTATAGCTCAAGAAGAAAGCAATTTGGCACTAAAGCTCACATAGGTTATTTAGGACATAAACTAGCTAAAACATGCATGCTTTGTAATCAACAAGTCCTACATGCTCCTACCAATGCACATAATCCATGAAACTCATAATTTTATAAGTATGCACAACCATCATCTATGTATGCAAAGAGGAGAAAAACATCATTGACATATTAGGGGCATCCTAAGACTCGAAACAAACAAATTTAAACACTCTATTTTTGTGGAACAATTTTCTGAAATTTTCTTTTCTAAACTAAGCACACGAAAACATAAACGGAATACGTTATCCCACCCCACACTTAGAAAATTACATTGTCCTCAATGTAAGCACAAATCTATATCAACGAATTTCCTAAGCATGCAATAGTCTAACATATACCAACATATCATCACAAATCAAAGAAAAAGAGAAGGGTTAAGAAATTTCAAACTCTCGGTGATGGCTCCTTCGTTTTTCTTTGATCGACTTGGGTTGCCTCCCAATTAGCGCTTTGTGTTTATAGTCCATTGCTTAGACTTCTCACCATGTGTGTTGTGTGTTCATCATGGTCCAAAAGTGTTGCTATTGGCAAAGAAGGGCAGCAACTCTCTCTCTCAGCAGAAAACTGCTTCTCGGCAGTGTGTTGTGGCTCGGCAGGAAGCTCTCGGCAGTGGCTTCCGGAAGGAAAGGCAGCAGCAGGGGCTGCATCACGGTAGGATGTGCAATGTGTGCACATGCGTTGCTGCACGGCTGCTCGGCAGTATGCAGGGGCAGGGGCGGCAGGCTCTCTCGGCAGGAGCATGTGCAGCAGCATTGCCTGCATGCAGGGGCAGCAGCAGGTTGCAGGGCCAGCAGGAGCAGCAGCTTGTGTGCTGGGTCTTGGAAAAGTGCAGCATAGGTGGAAAGACATGCGTATCGATACGGCTACTTGGTTGGATATGTCTCGGAATTGGTCATGGATACGGCAGGATACGGCTTGACAGGATACATGGATACGTCGGCAGCTTGTGGGCAGCGTGTGCGCATAGGCTGCGCGGCAGCAGCTTGCTCGTCAGGATGATTGGTAGCGTGAGGCTGCAACTTAGCTGCGGCATGAGCAGGGGCAGTGTATCAGCAGGATGGTTTGTATGCTGGCCTCGGCAGGCAGGACTGGCTGCAGGACAGAGGCAGGGGCAGCAGCCTGGCAGCTCGGCAGAATGTTTGGCAGCGTACACTTCCTCTTACGGCTCGAATTTGGGTATGTTCCAGTATCCTAATGCAAAAGTGTTATAAAGCAATTTTGTAGAAGACACATAGAGCTTTCCAACGGTATAAAATTCGCCTCAATCGGACCAGCAGAAGTACTCTTTGTTTGGCCATGAATAGGACCTATTGATCTGCCCAGTTCTCTGGTCCGCCAGATTGACCTTCGTGCACTCAAATTGAAACTGGGAGCAGCTCGAAACTCCAAATCCACTTCTGTAAAATCCTACGGAAACTAGACTCAGAGATCTTTCCAACGGTATATGGCTCACTTTCCCAGGTTTTGTGAACTAAAAACGGCAGCCTTCCAAAGTCGACTGACTGCACTGCCTGATTTCTGTTTGGGCAGAACTTGGTATTTCCTGCACTTTTTCTTTTCAATTCAATCTGCACACGCACAAGACATATCAAAACGAACAAAAACAATAAACTAAAATGCAAGGATATACAGATTCTATACTTAAACAAATTTTTCAAGGTATTACAAGAATTTTTCAAGCTATACACAACATCAAAGATTCAAGCTACGTGGAGCAGAGGAGCAAACTGTGCAATGGACTTGTGTAGCCCACGGTAAGGTCATGCTTTATCCGATATACCTCAAAACTTTAAAGACTCAAAAAGATTTTCAAAAATTTACAAAGCTAACATTCAAACAAATCAAGATTTTATAATCCCCGGCAACGGCGCCAAAAATTGATCGTGCCGCCGAAGCGACTCAAGCAATCAAAAACCCTACAATCGTTAGTAGTATAGAATAAGTAGGGATCGTTCTAGCCGGGGATTAAGGGTACCTGAAACATGAGAATGTTAATAAAAATATTCATAAACATATATGCACATAATTGTCACACTTATATACATATATACGAATTTATCATGGGGGATGAAGATGAGGTTCGGCAGCAAGGACTGCCTCTATATCTAAGACACGAAAATAAACCTAAACTACTATATACAAGTGATCATCATCTCTCACATAAAACAGTTCACATAAAAGACTCTTTAACACATAGATTTGTATGCAAGAAGGTAAGGATCAAATATTTAGCATGTTCAAGACCTAAATTAGTTTCGACACAACTAGAGCCTCCAGCAGTTTTCCAATTGTTAGACTTCTTAAATTCTTAGAAACTACTCCAGCGTATGACTTCTAAGGTGATGCTAATCCGGTTTTACACGTTTTAACATTTAAGCATATGAGTCTAAATCGAAGACATGTAAACAAGCAAGGTTGTCAATCATCTTATTTAACATGCAAGTAATCTAAGGTTTTTACCCTAGGTGAGCAACACAAAACAAACTACTCCAGCGTATGACTTATTCGTATTACTCGGTAAAATGAAACCTAACACCTAGATTCACATGCAAACAACAAATGCTTAAGCACAACTAATGTTTCGGTTTATAAGGCACACTCTTAGATTACTAACCAAATTAAATCCTAAACATGCTTCTAATACCACTGCCCTAATTATCCATACATACGAAATCCATGAATTAAAATTGCAAAACAACTACATAAACTTCAACAAAATCGGTTCATACAAAAGTTTAGCAAAAACCAAGAATTGAAACAAGTTCTCACAAGACAACCAAACAAAACTAAATACAAAAGCCATAGGGGAATGGATCACACTTTAAGAACCTTTGAAGACTCCTCAAACGTGACAAGATGCTTGGCTGCTGCTCCTTAATGCTCGGCCAAAACAATAATCGGCAGAAGACAAGGTGAAAGGTACGGCAGTATGGTAGTGGTGGTGATGATGGGTTTTCGCTAAGTATTTAGGTGTTGGTGCTTGATAGACTTGGTAGAGCTTTAGGCTAGTATTTTATGCTTGAGATGAGATGATTTTCAGAATGAGAAGATGAGGTTATATATAGAGGAGGCTGCCGGCTGCCCTATAGCAAAAGGAATAGAGAAAACCAAGTGGGATAAGGATTTGCAACCTTCCTTTTCAAAGTCTAATTAGGTTTTCTTTTTCTGATTTTTCTTCAAGGCTTGGGCTTCACATCTTCATGGACTTCTTATATGGTCTTGGACTTCAATTGATAAGCTTTGATCCACCAAAAATGCATCATTGCCGGCAGCAACACAAAGGCACACAATCTGCCTCTATTCGGCAGCTTCTCCTAGTGTGGCTAGGAGAACTTCTTTCTTCAATTTTTCTTCAATGCCATGGCCTAGTGTCTTCCTCTTCCCTTCATAAAGCTTGAACCATCTTCTCATATGCGTTTGTGCACCATTTGGTCCATCAAAAACAGAAAACACGAAAAAGGGGCAGTAGGTTCCTGGAATCGGCAGATTTGACCTTGTCGTAGTAATTCCGGCATATCTCCACCTTCGGAGCTCCGATTGATGTGATTCCAAGTCTCATGTAAACTAGACACATATGGCCATCTCCCCATAAAATATCTCGTCCAAATTCCATGCAAGTCGTCGGGAATGATTTTTCGAAGTTGGGACACAGTCCCAGGAAAATCCTGGAAGCCCCTGGATTGGAATGTTCGGACTGCCCTTTTGCAGCCAAGTTTTAGGTGACTTCCCGAACTCCGATTGATCTGAAATTTTAACACAGTATTCCTCAACATATGAATATTAAGCACGCCAAATTTCGCCAAATTCGGATAAGGATAGATCATACTTTTGCTCATCTCAAAATCACGAAAAAGACACATTTTTCACTATTTTCCAGATTTCTCATACTTAGTCATTTTTCGGATTCTTAAGCACATTTCACCAAAACTCTATCAAAAATGACACTAACTATATTATGACTCTATCTTAGACAAATAAGGGTTAAACAAAGCATAAATGAGGGCATAAGCATGTAATATCGTCGCACATTGTGCTCCTATCAACTACCCCACACTTATCCTTTGCTAGTCCCTTAGCAAACTAAATTAAACTAAGACTCAAAACAAACTATTGCCCCTAACAATTTGTCTCAGGCTCGTATGTACACATAGCTTTCAAGTTAATACATGAGAATGCTAAGCACGAAAATTCCAAGCTTCATGAACATGCGACATCAATATGAACATATAAGAGCAAAAGGTAAGCATGTAAACATGTCAAAGCTAATCCAATCCTCCTCACTAGGCATACTCTCTTCTTTTCTCTCGAAGCATGGTAATTCACTCATAAGTATATGCAAGCGAAAGATAATGAATTACAAAGAGTGACTTGCATATATCAAAGAAACGAAAGCACTTTGTGAATTTTGATGGAAAAACCTCATATGATAACTATATGCACCAATGAACCAAAACCATATGCTTACTCTTGAGATAGTCTCCACAATCAAATTTAACCATCTTAAGAATCATGAAAAAGATCAATAATAAGGTTGTAATGGGGCTAGGCTAAGAGGTATTCGCTATTTGGATAAGGAGGCTCAAAACGTCACTAAGGCCTTTAGCAAAGCTCAAATCTCCTCATGTCTTCTCGCCGAAAGGGTCATATTTCATCTTGTTGGACCCATACTTCATTCTTTTCTTCCCCAAAACATAGTGAATATGAACAAAGGTCAAAATATAACAATAGTAGACCTTCACATATAAACAAAACTCCAAATTCACAACACTTTTCAAAACTAGACTTAGCAAATTACACTTTGAAACCGTGCCTATTTCTTTTCTTTTCTTTCGGACTTGATTTTTCTCTTTTCTTTTCTTTTCTTTTTGTCCGATTTCAATTTTTCTTCTTTTGTTTTCTCATAGGCACGGCACAATTACAATTTTCACATAATTTTCTAGCTAAGTCTACCCCACACTTGATCTTCTTCATCACTTCCCGCAAAAACTCCTTCAAAAATCAAGCTTTGCCGACACACAATGGTCAAGACATCACTATACTAAGTTCATGGAAAGTGTTTAAGGGTGATGAAAGAAAAGGCGAATCGTAGGCTCAAAGGGGTTAACTAAGGTGTCCCACGACGGGCTCCAATAGGGCTCATGCTTTATTTGGCTTTGGTGGTAAACCTAAATGATCTTTATTCAATCACATTCAAAATCAAGGTATTTTATGATATAAACGTTTCGAAAATCAACAAGAGTAAGTTCTAGCATACTAGAGTTCATTAAAAAGCTATGGCACATAGTCATCGAATATGCAAAGAATTATGAGGTTTCATGCTTCCTACGAATCTATCGAATTTTATCTTTTATCACTCAAGAAGAAAACAATTTGGCACAAAAGCTCACATAGGTTATTTTGGAAATAAACTAGCTAAAACATGCATGCTTCGTTAATCAACAAGTCCTACATGCTCCTACCTTGTAGAAGAACTTAGGTGAAATGTGCTTAGTATTATCACCCTTGATGTATCCCAACTTCATTTGCTCAATGCATGCTACATTAGTTTCGTTATGCAAGCTGGTCCCATCGTAGTAGACTCAAGTCCACTAGACTCTCGAATGTGAGATATAACTGAGTGAAGCCAAACACATTCTTTGACTGCTTCATGTAGTGCAATGATCTCAGCATGGTTCGAGGAAGTAGCAACAAGGGTTTGCTTAGTTGATCTCCAAGAAACCGCCGTATTCCCCATGGTAAAAACATAACCTGTTTGGGAACGTCCCTTGTGTGGATCAGATAAATATCGAGCATCAGCGAATCCTACCATCACGTCATTTGGTGTATCTTGGTATAAGGGGGTATTACCGAAACCATATCGTGACCACGCTTTGGCATCCTCGTGATCAGAAGCGGTGTTGGCAGCGGCGGCGTTACTGCGAGAAGCCGAGCTGGCAGAAGAAGAGGCGACGGTGCGGCAAGTAGTCGAACCAGGGCCGGACTGGATGGTTGACCTTAGGTGATCCGAGCCTCGGTTACCATCGTGGATTACAAGGGTTCGGCCAATGGTCGAATCCTGATGAGTGTATCGATAGAACAAGCCAATGTCGCTGGTTCCTTTCAAGTATAGAAAGATAGTCTTGATCCCAGTCTAATGACGTTGTGTTGGCGCAGAGTTAAATCTATCTAACAAGTTCACCGAGAATGCAATGTTTGGCCTAGTGCACTGAGCTAAGTACAACAAAGCTCCAATAGCACTAAGATACAGATATTCAGCTCCCAAGACCTCTTCGTCATCTTCTTTCGGACGAAACGGATCTTTGTTGATATCCAAACTTCTAACGACCATGGGAGTGCCTGTAGGATGCATAACTTTGTCCATGTTAAATCGCCTGAGCATCTTTCGGACATATGCAGATTGGTGTACAAAGATTCCACCACTTCGGTGCTCTAGTTCTAGAACTAGGCAAAACCGAGTCCTTCCCAGATCTTTCATCCCGAATTCATATTTCAAGTAGCTTGCAGTCTCGTTTATCTCATTTAGAGTTCCGATGATGTTCATATCATCAACGTAGACAGCGACTATGGCAAATCCTGAACTTGTTCTCTTTATGAACACACAAGGGCATAACTCATCATTCTTGTATCCCTTCCCAACCAAGTAGTCACTCAAGCGATTATACCACATTCTTCCGAACTGCTTAAGTCTGTATAGGGAACGTTTGAGCTTGATAGCAAAAGCACTTCGTAGTTTTTGCTGACTTCATTTGGGTAACGAAAGTCCTTCAGGTACTTTCATATACATATCGGTATCTAGATAACGGAATGTAATAATGTCCACGACCGGAGAATACCATAAAGATATGCTGTTACAACATCCACAAAGATACGTTGTTACAACATCCATAAGCTGCATACTGAGTCTCTCTGAGACTACCAAACTGATTAGATAACGGAAGGTAATAATGTCCATGACCGGAGAATACGTCTCCTCATAATCAATTCCAGGGCGTTGAGAAAAACCTTGAACCACAAGTCTAGCTTTATATCGCTAGACTTCGCCATTCTCATTGCGTTTTCTGACAAAGACCCATTTATGTCCAACTGGTTTCACTTTCGGCGGTGTAGGCACAACTGGTCTGAATACTTGCCTTTTCTTTAGAGAATCTAGTTCAGCTTGGATTGCTTCTTCCCACTTCGGCCAATCCGCCCTTCGTTGGCACTCACCAACAGAGTGGGGTTCCATTTCGTCGTCGTCAATGGTCTCTTGAGTAACGGCGTAGGCAAATGCATCATCGATATATATGGAAGACATTTCCATAAGATTGTGCATGCATAAGAAGTTTAGTGAGATTTCCTTGTTCTCTAACATCAACGGTGAGTCTGAGGCGTCCCCCAGGGAATTCAGAGTTGATTCTTGGACATAGGTATAGTCAGAGACAATCTCGTGTGATGATGTCACAGTATCGATGATGAGCGGATCGCTTTGTGCCGGAACACATGTCCTTTTCCTATGTACAGTGTCCTTGGAACCGAATGGTCTCCCCCTCTTCCTCGGGGGATCCGAAGTCGACACCGGCTCTCTACTTGAGGAGGCCGAGCCTAGGTTGCCGACGGCACTTAGGGCACGGGTCTCGAGACTAGTGACGCGTGGTGGTCGTCCATGTCTAGGGACGTTGAGCCTGGCAGGTACATTAGCAGCAGTTATGGTTGATCTTGTTACTTTCGCGATATCGGTAAAGGAGTCGGGTATCGAATCTGTAACATTTTGTAGTTCCAATATGTGTTGTACTTCCGTCTCACACTGAGACGTGCGGGGATCATAATGAGACATAGTGGGAGAGAACCACGTCAATTTTTGGCGTTCCTTTGGGACGGATGCGTTCCCATCTCCCCCTAACGGCGGGAAGGGTGTCTCATCAAAGTAACAATCTACAAATCTTGCAGTAAACAGATCACCTGTCATAGGCTTTATGTAGCGGACAATCGTTGGTGCTTCATATCTAACGTAAATAGCTAATCGTCGTTGAGGACCCATCTTGGAACACAATGTAGGCGTGATTGGCACATATACAGCACAACCAAAGGTGCGCAGATGCGAAATGTCAGGCTCGTAGCCAGTTACCAGCTGGTACGCACTGAATAGTTGGCTATCTGTGGGTCGTAGATGAATAAGCATAGTTGCATGTAGTATTGCATATCCCCATGCCGGAACTGGCAAGTTAGTGGCCATGACGAGGGACCGAGCAACAAGTGGAAGTCTCTTGATGGCTGCTTCTGCAAGACCGTTCTGAGAATGAACGTGGGGCACGGGATGTTCAACTTTGTTTCTGTCTGAATCCGGAGACTCACAAAGACTGATGGATCTTAGTGTAATTCCTTCATGCAAATCCTGCTAACTAAGGAAATACCGGGCTGGCCGGTCTATTCCTCTCTGATGCCTAAGTCAGTATAGCAGAGATAAGCGGATGACTTAAGCGGTAATGAGTAGTTGAAGTATTGATTACCTATTAATGAGGGTAGCTGGGGCTCATATATAGCCGGCCGGGTGTGAGGACTGGCCTCACCCTTCGATGTGGGACTGACCCTCTTCTGCATACATTATGAGGTTGCTCTGATCCCTTGTTTAGCGGGCTGGCGCTCCTGGTCCCCGGGCCCTGGGCCGGGTCCGGTAGCCATGGTAGCAGGTCTGGAGGCCTGGTTAGCCTCTCTCTGGCTACTGTCAACAAGTCCCCCAAGTTCTCGGTCAAGTGTAATCTTGAATGGGGACTTAAATTTGTCTTGTCTTACAGGCCCACGGACCCGTTTGGGATACGAACCCACCGGTGCCCCAGTCCCCCAAGTCCGCGTTTAAGATTGAACTTGGCCGGCCATTCGGATAAACCTAGTACGACTGCATGTTTATGATGTACATGTAGACAGTTGTATAAGGGTAAAGATACGGCGTATGGGATGACGATGAAGTGGCATTGAAATCCGCCATGGCATGCTATTCCCCAGGAAAACCGGGTGAGGATAGTGCCTGAAATGATAATGTGGCGTTGAAATCCGCCATGCCCCTGGAAAACCGGGTGAGTATGGTGCACGGGTAGGACGAGTACCCCAAGTTCGTCAAGTTTAGAAGAGCATCTGCTAGGGTCAGCGGGTGTCTTAGATGGAGTGCTTGATGTTTAGTAACAGCGGGAAAAGTGTCCTGTATTAAAGGAATTCCCGGTGGGGTGGCTAGGCCATGTGTTGACATTGGCCGCCGTTCCCAAATTTTTCACAGCTTTTGTTCTAGCAAGCGTGAAGTATGTGCAGAGTTTTTAGCCTGCAGGAAGATTTGTCCTGTATGAGAGGAACGAATCTCCCAGGTTTATAAATCTTGTTGATGTTTCTAGCCATGAGTTGGTACTGGCCTGTCCGTTGAGAGGACTCGGTTGGTGCAACCGGATATACCGTAGGGACCTTCGAGTGACAACTCGGTATTGGTTGATCCTACAGGATACTGTAGTCGTTTGTTCGTTCTGGCTCGACCGTGGAATACCTTAGCCTTTAGTTGGAACAGGCCCTACCGTGGCTGTTAGTGCCAAAACCCGTAGGCCTGGCAGAAGCGTAATAATAAAGCTGTAAAGACACAGGCAAGTATAGTGGTTCACCGTGCCATCGGAGGGTACGGCTACGTCCACTTGGAATCTAGTATGATCGGCCGATAAACCATTGGATGGTGGTTACATGCCAAGAGTAGCAAGTATCCAAGATCAAGATCAAGGTCTAGATCCTTAACTCTAAGGGGGAAGCCTTCTATTTATAGGGAAGGAAGGCTCCCAACTCTACTACTTCTCCAGTGTGGGATGCTTATTACACTATTACATACTTCTCTACTCACGAAGCTACTTCAGGCGCCCGGTGGCACGCCCTCCGGGTGCGGCACCGGTGATGTGGAACAATGGAGATGTAGCCGGGGTGGCGGTCTACCCGCTGGATGCTGGAAGTAGGACCTATGACGCCGGTTGCACGGTCCACGAGGTCGCCTGATGTGCTTGGCGGTGTACTATATGTACTGTCAACAAGTCCCCTAAGTTCCTGAGTAAGAGTGCAATCTTACTTGGGGAGTTAATCATCATGTGCCGCCAAGCGTAGGTGGTGACCGAGTCACCCCTACTACCACCAGTCCCCCAAGTCCCTAAGTGAGATTGGGCTCTTACCGGGCGTTCGAATGCCGAGTCCCACCCTTCCGCTCAAGTGTTACTGATGTGCTCCCAGTAGTAGTCTCCCAAGTTCGTGTTGGAGATTTGACTTGGCCGGGAGTGATGAGGTGCCGGGTTCTGGAGCGGCGGTGGGTCCCCAGGTAGGATCCAGGTCTGACCGGTCCTGACTCGCTGAAGCTTGATCGGGCGGAGCCGCTGCTGATCAGGATCGGGCCTGTTGAATCCGGGGTGACCCGCTGGCTGGGGTGACCCGTCGGATAGGACCGGGCCTGCTGAATCCGGGGTGACCCGCTGGCTGGGGTGACCCGCCGGATAGGACCGAGCCTGCTGAATCCGGGGTGACCCGCTGGCTGGGGTGACCCGCCGGATAGGACCGGGCCTGCTGAATTCGGGGTGACCCGCTGGCTGGGCGGTCGAGATCACGAGGCCGGAGGGTGGGCTGATACTGAGCGGCCGAGCTCACGAGGCCGGAGGTGAGGTGCTGGCCTGAGCTGTGGTGCAGGGGTTGAGGCTCTGGCGCAGCGGTGCGGAACCGGGGTGCCCACGCAATAAATGTGGAGCGGGGTGAAACCCGGAGAGTATATGGGATCTCGGCCGGCCGTTCTGCCATGTCGGAACGAGTCGGAGAGTGCAGGGGATCTCAACCGGGCGTTCTGCCATGTCGGAACGAGTCGGAGAGTGCATGGGATCTCAACCGGGCGTTCTGCCATGTCGGAACGAGTCGGAGAGTGCATGGGATCTCGACTGGGCGTTCTGCCATGTCAGAATGAGTCCCCCAAGTTTCCAACGGAGAGGCAGGCCGGGGAGTAGCCTGGTGGTTCGGCGTAACTCGTGCCCAAATAAGCGTGGGGTAGGATTGCTAGCCTGCGGGGAGGCCTGCTGGAGCGTGGAATAAGCCAACAGGTACCCCGGTGGGGTGTTGCGGCCATGTTGAAGCACCGGTTAACACTGGCTAGTTCTTCTCAGCTTGTGTTGGAATAAGCGTTGAGGTAATGTGCAGGTTTGTAAGCCTGCGGGGAGACTTGTTCTGTGTTAGATAAACAATCTGCCCGGTGGGGTGGCGTTGAGATAACGAGTCTCGCCATGTGTCCCCAAATGTATCACAGTTCAGTGTGATGCATGGTTTTTATCTTGCTGGACAAGAGTACATGTGTTAGATGTAAACTCGTCCGGGTGTATAAAGCCCATGCGTTTCGAAGCCTCGAGTTGTTGCTGGCTCGTCCCTGCCGCGGGCGAAGGAAAGTGACTAAACCGGTGGAATGCCTTGGAGCCGGTTGAATGTCACATAACCGGTAAGAGCCACGGAGCCGGTTGGATATTACATAACCGGTGAGAGCCACAGAGCCGGTTGGATATTACATAACCGGTGAGAGCCACGAAGCCGGTTGGATATTACATAACCGGTGAGAGCCACGGAGCCGGTTGGATATAACATAACCGGTGAGAGCCACGGAGCCGGTTAGATATTACATAACCAGTGAGAGCCACGGAGCCGGTTGGATATTACATAACCAGTGAGAGCCACGGAGCCGGTTGGATATTACATAACCGGTGAGAGCCACGGAGCCAGTTGGATATTACATAACCGGGAGATGGCGCTACTGTAATGCGATGCATTGTAATGCCATGCACCGTAGTGCGATGCATAATGATATGTGCAGCACTGATAAGCGCATAATGATATGCGTGCAACGATGTATACTAATATGCGATGCATTGTAATGCTGAGATGAGCGACCGATGCATAATGATATGTGCAGCACTGATAAGCGCAAAATGATATGCGTGCAACGATGCATACTGATATGCGATGCATTGCAATGCTGAGATGATCAACCGATGCATAATGATATGCGCAGCACTGATAAGCGCATAATGATATGCGATGCATACTGATATGCGATGCATTGCAATGCTGAGATGATCAACCGATGCATAATGATATACGCAGCACTGATAAGCGCATAATGATATGCGATGCATATTGGACCATGCTCGTGCTTTTATCACATGTCTAATTATCAATATTCCCAAACAGATTATGCACAGGTGAAGCATGCATATACGGTTATATTGCAGCGGGGAATTAAAGACTTAGCTTCGCTGGAGGAGAGCAGATTGATTTGCTGCAGGGAGTGGGTGTCCAGAGAAGATTTCTGGGTGCCAAGAGAAGATTTTCCTCTGCCCAAACTGTTGGAACTTGACCCGGTCCAGTTCAGTCTGCTGACCCATTGCTGTAGCCCGACCCGGCCCAGCTCAGCCTTTGACCGTTGGATCTCTTTTCCTGCCCTTTTTCTTCCGTCTCTGTTTTCTTTCTCTCTTCCTCTCGTCCGGTTTCTCTCGTCCGGAGGAGAAGACGGCCGCATCGCTCCGCACCGGAGGAGGGAGACGAGCCGCACCAGACCTACATCCACAGTCACTACGCCTGGAGAGGAGGACGACCCGGAGATGAACTGCGCACCGGAGATACTGCCATCGCTGCCCGGAGATGACGCACCGGAAGGGAGGAAGCCGCACCGGACCCAGAGAGGAGGGCCGTACCGGAGGTGAAGTCAGACTCGGCCGGGGTTGACGAAGCCGCACCGCACCGGAGATGACGCACCGGAAGAGAGGAAGCCGCACCGGACCCGGAGAGGAGTGTCGTACCGGAGGTGAGTGCCCCGCTGCCGTGGATGGGCAGATCACCGGAGACGGAGGAGATGACGCAACAGAGGAGAATACCGTTGGGGTCCGCCCCGGAGATGGAGCAGCGGGAGGAGAGGGAGGGGCCCTGTGAGCTGCCGGATCGAGCTTCATGCCTCCGGTGGATTTGATGGACCCGACCGGGCCGGCCAGCGACACAGGTGCTTGGCTAATGTCATCGGTAGGCGAGTTCGGGTTGTGGGAGTGGAAGTACCGCGCGAGCACCGGAAGCCTGCTAAACCGGGCAACTGATCCGCCGACTTGGACTGGGCTATTGGGCCTGCTGACCTGTTTGACCGGGCTTGCTGACCAAACTTCTCCTGCTGACCCGGAGAGCTGGGCAGTTGTCCTGGCTGCTTGCTGGCCAGGATGAAAATTGCCGACCCGGGTGGAATAAAGGGTGGCCAGTCAATTATCTTGAACTGCTGCCTGGATAACACGACCAGTAGAGCACAATGAACTCTTTGTATAGGTTCCCACAGACGGCGCCAATTGTTCGTGCCAAAACCCGTAGGCCTGGCAGAAGCGTAATAATAAAGTTGTAAAGACACAGGCAAGTATAGTGGTTCACCGTGCCATCGGAGGGCACGGCTACATCCACTTGGAATCTAGTATGATCGGCCGATAAACCATCGGATGGTGGTTACATGCCAAGAGTAGCAAGTATCCAAGATCAAGATCAAGGTCTAGATCCTTAACTCTAAGGGGGAAGCCTTCTATTTATAGGGAAGGAAGGCTCCCACCTCTACTACTTCTCCAGTGTGGGATGCTTATTACACTATTACATAATCCCCTACTCACGAAGCTACTTCAGGCGCCCGGTGGCATGCCCTCCGGGTGCGGCACCGGTGATGTGGAACAATGGAGATGTAGCCGGGGTGGCGGTCTACCCGCTGGATGCTGGAAGTAGGACCTATGACGCCGGTTGCACGGTCCACGAGGTCGCCAGATGTGCTTGGCGGTGTACTATATGTACTGTCAACAGTGGCTATGTACTTTACCCGGTGGAATGCCTCAGCCTTCGTTGGGTTTGGCTCTTAGGGAGGTGGGGGGGGGGGGGGGGGGGGGGGGGGGTTTGGACGCCTCGATTTCATCCCCTTGTTCCTTCAACTACCCTCTGCATGCGAGGCAGGTGGCTGACATGCATTTAAGGGAGTAGCCCATCAGTCCCATCTGTTATGATGTCCCAGGAAGTTACTGATAATGGGGCACATTCCGCTAGGGGACGAACTGAGATGGACGGTGCGGATCCGCGGTCATTTGACATGCCCTAAGTAGGGTTTTGGGGGGAAACGACAAGGACCATTTAGGGTGTCGGACCTGTATATAGATCTCTTTCTTCTCTTGTATTTTTACTTTCGGCTGAGAATCAGAGAGAGAAGAACAACGTTGAGGAGAAATCGGAAGAAGGAGACTGTTGCTCTTATTCCTCAGCTGTGCTTATTCACATACAATTCCCCGGTGTTTTCCCTTGATCGACTTTCCGTGGTCGTGCATATTAATCGTTAAGTTCTGGCCTTCTCAATCTGGAATTTACACCTTTTAGTGGGTCGGTCCGATTGGGCCCTTGTTTTGTGTTGGTTTAATTTTGTTGGGGGATGTCGCTTGTACTGAATTTAGCCGTTGGAACTGGGAATCTTCAGCAGATTTGCTTAGTGCCCGCAATGGGGCTGTGTTAAGACACCACATGCTCCGTGCTGCCTTGCAGCCGTGGTTTTAGGTTGTGTTGCTGGCTGGCCGCAGGGTTTGATTTCCTTCCCCAAGGTCACATGGATTCCGGGAGTTCCAGCGAGACCTTCGAATCGGCCCCTAGGCAACCGATAACAGACGACGACGAGAGGATGGAAGACTGGGTTGCCGCCTCGTCCTCCCCGCGGGATGTCATTGCCCGCTCGGCCGGTGAGGTGTCATCGTCTGGGTCCCTAGGGCCGGAGGATAAAATTGCTTGTGGTTTACCGGTGGGCGCACTGGGTGGGCCCAGCCCGCTTTTCACAATTGTGGACGGGGATGACATCTTAGTCTGTGACGAACCCGAGCGCTCCTTAGATGTTGCGGAGATTGAGGACTTTCGGGCAAAGTGAAAAATTACCGATGAGGTCCATGTACCCGGCGCGTTCCAACCTATCGGCGACCAATCGTACGAGCTGTCCGACTTGGAGAGGGATAGGATAGCCCGTATTTTTGCTTGTTGGTCCGATCTGGAACAGAGTTCTTACAACTTCATCCGTTGGGAGGTGTTGTAAAGATGCGGTCTGGGGAGGCATCCCGGTGGGTATTAGGGAATGTTTTTTTTTTTTTTGCCACTCCGCTGGCGAGTTTGGTACTTTGTTTCTAACTCCGTTGTTGGTTTTCTGCAGGTGTACATTCCCGGACGGTCATTCAATCCCACCATACTCTAATCATGGACAACCAGGAGCTCGTCTCCCGATTGAACGAGAAGGGGAAAACTGCAGTGCGAACTACCGCGAACCGGGAAACCGGTGAAGCGACTGAGCACGAAGAAGTCGTGGCTATAGATGTCCCAGATGAGATGTACCTTTCAAGACGGGTGAAGATTCCTACTGCAGTAGGTCCGGCGACCTCTGGAGCGGCCGAGACTCCTGCTGGACCGCCGAAGGTTCCGAGCAACGCAGGAAAGATCCTCCGGAGGTTGGGACCTGTGCCAATCGTAACCAAGAATTCCTCTCCCACTGGCCATTTTTTTCCATTCGTGCTGACCTGGGTGAGAAGAGAAGGAGGACCAGGGAGGCGGTCTCAGCCTCCGCTCTTGTTACCTTTACCGATGGGCACACTGGGGAGAGTTTGGCCAAAAGGCTGAAGCTAAGTAGGAGTTCCTCGGCCACTGCCAAAGGTAAGGTCCCTACGGTATCCTGCTTTCCCAATCTGGGTCAAGGCGTGCCGGTGGTCGAGAAGACTCCTATCGGGGAGTTGGTCACTGAGTATGGGTGCGCGGACGAACCGTTCATCCGGAGCCTGCTCAGGGACATGAAGGGCATAGAGCTGGACAAGATCCAAGCTCTGGAGGGCTGGCCGGAGGAGAACCGACGGAAGGCCCGGGAGATGGCCATCCAGGTGAGAGCAGCTTTGACACTTAATTCTGTCCTGTTTTGCCCTCTTTTTATATAAATATATATATATATATATATATATTTATATTTTTTGTGTGTGTTTTTTTTTTTAATTTATAACTTTCTCCTTATTAGCCTCTCCTGTTGTTTTCTCACTGATGCCTGCCGACTTGCAGATGCTATACAACTTGTATCTGACAGATGCAAGTGGAGAGCTGCCCGAGCTGAAGAAGCAGGTGGTAGTTCTAACGAGCGCCAGGGACTCCCTGGAGATGGAAAAGTCCAAACTCCAGCGGGAGAAGGCCCGGCTGGAGGAGAGGGCCAGGAAGCAGGTGGCCAAGCTCGAGGTCCAGGTCAAGACTCTCGAGGAGGAGAAAAAAGGCCTGGAGGATGAGAGGGCCGAGCTAAAAGCTACGGTGGAGGAGCTCCAGCAGCAATCAGTGGTGGCCGCTACCTCTGCCCGCAGGGCGGTTGATGAGGTTGAACCGGATCTGTACCAGCGGTTTGTTGAGAAGTATCACCAAAGTAGCGAGCTTCTTGCATTCCTGGAACAAGCTAGAGAAGCGGGGATCACAGATGCCTTCGACGAATGGAAGGAGAAGGGTTATCTTGATACCTCTAAGATGTCGTTGCCGCGGGCTGATGCCGGAGAAGGTCATCCGGGAGAGGACGAAGGTTCTTACCAGTTCAGTCGGTGTAGAAGGCTCCGGAGTTACAATGAATGCAAAGTATCTGGGCGCGTTTTCCGGGCCTAGCCCCATGCAGTCTCTATCTGTCGGACTATCCTTGATATCGCTGCAACTGACCGCTGCGAATTAATCGCTCCACCGCTGTTTTTAGGACAATGCAATCGTTTGTCCGGTGGGTGGCTTCGTTGTGGTAGGAGCAGTATTTACCGGTCTACGCCCTGGTCAGGTTCCCCTTTGGGTGCTTCATCTGTGGTGGCGGGGGAATTGTGTTCCCGTTCTCATATAGGATATCCTCGTAGGAAGAAGTTAAAGTGGTGAAGCTTCTTGTAGCCCTACTGGCATAATCGCTAGGGGGCGCTCTTATGTTGGTTGGTAGAGTGAGGGTCTTCGCCCTCCCTGAATGTTTTCAAAAATGCACTTCCGGCGCTGTTGGTTCCCCAAATTCCTAGCCTTTTTATTGAACGAGGCTCCTTGGTCCTAGCCCCGCTGCCAATCCCTGTTTGCGTGCCGGCCGGGCTCCTGCTCCTCCTGCTTTCTTTTCTGCTGGCGGTTCCCATAAGTTTCGTGATCCGCCTGGGCGTGTCTGAGCGCCATTGCCATCAGCTCATAGTAACCCTGCGAGATCTCTACCCGAACAGCATATGAAAACTTTCCAGGTCGGAGACCCTGTTTGAAAGCCATTTTCGGGATTCCCTTGTCCAGATTCCTGACTCCCGCGGTGGTTGTTTGCCAGCGGTTAACGAATGCTCTCAACTCTTCACCGTCTGCCTTTCTACAGTTGAAGATAACTGTCGAAGTCCGAGCTCCTTTGATCCTCAGAATGAACCGACCGACAAACCTATCGGCCAGCTGCTCAAATGCCTCTATGGAGTTTGCCGGTAGCTCGTAAAACCAGCTAAGTGTTTCTCCGGATAGGGTTTCTTGGAATATGTTACAGCACACCGCGTCGGAGTGACCCTTGGCACACGTTTGGGACCGGAAGCTGTCCAGATGTTGGTATGGACAACCAGCCCCGGAGTATGTCAACTTCAGTGACTTTTGGGTACCCGACTTTCCGGATTCCAATAACAGATGGGAGAAAGGTCCAGGCCGCTCGTTGAACCGCGCACTTTCATGCGGTCTCGCAGCCCTCTGCTCGTTGGCCTCCATCTAGGCCTTCATATCTGACACTGAGTCGGATAGTATTTGGAGTGCCCGTGTGGTTGGACTCATGGCTTCGTCCTCGAACGAAGCGCTTATCCGTTGAAGAATCGAGGCGTTCTTCGGTAGCGCCATATCGCCTGAGGACCCTGCTCCCGTAAAGCCAACGCCTTTTCCTCCTGACGATTGCCCCACCTCCAGGGGTGGGAACCTTTTTAATGGTGGTGTAAATGCCTTTGTTAGAGCGACATTGCGTTGCTGTCTTCTTTCCAAGGCAGCCACCAGCGCGGCATTCACCGTTTCCATTTCTTGATACCGGGTGTTTGGTTCTGCTCTGGTCATTCTTTGCCCGCAAGCGGTTGACTTCCGCTCTCATCTATTCCACTTATCCCGCCATATCAAACTGGTCGGGGCTAGAAGCATCGTCCTGGCCGCTGTTGCTGGCCAGTCTATCCTTCCCTCTGCTCGGGTCATCGGGGGAAGTAGGTGCGGGTTCCGGGTTTAAGATTTGGTGGGTTTCTTCCGGGTTCCCTACATCGGCTTCTAATCCTGATCCTCCTGCCATACTATTCAGGCGTGACTTTCACGTAAATCTTCCCACAGACGGCGCCAATTGTTTCTGTCTGAATTCGGAGACTCACAGAGACTGATGGATCTTGGTGTAATTCCTTCCTGCAAATCCTGCTAACTAAGGAAATACCGGGATGGCCGGTCTATTCCTCTCCAATGCCTAAGTCAGTATAGTAGGGATAAGCTGATGACTTAAGCGGTAATGAGTAGTTGAAGTATTAATTACCTATTAATGAGGGTAGCTGGGGCTCATATATAGGCGGTCGGGTGTGAGGACTGACCTCACCCTTCGATGTGAGACTGGCCCTCTTCTGTATACATTATGGGGTTGCTCTGATCCCTTGTTTAGCGGGCTGGCGCTCCTGGTCCCCGGTCCCTAGTGAGACATGCTGGGTCGCGGGTCCGGACGTCCGTGATTCACCCCCGGGCCCTGGGCCGTGTCTGGGAGCCATGGTAGCGGCTCTGGGGGCCTGGGTAGCCTCTCTCTGGCTACTGTCAACAAACTTGAATCCCAACTGACATGCAATAGTCGTCGAAACACTTCGATGTAAACTCTCCTGCATTATCTAGTCTGATTGACTTAATCGGATTGTCGAGGTGGTGAGCCCGAAGCTTTATAATCTGAGCTAGGAGTTTAGCAAATGCAACATTCCTCGTGGACAATAATGCGACATGTGACCAAAGCGTCGATGCATCAACCAGAACCATAAAGCATCTAAATGGTCCGCACTCTGGTGTTATAGGTCCACAAATATCACCTTGTATTCGTTGTAAGAATGGAATATTATGTTTCTTGTCAATAGCAAAATATTGTCTTGCTTGTAGTTTTGCTAGTGAACAAGCTTTGTAAAACGAACGATGAGCATTGGACATCGCCACGGAGGCATGAGAAGAAGGTGTCGACCAATCCTCCCCTTGGAGCCGAGAGGCTGTCGGCGTCTATGCCGAGGTCGAGCCATTGCCATGGCTCCTAGGAACGGCGTCGCAAAATGTTTTTCATAGTGCTGATCTCTCTTTCGTTTATGTGATTTGAAAAACGGATGACCGTGGGAGCATTTCATAATACGAATCTTCGGATCGCCACCCGGATGGCCGACTCTATCATGCCAAAGTTTGTAAGCATCGGTATAGCATAGGATAACTACACTAGATTCAATGGCTCGAACGGTTGTGAAATACATTCCGTTTCGAACACGCTTACACTTCTCCACAATGCGAGTACGCATATTTTGAGTAGAGGTGAGAAACAAATATTCAGTTCCATCTTCAACATAAGTGTTGAGGTGATAATCGTTGTCACGCACATTCTTAAAAGCCAGCAAGGTTCGGGGTGCCTTCGGCGCATACTGAGCGTCAGATACTCTAATTTATGAGTCGTTAGGCAAGAGGAATTGAGCAGGACCTCGACCTTTTACAATCGGTCATGTTCCTGTCATCGTGGATAGCGACAATCCGTGGGGCATAAAATCCTTAAACAATTGCCGATTCCGGAGAATGGTGTGAGTTATTGCACAATCCAACAAACACTCGATCTCGCCGTAAAACATCTACAAAAGTAATGTGAATAGAATCAAACGTCTATATAAGACATGGCAAGTACTTTTAAATATAATCGAAACTCGATCCCTTATAGGGTGTTGGGGCAATCCCATATAGGGTGTTAGGTCAATCCCATATACGGTGTTGGGGAAATCTATCATCACAAAACGAGGTGTGGTTGGGCCGACATGTATTAGCTCTACATATATAGAGTTGGCGAAACCTTGACTTGGCACCGGGGAAACATCATTATTAGAAAAAGGCAAAAATATCACTTTGGTCATCGAATTTTGTTTCACTCGACACTTTAGTCATCCAACTTTTAAAAATTTCATTTTGGTCATTCAACTAAACCACCGTTTATCACTTTGGTCACTCCGTCTCTTTTCTCTGTCACTCCGTCTCTTTTCTCTATTAACTCAAGAGTAATTTGGAGATGATGACAAAAACATATTTCATAGAGAAAACAGAGAAAAGAGACGGAGTGACAGAGAAAAGAGACGGAGTGACCAAAGTGATAAACGGTGGTTTAGTTGAATGACCAAAATGAAATTTTTAAAAGTTGGATGACCAAAGTGTCGAGCGAAGCAAAGTTCGATGACTAAAGTGATATTTCTCTCTTAAAAAAAATTTTAATAAATCTTTTATTTATATATAGCCATGAAAAATGGATCAAGGCCGAGCCTCGGCCGTGCGTAGGGTAATCTGATGCTAAGGTTGAGCTATGACTGAAGCATATCAAGTCTGAAGACAAGGCGATGCCATGGCTAAAAAAAAGTTAAAAAAATTCGGTGTCGGGTCGGCAGCGGAGGTGCCGACCGGCTGCACATAGGTGCATGCCGGCAGCAGGACTGCGAGGCTGCCGAGGGTGGTTTTGTGGCTGTCGAGGGCATACTGCCCAGGCCATGCTACCGAGGGCATACTGCCCAGGCTCCCGAAGTGCTGTCGGGGCAAGCTGCTAGGCTGTCGAAGAGAGCTGCCAGGCTGCCGAGGCGCTGCCGAGCAGGCTGTCGAGGTGCTGCCGAGCAGGCTATTTTCTCGTGATTTGCGCGATTTCCTCGTTTTCTTTTGTGATTTTTTTTCGATATGAGTTAACATCACCAATTTCGTGGTGAAAACAAAATAATTATGCCTTTGGAAATTTGACGCATTGAACCATTAATGCTTTCATAGGGATGTAAAAATATCGTTTCATTCATTGAATAAGAGAAATTTTATTGATGACAACTCAAAGGTACATCAAGGATAACTTGAACTATGACTAAAAACAAGCCAAAAATAGCAATGTAATCAAACTTGAACATATGAGTCATAAGCATAGAAGCTTATTCATAATCCGGAGTATCATACTCCTTTGTCCTACGTTTCTTGGTAGGTTGGAAGTCATCGATGGTGAGTTGAGTATCTTCCTCATCATCTTCTTCCTCGAAGTCTCCATAGTTGGCTTCTTGAGTCATATATTGCTTGTTTTTCTTGTAGGCGGATTGGATATCTCTACTAGCTTTGCAATCGCGCTGAATATGATTCCTGGAGCCACATTTGAAGCAAGGAGCCAAAGCTTGATTGGGTACGTTGACGAGTCGCCTAAGCGAGCATCAAGCAATAATAACCCTACAATCGTTAGTAGTATAGAATAAGTAGGGATCGTTCTAGCCGGGGATTAAGGGTACCTGAAATATAAGATTGTTAACACAAAATATTCACAAACACATATGTACACAATTGTCACACTTATATACATATATACATATTTACACACGAAATCAAGGGGGATAAAAGGCTCGGCAGCAAAGGCTACTCCTAACATCTAGGCACGAAAATAAATTGCTTAAAATAAATCCTAAATTACTATATACAAGGTTGGTCGACATCTTTCACACAAAGCACTCCACACTAGACTCTTTAACAAATAAGATTCGCACACAAGAAAGTAAGGAACAAGTATTTAGCATGCATTGAACTTAAACAAGTTTCGACCTACAACTAGAACGTTTCCGATTTTTACCTAGTTGAGAGACTTTCTAATGTTTTAAGATCGAGCTTTCGCGAGGTGATCCTAAAAGTCATGCTACCGTTATACAACTCGTAACATTGAAGCACAAAAGTCTATAGTCGAAGATAAGCAAACAAGTAAGGTTGTCAATCTTCTCATTTAACATGCAAGTCCTAAGGTTAACCACTCTAGGTGAGCACAACAAATCAAAGTGATCATACGTCTACTTAGTTCATTATAACTCAAGCAAATTAAACCTAATCCTAGATCATGTTCAAAGACAACACTAAGTACCGATTATAAGCCCTCACCTTAGTTCTAACCAGTTTAAATTCTCAACATGCATCAATACCACTGTCCTAATTATCTAAGTTAATTTACTCATCTTACAAATTTTATATTACAAATTAACATGCAAATTCATTGTTGCCGAAACTTAAACCCAAATCTAAGCATCGAATTCAACAAATCATTAACATACAAATTATAAAACCAATCTCCAATTCGGTTCATACATAGACATATAATCCAAAACCAAAAATACATGCAAGTTTCATAGACAAAACTAAACATAACTACATAAACTTTACTAAACCGAGAGAAGGGAGTGGATCACACTTTTGTAGACACCTTGATGACTTCGACTCGTGTGGATCCTGGCGGAAGATGGAGGCTGTATGGAGGCTGCTCGGCAAAGGGTTGTGTCGGCAGACAAAGGTTCCAAGTTTCGGCAGAAACTTGGGTGAAGGTGGAGGTGATTTCGGCTAGGGTTTATGTAGGAATTTTGGAGAGAATTTGGTAGAGCTTTGGCTTTGTGTTTTGGCTTGAGATGTGACTCCTTCTTCATGGTGCCGGCCTCTATTTATAGGAGAAGGGAAAGGCTGATTTGGGAGAGTTTTCCTTGCTCAAAACGGGATAGAAATCTTTAATAAATAAGGTTTCCCAATCTGAGTTGGAATAGGCTTTTCTCTCCTTATTGAACAAAGAAACTCTTGCTTGGCCGGCTTATGATTTCTTCTTGGACGTTACAAAGCTTCTTTGGAATGAATTGGCACGCTTGCAGCCGCTTGAAGACATTACCGGAAATTCCTCTCTGCTCGCGAGTACAGACTTTGCTAGTATCGGGTACTGGCAAGGTTTCTTGATGGCGAATCTGGTGCTGGCGAGTATAGGCTTCTAGCGGGTAGCGCGAACATGCATGCTGGCATGCGCGGATGATTGGCGAGCGGATATGTGCAAGCTGGCGAGCTAGTGTTGGTGGTTGATCTTCTGGCGGGTAGGGTTGTTTGGCAAACAAACAACCGCTTGGCGAGCAAGGTTGTTGGCGAGCGAACAAGGGCTTGGCGAGCAAGGTTGTTGACGAGTATAAGCGAAGCTGATTTTCTTCCTCTTCTTCTCAGCAGATCTGACCTTTGTGACTTTAACCGAATATAACTTTTTCCTCAGTGCTCCGATTGATCTATATTTTTGACACAAAACTCTTTAGCAAGCCAACAAAATGCATACCAAATTTCAGCAAATTTAGAAAAGGATAGGTCACAATTCATTCATCTCAGAATCACGAAAAAAACACATTTTGCACTATTTTCCAGAATTCTATAAACTTGGTCATTTTTCGGATTCTAAAGCATATTTTATCAAAACTCTACCAAAAAGACACTAAACTATATTATGACTCTATCTTAGATAAATAAGGGTTAAACAAAGCATAAATGAGGGCGTAAAAACATTAATATCGTCGCACATTGTGCTCCTATCATACGTGGCCACCACGTTAGGAGCCGAAATCGGGACGGTTTCCTCCACGGGGAGCGGCAGCTGCGCCGCCATCCCTCTTCCAAGTGAGGTTCCGGGTAGGGCCGGCGCCTCCTCTTCCTCGTCGGCCACCGCGTGTTGCCTTTGGCGCACGTGTTGGCGATGCTTGACGTTCACGAGGTTGATTCCTCTGTTTGAGAGCCTTACCGCGGGCTTGGTGAGTTTCCTCAATGAATTTCGGACCTCCAGGCCTCTTGTTGGTAGTAAAGATCAACTCATGGTACCTCTCTTTTCGTTGAAGCACATTCATTAGGTCACTGAATGTCTTGATGGCGCCATTTTCAAGGAGATCACGGTACTGATGCGACAACATGGACGTAGATTCGGGGAACGTTGTGAACGTATTCTCCATCATGTTGTGATCGGTCTTCTCGACGCCACAAAAGCTCAGATCAGACTGTAAGTTGAGCATAGTCTGATGATATTCCTGGACGGTATCAAAGTCCAATAAGCGGATTTGCTCCCAATCTAACAATAAGTCAGGAAGTTGTGCATCATGCACATTGTCGGAGCGATCTTTGAGAATGTCCCATAGCTCTTTGGGATCTGTTTTCTTCAGATATTGCGTCTTGAGCGTTGGATGGATGTGGCGCCTGAGAAACATCAGGGCTTGAGCCTTTTGTTCAGGAGAAGCTTGCAGGTGTTCATCCTCTGGAGGGACAATGGTGGCCGTGAATCTCTTTCCGATGAAGGTATTCTCAACATCAGAGACCCACTTCTTGTATTCCTTGCCTTGGACATCCAATATGTCGAATTATGGACGTTGAGTGTCAGCCATCTACAAGATACAAATAGGGAGACGTTAGTATCGATCATAGCGAGCGAGTACTAAGCAAGTTTGATTATATTTTTAGAATATGTGCCAAGATGTGTTATGGTCACATAAATCGATGCAAATCGTGACTACAAGTCACTATCGATATCTTCCTTTTTGTTCTCTTTGGAAAAAGAGATGTTGTGGTTCACAGTAATGTCACAGTTACAAGCACAACGGTGGACGGTAACGTCACAGTTACCCCAATAAACGTTTGGTATCGAGGCAATCAACCCCCGTATACCGTCCCGAGAAACGAAAGAATCGGGATGATGTAGCAGGGACACGAGAAGTTCCCGGACGAAAGACAATTCCCAAGAAATTTAAATTCGGAAAGCGGCAACGTTTAATAAATTTTACCTCGTTGATTGATTCTTGATCGAAAGAAACTTGAGATTTGGAGAACCTTGTTTTTTTCGATTTTTCTTGGTTTTTTCGAAGCAAGGACGAAGGCGTTGAAGAACGCTTGATCGGCTTCCTAACAATCTTGAGCGTCGAGGGATGTGTGCGCTTGGTCGCACACAAAAAAAAATCGAGAAGGGGATGTCGAGCGTAGAGGCCGCGCAGGAGGCTGCTGCGCGGCAGGGGCGTGCAGGCTACGCGGTAGGCAACGTGAGAGATGCTGAGGCTGCCGAGCGAAGGAGCTGCGCAGGAGGATGCTGCGTTGTAGGTCGTGCAAGCTGCCGAGGTTGCTGGGCTGGATGCCGAAGCTGTCGCGCGAGTTGTGGAGGCTGCTGCACAGGCTGTCGGCAGGGCTGGGGCTGTCGAGCACGACTTTCGAAAGGGGCTGGGGGGGGGGGGGGGGCTGCCGAGCGGGACTATCGGCAGGGTTGGGGCTGCCGATATAGAGGATGTCGACAGAAAACTGGATTGGTACCAGGAAACAATGGATTTGGGTTTTTTCGGGAAAAAAAATTCAGAATCAGTTTTTTTTTTCTTTTCTTAGGCTATTAGACAACAGGCTAAGAGCAAAATGTTTGATAACGTGTTGTACGAGAAACAAAGGATAAGCAAAGTGTAATCTTATTAATTGATAAGGGGGCATATATATAGGCATTACAACAAATATTCCTGTAAATCTGGGATTCCCTAGTTACTAAAGATTCAAGATATCTAGTCTAATTAGGTTAAGACACATTACGGAAGTTATGAAATTAACCTTCCTTAAACAATATATATATATTATATAAAAAAAAAATATATATCACTTGTTTTTTAATCTTTTTATTTATATTTAATAATAGATTTTAGATTTTAATAATTTTCAACGAGATTAAATGGGAGTGAATAACTATTGATCCCATAATTAGGGTAATTAAGCATGATCCAACTAATGTATCTCTCTTTTCTTCACCCTATCTTCTCTTCTCTCTTTTTTTCTCTTACTTTTTATTGTTTGGTCTTTGTTCTGATTTCATGGAAGGAAGAGATATTACAGAGAGATTATCCTAGATTGAAATAGTACAGGAGATCAAGACCGGCTTCAAGGCCTAGGAACACAATTGATTATATTGAATTATTGATACAATACAGAATGGAAATAATAATACAGAAACCTCCTGAGTGTGTGTGTGTGATAAAGCGAGTGCTTGACTTACTAGAAGTCTCAAGTGAACTGAAAACAAGCGTCAGACACTGAAACAGCCAGGGACAGAGAAAATGCAGTCGACACTCTCATATGCCCATGTCAACAAATCCTTCACATTCCAACCAAACCCAAACCCAAACCCCATTCCAAACCAATCACATTTCAGACCAACCAAACTCCCACCCAAACACTCACCTTCCTCCTCTATCCAACTCACACTACGATCCCACTCTCTCCCAACCCCAAAATGGCCCCCACCCACAAACAAACCATATTCCTCAGTAACTCCAGTTCGTTCAGACATTTCGTCGAACAGCTTCAGTGCCAACAACAACCGGAGCTTCCGGGACTGGGTCGAAGCCGCGAGTGAGGCTATCTCCAATGCCTTTCCGATTTGGGTTGCTTTGGGCTGCCTCTTGGGCTTGTTCAGTCCCAGCTCCTTCAACTGGGTCCCACCCAAGCTGGATAGCACGGAGCTTCACTCTCTTTTCCATCAGATGTTTCTTCTCTCTCTACTCTCTTTCTCTCTCTCCCCGCCCCCCCCCCCCCCCCCCCCATCTCCAATTTCAGATCCGTATTGTGACCCTTTTGTCTCTACTTGACCCAACCTTTGTTCAAAGTCGTAGTCGGGACCGAGAATCTGGACCCAAATCGTTTTCTTTTTCTCAGTCTCTTCGTCGGAACCAAACCAAGAATGATACAGTCCCCCACGCTTCCGGCAGAATAGCCACAATTGCGTTTTCAATTCGAAAGCTCACGCTTCCGTCGAGCTTCCAAACCTCCTTTTGCCGGAAGCGCGCTTCCGCTTCAGAAGCGGGAAACGTGACTCTGGCTATGCTTCCGTGCTACGCAGCCATAGAGTGTCCAAATCAGACACGCGTGTCGGGACGTATTTAGACGTATTCGATCGTATCGTGTGCGTGTGCGTGACCGTATCGTGTTTTGGCGTGTCCGTGGTATGTAGGTTTTATGCCTCAAGTGTGTATATGGTTTTCCTTTTCAAAATGACAAAATTACCTCTATTATTTACCCTACTATAATTACTTGTACCGTCACCTTCTACTCGAACTATTTTGATATCATTTCGTAAGGCTTGACAATGACCATCACGAAGAGAAGGACTTTAGCAACCAGGACATTGGTACGTACTGCCCATATTTTTTGAACCCTCCACAGGCAAGTACCTAAGATTATGAACCCGAGAGTTTTGTTATTACATTTTTAAGAGTTTTGTTATTTAATATCACTTTGAATCGGTACAAAGGCTTAAAACGGAAAGATTACTTAGATATAGACTCGGGATTGAGCCGAAATATATATATAAACTCGGAGCAATAGAAATAGGATCTGCTGTTTATAGGTTAGAGAGCCTTCAAATCGATTACCCTGCAATTTGGAGCTGCCGAAGCTGTGCTTCACACCTTTAGACTCAAAGTCTGCTGGTCCCAAGACTTGAAAGTACCCAAATGGGGAACACCAATTTGCAGAATTTTATGGAATCGAGCCTTTAAGAGTTTAGTCTAGGCGCCAAGTCATTATCTGCCAAGTCATTATCTGCTCAGTTAACTCCACAACACTCACTAAAACAGCATCGGTGGCCTCAACCAGACCAAATAATCAGGAAAATAGCCAAGTCATGAACATAACAATGACTTGGACTGACAAAGTAAGATTTTTTCTGTAATCAGAACAAGAACGCAGAGATATTTTTTATAAAAATAACTAACCCAGTTTATTCCATGTTAAATCAATTTTAATTCTACAAAATATGGGAACTCAAACTAATGAAACAGACTGTGATTTAAATATCTATGGAAACAAAAAAGATGGCCATGAAAGAGAGAAGTCACAATCTTATGCTTATTTTTTTAAGCAAAGTAACAACTATCCTATCACCAGTGATCACTTGGTATTGCTGATTCTCTCATCAACTCCACTTATTCTCCCTGTTTTGGCCAATGAACAGAAGACTTGAATGTCGCAGGGAGGTTACGTGAGGCTCAAGCACTGCTGGTTGAGTCGCCGAGTGTTGGGTTCAGCAATGGCTCGGTTGCAAGAGAACCGTTCCCACTTCCTTCAGACACAATTGGGATCTTGACTTTTGCTCTTTCCATCTCCTTCTCGAGTTCTTCCTCCCGTCGCAATGCGGTGAACTGGGTGTCTAAAGACCTTGCCGCTCCGAGCCATGCGAGAACAATCACCAAAAGTACTCCTCCAAGGTAAGGAGTTGAGTTTGCAAGTGATCCAAATGTCAAAATCATAAACTGCTGAATAAGAGCACCGCCCGACTTCCCCAATGGATTGCAGACGACATCAATGGCGGCCTTTCCTTTAACCTGGAGTACGAATTCATAGCCAGTATGAACATAAGAGAGTCTCAAGATGAAAATTAAATTGGAAAACCCAAAACTTTCCTTCAAGGATGACACACTATTGGTCAAACCCAGTTTTCATCTATTGATGATGCCTTAACAGATATAATTAATAAACAAAAGAAGAAGGCATAATTGAAACTATCTAATAGCCAAATTCTAAAACCTTGAATTCCAAGTAAAGAGTCAAACCTTGGTGTCTTCATCCAAGGGAATGTATGCCATTTCTTTGCATGGGTCGAACAAACTGTACTTGGCACTCTTGCTGAAAATGTTTTGCAAAGCACCCACATATACAGCAGCCAGAAGAGGAGTCATCCCCAGGCTTGCAATAGCTGGTGAAAGTGGTCCCCCAAACAATATCAGAGAGAAGAAACCAACTCCGGTCAGAAGTAGTACAGTAGGAGTGATCTTCGCAGCAACTCCCCATCCATATTTTTCGAATATAAATTGGCTGAGCAACATCATTGTGAAAGTCGCAATTCCAGTGGCCGTTGAGAAGTCACCCATGAAAGAAGAGTACTCGTTGGGGCTTGGAAACTGCACAATACAGAAGGCAACAACAGGAGTGAATTACAATTAGCAAGTTGATCGTTTTTTTGGTAGTTAAGGACAGGCAAATATCAAGTAATCTTTGCTTAAGTGTACCTGAGCTTTGAGCTTGGACTTCCATGTAACCTCAACAAGGTTGATGCTAATACCATATGCAACCACCAAAGTGGCAAGATCTCTGATGTATGGTGAAGAGACCAAAAACTTCAAACTCTCCATTGTCCCCATCTTGGGTTTTTCCTGTAAAGTGATTTACATTAGAAAAAAATAAATAAAATAAAATAAAAAAGTCATGGCCTCATATTCAACTAAGGATTGTAAAAATAAGCATTTATTGCTCATCACCTAAGTACAATATGTGGAATTCACAAGTAAAAGGTTTTCTTCACAATAGGTTTGATCAATAAGTATCAGCGACAATTGCCACAAATCATACAAGTGATATGACACTTCCACTAACACCGTGATCATTAGAGATATTACCCATACGTAAGAAAACAATATGGACTTCCAAAGCATTTTGGATTCATTAAGAGCCATGTAAACAAAATCCGAACTTAGACAAGAGAAAAACAGCCGATTATAAAAACCTCGACAAGGATTCCAAGAAGCTTTAATGATCACCACCATATGTAGAAGATTTTAACTATTAGTTTGCTACTTTTTCAACTTCCATAGAATGTGCAAACAGGTGACACCATAATAAACAGTAATCAGGCACTAAACAGAAAAGACTGCAGTGAAAAATTGGGACTAAAAATAACAGAATAAGACAGCCTATGTATCAACACAACTGAAATATGTAAACAAGTAGTCTCATAGCAGTAGATTACCTTCTTCTTCTTGCTGCGGGTGGGAAGAGGAGCATAAGCGTTTGTCCACCAGTACAGACCACAGATTGCTAAGCCCATCACCACCACTATACTCATCATCCCCTTTAAGGAAAGGGCCCAACCATCAACTCCAGGACCCAAGTTTTTCCTCATATTAGAGAAATACTTTACTGTTCTGCCTGAGAAAATGAGGGCAATATTGGCCCCAAGTCCAAAGAGAGGGTAGAATTTTTTTGCTTCATCAACGGTAGTTATCTGCACAAAACACATAACATTAAATACGAAAAGATTTAGCAAGCAGGCCACAAAAATTTGTTTCGGAAACTTTAGAAATCATTTTGTCTATTCTGTAATTATCCAAATTACTGGCAAACAGATCAGACAGTTACAAAATGAACTGTGATATTTACATGAAAAAATAAATATTCACTTGAATAACAAGTTACAGTAATCGCTTAGGAATCCAGCACTCTTAAACATCAGACCACCCAAGTTGGTTCTTAACAAGTTGGCCTATAAGCTGTTCTAAAACAGAGATCACATGTATTTTTTAAAGACACAGAGATCACATGTATTGCCTGATTTATTTCACAGGTAAAAAACAGAGCACCATTTGCAACCAAGAAACCAAACAATGTCAAGACTCCAATCTGATCCTAAGAAACCATTCCACTTTCATTTCTGAGCAGCCCTCACAAATGAATTGCTTTTACAACAATTTCATTTACATGTAATATTATATATACATGTATGTGTATCTGTGAGAATATCGCTCATATATACTTGATGCAATAATCACATATTATATAAAAAAGAAGATGACATCAAATAATCACATATCATATATCCTTGATGCATTAAGATTAGTAGAAATGAATCATAGGACAAAAGATATATACCTGATTGGCAAAACCCCAGAAAAGCACAGAAACCACCACACTCCCCCACAATTCAGCCATGACATAGAACAAACAAAAGCTCCAAATCCTCAGGATTGCAAGTGGGCCCAGGAATCTAGGGCCCAGAGTGTTGAGAAGACTATCAGCAAGCGCTTCAGGATGGATGTAGCTGCTCATGGGATACAAGACGAACCCAAACGCCCCGAAAAAGGCGATGAATGGAAGAATAACAGTGTAGAAGAGAGCCTTCTTTGACAAAACATTAGACAACTTTGTGTACAAGAGCATAAATCCAACAGCCATGGGCAAATTCACCCAAGTCTTCAAGAATGGTATAATCTCTGCACTACTCCCTTTAGCTGTCACAACCAACACATCTTTAGTGTCCCTCAGGATTGTGTAATTGAAAAGAATACAAAAGAACATTAACCCAAGTGGTACAATCTTCTTGAGAGTCGAAGCCCCAACACCCATAAACTTTCTCTCCTCAATTTCACCAAACCCATCAGCCGCAGCAGCAGCCTCGGCTCTGCAGACGAACAAGTTCCTCTCTTTTGGGCCAAAGCCATAAGCTTTTGGGGCAAAAGTTTGAAATTTCTGGAACCCATTTGAGGATGAAGAGGATAGAGATAACCCAGTTGGGGTTTTGGGTTTTGTGGAGAAAGCTCTCTGCTTTAAGCCAAGTGAAGGCTGTGAGAATCTGGCTTTGGGATTTGTGGGCAGAGAGAGAAGCCCCCTGGTTTGTAGAACAGCCTCCATGTCTCTCTTTAGGTCCCTTCAACAAAACCCCGAGTTAGGTTTTAAGAGGAGAACATGAAGAGAGACACAGATAAGGGAAGTTAGGAAAGAAAAGATAAGGTGAGACTCCAGATTTTTTATATATCTTTCTCAGAGATGTGTGAGGGGTAAAAGAATGGGTACAAATATCTAGCAACTGGGTGAAAGCAGAGCCAAAACCATTACAAAGATGTAAGCTTTTTCAAATGAACAAGAGTAAAAACTAACTTGAATCTGTTTGATGGGGGATGAAGATACAGTTAAGGATTTGAGGAAAGTTGGTTAAATTGTGATGTGGTCGTGGCCCCAAAAACACATAGATGGAAATGGGAGCGTGAATGGAGGCAATATGGAGTATGGCAGGAGAGTCAGGTAGTCGGAAAAGTATCCCACAACTTCGCCAAAGAATGGTTCTTGTGAGGGGTTGCATTCACCCAAATGCCCCTGGTTTTGGGAAATTATGACGAAAATGCAGTGGAGATATTTGTCACACTTTTTCTAGGGTGTGTAAAGTTGTTTTGTTGAGGCAGGGACAGATGGGGCTTTTGAAAGTTACATCTAGGGTTACAAATTTGTGGAATGTGATGTCATTTATGGAGGCCACATTTCTTAATAGTGGCTTCGAGTTTTTATCATTTAGGAAACCTTTATTTGATTTTGAGTAGGATTCGTTTTTATCAACAATTAGACGTCCTCAGTTGTGTATAATTGATAAAAGATATAAAAAATAACAAATTTTACAAAAATAGAACGATTAACCGCAAAACTGACAATCTCAATAATATCATCATTTATATACAATGATCAAAATTTATCTTATAAAGTCAATATAGATCTCATCGTCAAAAAAAATATGATTAAATTTTACGTTTTACGTTTTACTTATAGGGTGTAATTCTTGTGAGCTCCTTATTTCAAAATAAGCATCCTCAACATCCCTCTCCAACCTAAATCAGCAACAACTTTCCAAGTCAAATTCAGGGACTTTAGACTTATACTTTAAGCCATACTTTTCTTCTTTTGTACTAATTAATCAACATATACACTAATGTCTACTTGCCTATAAAGAATTGCAACAATTCTAACTTTCGGGTACGTGTGATTGTGATTTTTCTATATGATAATTGACTAGGAGATTTTTAAAGATCAATCCATTTTAAGATTCTAATGAGTGGAATACACATAAAGACAATGGAGTTGTGCGGTAGTTGCACGTTTAGCCCCATTATTGAAAGCAATTTTTATGATTTAGGAACCAACCTTGGCTGATGAAGGGACATGTGGTTTCTAACTTTGCACCAACATAGCTAAGAAGGCACTCTCATCCTTCGAAAGATTGAGAGAATCAAGTACCAAGAAGTTTGGAAGCTTGTTAATATGATAGTAAGGAATCGGGACACCTCTTTGTTTGTTTATGAAAATTCTTGTTTGCGGTGAACTGATACGGCTTGGTTAACCATGCTTGCTCGCAAGGACTAACTTTGAAGTGTAGTAATGGTAGAGATGATCAATGAATAGAAGTTACACTTATCCGATCCATTCTCAATGGTCATGTGTGACACGCACTCCTCAAGTGTCAAAGAGATACATGTTAAGCAAATGTGTAGGATATGTCCTTAGAGGGGGGGGGGGGGGGGAAGAAAACATGTATTCTAACTCTTAACCGGTGAAATACATACCCAAATGTGCAAACTCTTTATTTCAGAGATTTTTTTTTTTTTTGTCAAAAATGGATTAGTAGTAAAAATTAGCCATATTAAAACACAGCACGTCGTCCATTAGAAATTAATAAACGAGTCTGCTAGTTAATACCATGTTCTCATGTTTTAACGTTTTCATAATTTTTAAATAGTAAGAAGTTTTATCAACACGAAGTTAATTTCAAATCAATAAAAGCGAGAAGCAATGTTTCAGCAATCAACCTATCAAATTAGTCTTTTTGTCAGGCGCTTCCTTAATACATTACAATTCGATCTTTATTGTCCACGAAAGACAGTTCAAATCCGCGATTGCAGCTCCGTCACTCGGCCAACGAAGGTTTGATGAAATGAGGAACCATATTTTTGAGTTGTTTTATACTTTAATCACTTATGAGTGTAAAATGTTCAAAGTCATGTATATAGTAAAGATTGTTTGCAACTTGCAAGTGCAAGTAGCAACTAGCAAAGCCAAGGCTCCAAAACTGTTTCGAGTACAAAACCATATTATCTCTTGATATTAATTGTCACAGACGAGTGAGCTTCCCTCGAATTCCCTCTCAACGGTCCAAAACCATTCCCTTCACAAAGGGCTTTGAGGTGGCCGGTAGCCCCAAGTTATAATTTGATTTCTTTTTACAGGATTTGCCGTAAACAAGTAGCTCCAATGGCTTCGGTGGTGGTGGACGGCGAGGTTTGACCCACGTGGCCGTAAAGGGCACATCATGCCATTACCTAGCTACCTCGAAAACTGGAGTCACGCCCTTCAACACGTAATCCTCCCCTCACAAACCAACCGTAGTTTGTTCACCCACGTCATCCCTACATATCTTTCCTTTTTTCTTCTCAAAAAGAATATAGATCTTTCCTTTTTGTCACCACTCTACACTTGTATGATACGATTAGGGGGTTTTCTATTGGTGTTTTGGCCTATTTCCATCCCTACATAATTGTTCCCAACCACCTGCCTCTCAAGGGTTCCCTTTGCTTCTATGAACTATGAACCCTAACCCAAGGCTCTAAGGTAGTCTCTACTCGGTGAACAATTAGGTCATTTTCAAAATAATTGAGGATCAAGGTCTTGTCAACTTGCGGCCAACTTGCATCGCATTGACGACTGGCTACTTCTATCTCATTTATCATACGATGATAGTTTTGTTTTTTTATGATAGATTTATCTACCGATCGAGTGCTAAATGAGTAGTGCCATTGCGACTGCTTAGTAGTGAGATTTCCAGTAGTATCAATGTCTATGTCTATGCGCATTGTAATAATTATATAGCTAATTGGAAGGAGGTGACGAATGGCTCGTTCCAACTAGAAATATGAATGGATGATTATCATCTTAGCTTACAATTGTTGCGCTAGCTAGTGGGGAGACTGGGAGCGCAACCTAGCTACTTCATTTACATTTGTTGTCTCAAAGAAGGTACATATATCGAGCTCAACATGCCGAGGACATGGAGTTCTTTCTGGAGCGAGGGCACGAGAGATGCTGTGCATGCATGTGGTGGTGGATTGATGCCACTTATCATTCCAGAAATCATGTGTACGAGCAAAAAATTAATGAAGATTTATTTCCAGTCTTCATTTTAATTTAGATCAAGTTTTAGTTCCTTCATTTCAATGTTGATTGGAGTGATCGATAATTAAGCTACATATTTAAGTCCTTGGAATCTTGTCTGGTAGATATATCGCCAAGAAAATATGCCAACTATCACCAGGATCATATCACCATCTTTCTAAAACAAATTACAGCTAGAGAAGACAGAGAGATATATGGTAGCAAAGGAAAACCAGTAAATGGTGTGAAGAAGGTGAAGCACATCTAATGATAAACGGAGATGGATCCAATAGCTATGCCAACAACTCCACTCGCCAAGTTTCCTCTTTTTCCATTCAATTCACTAATTCTTTTTACAGTTAAGAGAATGGGAGTTTCTATTCATACATCCCAAATTGGCACTTAGATTTCTCTTATTTTTCAACTTTCAGTTGACAAATGCATGTGCAATTACCAATAAAGTGACATAAAGTTAAATAAATTATGGGGCCTGAAATTGGCACACCCAAAATTGAAATCTACACCCTTCCTAATTTTTTAATAATTTTTCTTTCTCATCTTTCTCCACTTCCTAAAATGTCATTCAATAATCATTTTTCTGTCACTTTTCTCTCTGTTCTCTCCCGTAGACAATTCGGTGGAAAAAAAGTTTCTTCTCTTTTTCTCAATTCTTCTTCAACTGAGTATCTCCATCTCAATTCTTTGCTTCCACCACAGTAACACAACCTTTCGTGAGCCAACCCAGGTAAAAATCTCAACCCTTCCTCTTACTCTCTAACATATATGCACCAATTTGATGCTCAATTTGCTTCATTATTCTATAATTCAAATCTATCTTTGTTGGTGTTTCCTAATCTTTTGTCTGCATAAGATTCTTTCCTTACCATTCATGGGTAATATGGTTTGGGATTGAGAAATTGAGTAATTTGAATCTCAAATTTGGTTTGAAAAGTTCATTTTTATACCCAAATCAGATGCTGGAGAGCTTAGTGTGATAGAAGAAGATACAGTGAATTCTGGTTTGCAAATTTCTACGGGTTCAGATGATATGCAAGAAAACATACAAACGATTGACCAATTTAACGCCATTGAAGACCCCTTTGCCAATGGTAAGTATCTTTTACTATCACTTGACTTATGCATCTTCAATATATCATGCATGTGTTTAGTTAGTTAAAGAAAAAAAAAGTTTTTAGTTATGTTTTCTTTGTTTGATTTACTTGAAGGCTCCCTTATGATGTTTCTGCTCAATTCATCTCCTTATTAACAAATTTTTTTGAAAATAGAGAAGAACTTGTCAATGTTGTTTGTAAGATTGGGTGCAGCAAGGGTATGTTATGGTAATCTGAAGGTCTAAAGGCAACATGTATGTTCGAATTGGCTGTGATAGAGGGGGTTGTTATCGAACCATCATTGCACTTGAGGAGAGGAAAAATAATTCGTCTTCTCGCCGGATAGATTGTCTGTTCAAAATTGTGGGAAGAATGTCAGTTGAAGGGTTGTGGAAGGTAGAGATAGGCAGCTTATTACATAACCATGAGCCTTCTTCTGATATGGCCGGACATCCATATTGTCGCCGATTTACTAAAGAGGAAGATGTGCAGCTGAAACAAATGAGTAAGGCTGGAATAAAACTACGTCAAATTCTCTCTTCACTTCGACAAAAAAAATCCTAATTTTCTAGTTGTTTCCAGAAATGTATATAGAAAGACGGCTCAATTAAGGAGGGAGAGTTTGGGTAGACGTTCAATTATTCAAGTTTTATATTAGATGAGCTTCGTGGTGCTGGTTTTGTCCATAATGTCAAATATGATCATCTTGGTCATTTGACTCATTTGTTTTTTGCTCATCCAATTTCCATTGAGTTGAGTAGAAGCTACTCTAATGTCTTTGTGATGGATTGTACTTATAAAATGCCACACTATAACATTGAAAATCTTAGGCGACGAAAAAATTTCGTCACCTAAGAGGGATTTTCGTGGCCTAAGAACTTAGGTGACGAAAATTTTGTCGCCAAATTTTCGTCGTCTAAGATAATTCTTAGACGACGAAAAACTTTCGTCGTCCAAGAAAATGGTGACGAAAAAAAATTCTTAGAGGACGATTTTTTTCGTCGGCTGATGACTAACTTAGACGACGAAAAAAAGGATTCGTGGCCTAAGATAATTACTTAGGCCACGAAACTTAATATTTTCGTGGCCTAAGTAATACTCTTACGCCACAAAAAAATTAAATTTCGTGGCCTAAGAGAGTTACTTAGTCGATGAAATCTATAGTTTTCGTGGTCTAAGATAATTACTTAGGTCACGAAGTTCAATATTTTCGTGGCCTAAGTAATACTCTTAGGCCACGGAAAAATTATATTTCGTGGCCTAAGAGTATTACTTAGGCCACAAAACTATTGAATTTCGTGACCTAAGTAATTATCTTAGACCACGAACTCCTTTTTTTCGTCTCCTAAGTTGTAACGGCCCGGCACGCGCCGCAGAGATATTGTCAGCTTTGGGAATCACCCCGCACGGTTTTGCTTCGGGAGCTGCCTGCCTGCTAGCTTCCCAGTAGGTCACCCATCCTGGGATTGCTACGAGGCGAGCAAACTTAATTTCGGAGTTCCCATCCCCTCCGAAGCCACTGCGCTCCCAAAACGCGTCTCTACGTATTGTGCTAACCCTACACATATAAGCATCGCATCCACTCTCCCTCGGGCGATGTGGGATTTGTGACCTACCTACCTGCTAGCTTCCCTAGCCAGGTCAAGTCAGGTCCACACAATCCATCCTAAGGTCGGGTCATCTCATAAGTACTGTTCTTAGTCCACGAAATAAAATGTATTCGTCGCCTAAGTATATCACTTAGGAGAGGAAAATTTATTCTTCGTCACCTAAGTATTAAATTTAAAAAAAAAAAAATATTAAATACTGAATATTCATATAAATTAAAAAATTTATTCATACAAATTAAATACTGAATATTAATAAATTTATTCATACATTTGTTCATTTAAATAAAAATATTTAAATCTTAATATTAAACCGAACAATATCGTAAGGGGAGAGGAGCCTCTAAAAAGGTGGAACTGTTCCTCCAACCGACTAAGACGGTCTTCACTATTTTGGTACTTCTCAATGGCCTGTCGTGTCTGCTCCTCAAGTATGGTGATACGCTCTCTAGCCTCTCGGGCCTACTCATTGGCCAGTCGTACCTGCTGGAATTATATAACAAATTAAACACAACATACTGGAATTCATATTAAAAACATCATATATAAACACCGTATATCACATGCATGAAACTAATAACCATACATGTACATGCCTAAAAAGAAAAGAAACTTACAACATTAACAAATCATTTTGTTACTGTATATATGGTGGAGTCCTGAAAGGCATCTTCTATTATAAGTTATAAGGTAATATAGACAACTTGAAAGAAATTGAAAGGAAACGCTTGAAGCCTCTTATTCATGAAAAACTTATACTTTTGTACAAGACCATATTTGTCCCAACCAGAGCATCCCATACATCATAAGTGTTTGCTCCTCTTGTTGCAACCCTGCCCTGGAAGGTAATTATGATATGGTATACTAGTTTTTGTTATGTCTTTGAGTTCAAGGGCCAGAAGAATTTATTATAAACAGATGCCTTACCTCATGTTTTCATGGAGGATTTGAGTTGCATGCAATTTTACTTTCTTTAAATACTAATGAGGAAATACCCCTAACATATAACTAAAATGTCATCTTAATAACTTTGTTGTATATAAGTCTTATCATCCTGGTACATTATTTCATTGAACTAAATATAAGCATCCCATCAGCAAAGCAAAAGAAATCCCCTTTTTGGCAAATCGGAGGTTAGATTTCAGCATCCAAGTTTCCCCCCAACTACTGCTTAATAATCTTTTTTTGTATGTCCGTTGATGTGGGTTAAGGTTTGTCTACCATGACCACACTACCAGAAAAAAGGATTTTCCCGACGAAAAAAAAAACGGCCGACGAATTAAAATTTTCGTCGGTAATTCTAAGGAATAGCCAACGATTTTATTTTTCGTCGGTGAAAAAAAAAAATCGTCGGCCATAGTTTAACCATAGCCGACGAAACCGTTTTTTCGTTGGTATTTTCAAAAAATCGTCGGCTATATTCATATTTCAGTAGACGATTTGTATTTTCGTCGGCTTTTCTCCGAAACATTAGCCGACGAAAATTTTTGGAAGTATGGCCGACGAAGTTGACATTTTCGTCGGCTATAAGTCTATATATTTTCAGATCTGGGCAGCAGCTGCTCATTTCAAAAAAAAAGGGAAAAACGGGAGAAAGAGTGAAAAATCTGTGGGTATTGTTGAAATCCGTCCTCTCTTACATTGTGGAGCTATATATAGGTACGTACATGCATGTGTATATATGTTGATTTTGAGTTTTAGTGATTTTGATTTAGTAAGTGATTTTTTGTTTTGTTGTTGTTTTAGTGTTAGAATGTATGTATATATGTTGATTTTGAGTTTTAGTTGAGTTGATTTTGAGTTTTAGTGATTTTGATTTATTAAGTGATTTTTTGTTTAATTTGTTGTTGTTTTAGTGTTAGAATGTATGTATATATGTTGATTTTGAGTTTTAGTTGAGTTGATTTCGAGTTTTAGTTTAATTAAATATGTGTTTTAATTTGATGTTATTTTAATTAGTGTTAAAATATATATATATATATATATATATGTTAATTAATAGTAGTTGATATATATATAGTGTAATTAATTAACTTAAATAATGGTTGATATAGTGTAACTTAAATAATGGTTGTTAATTAATGGTATATATATATGAGTTGATGTTGATAATATATATTGTAATGTAATTAATTATTAAGGATTTATATATATATATATATATATTTATGTGTGTGTGTGTGTTAATTAATTTCTTATTAATTAAAGTTATACATATATATTATTATCAGACTATATATGGATCTGGATAAGAGTTGGATTTCGCTTCCAAGGCATGACCGACGATACACTACAGGAGTTGTGAACTTTTGCAGTTCGTCGAGGAAAATGCAAACGGGAATGATTACCATTATTGCCCGTGCAAGAAATGTAAGTGTCGCAGTGATATGTGTCGATTTCCGATTAGGACAGTATGGGAGCACCTAAAGAGTAATGAGTTTTGGCCGAAGTACAAACGTTGGATATATCACTGTGAGCCATCATTAGATGGATCGCATGATCATGGGCAGTTTTTTTAGGCGGGCAGTAGTAGTACATCCAACGATCCAACAATGGCATTCGTCAACGACGTGTTTCCTTTTGAAAGCGGTGTACGTGGGGAACAATATATGCATGACTCGGTGCTGCCCTTCCCACAAGTTGTCAACACTGCTGCCTTTAACAAGTACAACAAACTGATTGCATTGCAACAGACCCCTGTGTCTTCAAGTTCTGAGAAGACAGTTCTTCAAAGTGTGATGGAGGTAATGAGGATTAAAGTCGAGACAAAATCGACTATCAGGCAAGTGACACTACCAGAAAAAAGGCTTTTCCCGACGAAATAAAAAAAAACGGCCGACGAAATTTTCTATTCCCAAGAATGGCCGACGAATTTTTTTTTCGTCGCTAAAAAAAAAATTGTCGGCTATTCCCCTAGAATGGCCGACGAATTTTTTTTTTCGTTGGTAAAAAAAAAAATCGTCGGCTATATTCATATTTTAGTCGACGATTTGAATTTTCGTCGGCCTTTCTCTGAAACTTTAGTCGACGAAAATTTTTGGTAGTATGGCCGACGAGTACTAGGTTTGATTTCGTCGGCTATGATTAAAAAAAAAAAAAAAAAAGAACAGCTTCCATTTTCTATCACTATCGACAAACCATTGCTTCGTCCTTGAAATGCAAATGTGTCGTGAAATAAGATATGACCGAAATAATGAAATACGTCTACGGTTGAAAAATGACAAGATTCCGACAAAATCTGTGTGCCGAATGTTGCGGTTAACTGTTTTTTACTTCCGTTTTCCTATGGGTAACCTGACGGTCGGTAAATATTTTGAGGAAAATTTTTATACGATTAGTTGCGTCTCATCGATCTGAAACTATTCTCTGTTGAAGATCAGGCCAAAAAACGTCATTTAGATGGGCTAATTTCCGTTTTAAAGCGTTTAGAGGTTTGACTCACCCGGTTGACCGTCCCGATCGAGCCTTTAACGTTGTCAGATGTAGTTGGATTTTTTTTTCATACATGTATTTAATCTTAACGGTGATATCTGACGGTTGGAATAGATTTTCCAAACTTTTAGATTCAAAATCGGAACATATGCACTAATGTTCCTTAACTTGTTTACTAAGTGTTTAAGTGAATGTATAGTTTCAAATAGTTACTATACGTAGACTCTTCAAATGCAAATGTGTCGTGAAATAAGATATGACCGAAATATTGAAATACGTCTACGGTTGAAAACTGACAAGATTCCGATAAAATCTGTGTGCTGAAATAATGAAATAAGTCAAAACCCGGTTTACTGCAGATTTGGCGTCCGGCGTCCGAATGACGATTGTGATACCATTCCGGAAAGGGAACGAAGCCAAGAATCAAACTCGTCGCTTTGCCACTACGTGTGGGCATTTTCGGGCTTTCGAGTTCGTTTAGGGCCTCAAAACGGCAGTTTAGTATGTTTTCATAGAATAGCCGACGAAATATTGTAAATCGTCGGTTATTCTCTAAGTTTAGCCGACGAAAATTATATGTCGTCGGCTAAACTCTTGCGATCAGCTTATTGTCTGCCGTTGGATGGCTCAGATCCAACGGCTGCTGATTTTCCAAAGCATAGCCGACGAAATATTTGAATTCGTCGGCTATACTCTTGCGATCCGCGCCTTTTTATTGTCCGCCGTTGGATGGCTCAGATCCGACGGCTGTTGATTTTCCTAAGTATAGCCGACGAAATATATTAAATCGTCGGCTATTCTCTAAGTATAGCCGACGAATTATTTTAAATCGTCGGCTATTCTCCTTCTAAATCTTTTAAATCGCTTCCTCCCGCCTTTTTTCTCTCCTCATTCCCCCCCTCCTCCGGCCTCCTCCTCCTCCTCCTTCTCCTCCTCCTCCGGCCTCCTCCTTTCCCTCCTCCTCCTCCTCCTTCTCCTCCTCCTTCCCCTCCTCCTCCGGCCTCCTCCTTCTCCTCCTCCTCCTCCTCCTCCGGCCTCCTCCTTCTCCTCCTCCTCCGGCCTCCTCCTTCTCCTCCTCCTTCCCCTCCTCCTTCCCCTCCTCCTCCGGCCTCCTCCTTCTCCTCCTCCTCCTCCTCCTCCTCCGGCCTCCTCCTTCTCCTCCTCCTTCTCCTCCTCCTCCTTTCCCTCCTCCTTCTCCTCCTCCTCCGGCCTCCTCCTTTCCCTCCTCCTCCTCCTCCTTCTCCTCCTCCTTCCCCTCCTCCTCCGGCCTCCTCCTTCTCCTCCTCCTCCTCCTCCTCCTCCAGCCTCCTCCTTCTCCTCCTCCTTCTCCTCCTCCTCCGGCCTCCTCCTTCTCCTCCTCCTTCCCCTCCTCCTCCGGCCTCCTCCTCCTTCCCCTCCTCCTCCTCCTCCTTCTCCTCCTCCGATCCGGTATTTTTTTTTGCCCAAAATGCAGTTATAGCCGACGAAATTGACATTATTTCGTCGGCTATAACTTTAAAATATTAATATATTCCGACGAAATAGCCGACGAAATAGCCCAAATCGTCGGCTATACTTCAGAACAAATAGCCGACGAAATCAAATTTCGTCGGCTATAACTTTAAAATATTAATATATTCCGACAAAATCGTCGGCCATACTCGAAAATAGCCAACGAATTTCGTCGGATATTTGACCAAGCTTTGGTCGACGAAATCATTTTCGTCGGCCATAATTCGTCGGCCAAGGTTGGAATGGCTGACGATGTCGTTTTTTTCGTCGGCTATACTTTTACCGACGGGCTTTTACCGACGAATTATAACCGATGAAATTTTCGTCGGTAGAAGGAATAGCCGACGAAAATTCGGAATAGCCGACGAAATTTTTTTCGTCGGCTATTCTGTCAAAGCTGGTAGTGTGGATGAATATCTACAGTACACTTCTTCGTTGTTGGAGGAGGGTCATCGTAATCCTACCAATCACCGTAAGGTCAGAAGTATCCTCAAAGATCTAGGGTTTTCCTACATTAAGATCCATGCATGCGCATTTGACTGCGTTCTCTTCTGGGGTAAAGATGCAGAAGGGAATGACCTTGCTAGCCTTGACGCATGTCCGATATGTCAGTCTGACCGATATAAGTTGACGGGAGCAGGCAATAGGAAACCTGTGAAAGTGCTTCGGTATTTTCCGTTGAGAGATAGGCTTGAGTGGTTGTACATGTCAGAAACCATCGCAAAAGCTATGAGATGGCACGGTGAGCGGGACGCGGGAGACGCAGATATCATGACACACATCTCTGACGGAGCGGCTTGGAAGCATATAAACAATGAGTTTCCTCATTTTGCGTCAGATGTCAGAAACGTCAGGCTCGGGCTCTCAACCGACAGGTTCAACCCTTTCGGCACCATGAGTCTTTCATACAGTATATGGCCGGTGGTTTTGGTACCTTACAACCTTCCTCCGTGGATGTGCATGAAGAAGGAATATAATATGTTGACGTTTGTTTCTGTCTAAACCCGGGGGTCTAGTAGATACTTGATGAATCCAACTCGATCTCCTGCAATCCTACTCACTAAGGGGAATACCGGGCGGGCCGGTCTTCTCCTCTCCGATGCCTAAGTTAGTATAGTTGGAATATATATAACCAAGGCACGTATGTAAGCAGGGAGAGAGATAAGTTACCTAATAAAGAGGGTAGTTGGGGCCCTTATATAGGTGGTTGAGGGTAAGGGCTGGCCTTACCCTTCGATGTGGGACTGGTTCCCTTCTGTTTGTTCCTTCTGGTGCCCTCCTTGGCAGGCTGGCGCCCCCGGCCCCAGGGTCCCTGAAGGCTGGATAGAGTGCTGGGCCTCGAGGCCGGGTGCTGGTGATCCGGTCCCGAGCCTTGGGCCGGGCCCTGGTGCACTTGCTGCGGGTCTGCTGTAGCCTCTCTGCGGCTACTGTCAACAACGTTGTTGATTCCGGGGCCTTGTTACCCAGGAAAATTTCTCGATGTGTATATGAGACCATTGATTGAAGAGCTTAAGGTATTGTGGGACGTTGGTCATCCCACTTTTGACAAGTACAAGGAGGAGACGTTCCAGATGCATGTCATGGTTATTGGTACGATCAGTAATTTTCCTGCTTATGGGATGTTGTCGGGCAGCGTTGTTAGGGGATACAAGGCTTGTCCAGAGTGCCTCAGCGATTATGGGAGCACCCCTCATTGCAACAAGATATGCAGAATGGGTCATCGTGTGTTCCTTCCGGCGGATCACCACTGGCGTTACGAGTCCGCCGCATTTGATGGAACCGAAGAACACGGTGGTCCCCCTAGAAGATGGACGGGAAGAGAAATTTTAGCAGTGCTTAATGAGTACGATATTGGGCCCCTTAGCAATCATCCCGATATTGTAGCGGAAATACCTGAAAGGACTGAGGAGTACAAATTCTGGACACATAAGAGCATATTGTGGGAACTCCCGTACTGGTGTGAGTTGCTGATCCGTCACTTCCTAGACGTTATGCACATAGAAAAAAATGTTTCTGAAAGTGTGGTGGGCACAACGCTGAACTTGGAGGGGAAGACGAAAGACGGTCCTAAGGCTCGCACTGATCTGCAAAACATGAATATCAGAAAACAGCTATGGCTGAAACAAGGGAAGAGAAAAATGGCTCAAGCTCCTTACACCGTCAAGCCTAAGCATAAATCAGAAATTTTCCATTGGATAAGTCGGGCCAAGTATCCTTCAGGCTTTGCTGGAAATATAGCCAAGTGTGTGATGATGTGTCGCCGAAGCTCGCATGCAATAATAAACCCTACAATCGTTAGTAGTATAGAATAAGTAGGGATCGTTCTAAGCCGGGGATTAAGGGTACCTGAAATATGAGAATGTTAGACAATTTATTCACAACTATACATATTCACACGTCACACAGATGGAGGATAAAAGGATCGGCAGCAAGGCTACCCTAGACTACACACGGCACAAAACAGAAAATTAAAATCCTAAGTCTAATATTTACAAGTGATCATCATCTCTCACACCAAATAGTTCACACAAAAGACTCTTTAACATATAAATTTGCATGCAAGAAGGTAAGAGTCAAGTATTCATGCATCTTAGACTTAATCAATTTCGACTACAATTAGAGCGATTAGCCTTTTAACCAATTGTAAGACATCTAATGTTTTAAGATCATGCTATTCGCCTTCGATCCTAAAGTTTATGCTAATCCGGTTTTAAACGTTTTAACATTTAAGCACAAGAGTCTAAATCGAAAACAAGCAAATAAGTAAGGTCGTCAATCTTCTTATTTAACTTGCAAGTTCTAAGGTTCTTTAGATCTAGGTGAGCAACACAATCAAGAAAACTCAACTCGTATAACTTAATCATATTACTCAATCATATGAAATCTAGCACATAGAATTACATGCAAACAACAAATGCTTAAACAAAACTAGTGTGTCGATTTTTGTGCCCTAACCTTAGATTACTAATCGATTTTAAGTCTAAATCATGCATCAAATACCTACTGCCCTAATTATCATACATACGAAATTCACATGCTAAAATTACAAAACTTGAACATAAAAATCAATCATGCAATAGTTTACATAAAAGTTCAATAAAAACCAAGAAACGAATTGTGTTAATACAATACAACCAAATTACAACAAATACTAAAGCCATAGGGGGAGTGGATCACACTTTTAGAACCTTTGAAGACTCCTCAAACGTGACACGATGGTACTCGTCTGCTGCTCCTTAGTGCTCGGCCTAAGCAGGAATCGGCAGAAGACAAGGTGAAGGAATTCGGAAATTTGTAGTGGTGGTGATGGTGTTTTGGCTAAGTATTTGGGTATTTGGTACTTAAGAAACTTGGTAGAGCTTTGGCTAGTATTTTGTGCTTGAGATGAGATGATTTTTCTGTAGGAAAACATGGCTATATATAGAGGCAAATTCGGCAGAAACCCTAGGTAGAAAACCTAGTCCAAATCGGCAAAGGCAATCCTTGTGCAACAAGGTTTTGGTTCCTTCCTTTCTTGGTTCTTCTAGGAAACTTCTTTTTCTGATTTTCTTCCTTGGATTGGGCTGCATATCTTCATGAACTTCTTGTGTAGGCTTGACAACTCCATTTGGTGAGCTTGGTCCATGGAAAAATGCCCCAAACCCGCAAGAACACAAGACCGGCAGCAACTCGGCTGGAATGACCTTGCTCCAGTAAATCCGACATATCTCCCTTCTCGGAGCTCCAATTGATGCGATTCCATGTCTCAGATAAACTAGACACATATAGCCATCTCCCCATAAAATATCTCGATCAAATTCCTTGTGAATCGTTGGTAATAATTTTTCGAAATTGGATCAAAGTCCCAGGAAAATCCTGGAAGCCCCTGGATTGGTTTGCTCGGACTGCCGTTTTGCAGCCATCTTTTGGGTGACTTCCCGAACTCCGATTGATCTGAAATTTTAACACAACATTCCTCAGTATATGAATATTAAGAACACCAAATTTCATATAATTCGGACAAGGATTGATCGCACTTTCACTCATCTCAAAATCGCGAAAAAGACATATTTTACACTATTTTCCAGATTTCTCAAACTTAGTCATTTTTCGGATTCTTAACCATTTTTCACCAAACTCTACCAAATTAACACTAAACTAAATTATGACTCTATCTTAGACAAATAAGGGTTAAACAAAGCATAAACGAGAGCATAAGCATGTAATATCGTCGCACATTGTGCTCCTATCATGTGAACAGACAATTCAACAATCTTTACAGGTTGAAAAGTCATGATAATCATATCCTGCTACAACGTTTCTTCCCTGTTTTCATTTGACCGTTCCTTCCCCGTCACGTTGTGGAGCCGTTAGTAGCATTGGCAAGATTTTTCCAGAAGGTATGCACTACCAGAAAAAACAGTATAGCCGACGAAAAAAAAAAACGGCCGACGACATACTATTTTCGTCGGCTATTCCCCAGAATGGCCGACGATTTTTTCTTTCGTCGGCAAAAATAAAAAATAGTCGGCTATTCCCCAAGAATGGCCGACGATTTTTTCTTTCGTCACTAAAAAATATTTTTCGTCGGCTATACCCCAAGAATGGCCGACGATTTGGATTTTCGTCGGCCTTTCTTTTAAAAAGTTTGGCCGACGAAAACTTTAGAAAGTTTGGCCGACGAAAGTTGACATTTTCGTCGGCTATAAGTCTTTATATTTTCAGATCTGGACAGAAGCTGCTCATTTAAAAAAAAAGGGAAAAAAACGGGAGAAAGAGTGAAAAATCTGTGGGTATTGTTGATATCCGTCCTCTCTTACATTGTGGAGCTATATATAGGTACGTATATGTGTATATATGTTGATTTTGAGTTTTAGTTGAGTTGATTTTGAGTTTTAGTGATTTTGATATAGTAAGTGATTTTTTGTTTTGTTGTTGTTTTAGTGTTAGAATGTATGTATATATGTTGAATTTGAGTTGTAGTTGAGTTGATTTTCAATTAGAGTATAATTATGTGTTTTAATTTAATAATGTTATTTTAATTAGTGTTAAAATATATATAAATATGTTAATTAATGGTTGTTGATAGTGTAATGAACTTAAATAATGGTTGTTAATTAATGGTATATATATATATGAGTTGATGTTGATAATAATATATATTGTAATATATATATATATATATATATGTGTTAATTAATTTATTATTAATTAAAGTTATACATATATATTATTATCAGGCTATATATGGATCGAGATAAGAGTTGGATTTCGCATCCAAGGCATGACCGACGATACACTACAGGAGTTGTGGATTTTTTGCAGTTCGTCGAGGAAAATGCAAACGGGAATTACCATTATTGCCCGTGCAAGAAATGTAAGTGTCGCAGTGATATGTGTCGATTTCCGATTAGGACAGTATGGGAGCACCTAAAGAGTAATGGGTTTTGGCCGAAGTACACACGTTGGATATATCACGGTGAGCCATCATTAGATGGATCGCATGATCATGGGCAGTATTTTGAGGCGGGCAGTAGTAGTACATCCAACGATCCAACAATGGCATTCGTCAACGACGTGTTTCCTTTTGAAAGCGGTGTACGTGGGGAACAATATATGCAGGACCCGGTGCAGCCGTTCCCACAAGTTGTCAACACTGCTGCCTTTGACAAGTACAACAAACTGATTGCATTGCAACAGACCCCTGTGTCTTCAAGTTCTGAGAAGACAGTTCTTCAAAGTGTGATGGAGGTAATGAGGATTAAAGTCGAGACAAAAGGGAGCATCAGGCAAGTGGATGAATATCTACAGTACACTTCTTCGTTGTTGGAGGAGGGTCATCGTAATCCTACCAATCACCGTCAGGTCCGAAGTATCCTCAAAGATCTAGGGTTTTCCTACATTAAGATCCATGCATGCGCATTTGACTGCGTTCTCTTCTGGGGTAAAGATGCAGAAGGGAATGACCTTGCTAGCCTTGACGCATGTCCGATATGTCAGTCTGACCGATATAAGTTGACGGGAGCAGGCAATAGGAAACCTGTGAAAGTGCTTCGGTATTTTCCGTTGAGAGATAGGCTTGAGCGGTTGTACATGTCAGAAACCACCGCAAAAGCTATGAGGTGGCACGGTGAGCGGGACGCGGGAGACGCAGATATCATGACACACATCTCTGACGAAGCGGCTTGGAAGCATATAAACAATGAGTTTCCTCATTTTGCGTCAGATGTCAGAAACGTCAGGCTCGGGCTCTCAACCGACGGGTTCAACCCTTTCGGCACCATGAGTCTTTCATACAGTATATGGCCGGTGGTTTTGGCACCTTACAACCTTCCTCCGTAGATGTGCATGAAGAAGGAATATAATATGTTGACGTTGTTGATTCCGGGGCCTGGTTACCCAGGGAAATGTCTCGATGTGTATATGAGACCATTGATTGAAGAGCTTAAGGTATTGTGGGACGTTGGTCATCCCACTTTTGACAAGTACAAGCAGGAGACGTTCCAGATGCATGCCATGGTTATTGGTACCATTAGTGATTTTCCTGCTTATGGGATGTTGTCGGGCAGCGTTGTTAGGGGATATAAGGCTTGTCCAGAGTGCCTCAGCGATTATGGGAGCACCCCTCATTGCAACAAGATATGCCGAATGGGTCATCGTGTGTTCCTTCCGGCGGATCACCACTGGCGTTACGAGTCCGCCGCATTTGATGGAACCGAAGAACACGGTGGTCCTCCCAGAAGATGGACGAGAAGAGAAATTTTAGCAGTGCTTAATGAGTACGATTTTGGGCCCCTCAGCAATCATCCCGATATTGTAGCGGAAATACCTGAAAGGCCTGAGCAGTACAAATTCTGGACACATAAGAGCATATTGTGGGAACTCCCGTACTGGTGTGAGTTGCTGATCCGTCACTTCCTAGACGTTATGCACATAGAAAAAAAATTTCTGAAAGTGTGGTGGGCACAACGCTGAACTTGGAGGGGAAGACGAAAGACGGTCCTACGGCTCGCACTGATCTGCAAAACATGATTATCAGAAAACAACTATGGTTGAAACAAGGGAAGAGAAAAATGCCTCAAGCTCCTTACACCGTCAAGCCTGAGCATAAACCAGAAATTTTCCATTGGATAAGTCGGGCGAAGTATCCTTCAGGCTTTGCTGGAAATATAGCCAAGTGTGTGAACAGACAATTCAACAATCTGTACGGGTTGAAAAGTCATGACAATCATATCCTGCTACAACGTCTCTTCCCTGTTTTCATTCGACCGTTCCTTCCCCGTCACGTTGTGGAGCCGTTAGTAGCGTTGGCAAGATTTTTCCAGAAGGTATGCACACGGGAAGTGAGAAAATCTGACCTCCGGGAAATGCAACAAGACATCGTTCATATCATGTGTAAATTTGAGATGATATTTCCTCCAAATTTTTTCGACATCATGCCTCACCTCATGATCCATCTTCCTCGGAAGTTGTTGCTTACCGGTCCTGTGCACTTCACCTGGATGTATCCGATGGAAAGGTACGTATTTTACACCTTATGTTAATTTCCTCATCAATATATGTGATATAGTGTTAATGTATTATCATAACACTTTAAAAACTTGATTTATAGGCAACTTGGACAATACGGTGGTTTTGTCCAAAACAGATCCGCACCTGAAAGATGTATAGCTGAAGCATATATTGCGCACGAGTGCGTCACCTACATGAACCTGTATTTAGGAGCGTTACAGGAAAGCATACCGGAAGATGTACCGTCACAGTTCAATCTTTCCATACTCTCCGACGATGTTGTACTCGGTGGAAACATGCCAGCTTCCTACAAGTTGAAAGATTATGAGGTAGCCATTGCACATTGGTGGGTACTAATCAACTGTCCAGAAGTTCAGTTTTGGAAGAACATACATCTACACTGTGAACAAGTACGAGGTGATGTCGATTACCACAACCGGACATTCGCAGAGTATTTCGGCCGCTGGGTACGTAACTTTAACACTATTCTATACGTGTTCATATATTATTGTGTATATTTATTCATATTTATAGTTGATTCTGATGGTTGCAGATGGACCTTATTCAAAATGATAATCACCCAAATTGGTCGCACGAACTCAGACTTTTAGCGATGAGGCCGGTCTATTCAAAAGTTTATGCGACGTGCAAGGTGAATGGTGTGTTATTTCGATGTGAAGAGAGAGACCTCAGACTGAAAACACAAAATTCAGGGGTTATGGCACATGGTGGGGATGGTGGAGTTGACTATTACGGTGTTCTCCATTCAGTTGTGGAACTGCATTACGGGGAAGGCATGAAAGTGCACCTTTTCAAGTGTAGATGGTTTGACACACGGCCGCAGAGCATGAAAACCGATCAATACGGCATAACTTCTGTGAACACTAGTACATCATGGTATGAGGACGACCCGTTTGTTTTAGCCACATGGGTGAAACAAGTGTTTTATCTTGATGATCTCGCCAAGGGTGACCCGTGGAAAGTAGTCAACACTATCCACCATCGCAACATTTACCGGGCGTCTACACTTGGAGTGGCTGAAGAGAACGAGGAAGGGGGCACCGCGTATCAAGAGCCCAACTCAAACGGTATTCCTGACTCCTCTTTTATTCGCCTAGACACGCCGGTGCGAATTCGACGTGAAGAGCCACTGCTTGTTGATGTTGATCCAAATGAAGAAACTAACGAGGACTCTAGTGGTGAGGAAAGACATAGATTACCCCTATCGAGCAATTCAAAAACCGAAGAAGACTCATCCGATGATTCCGATTACAATCCGACGGATTAAGTAATTTAAATGATGTAATCCTTTCATTTGTAATCAACTCATTTCTAATGAACGGGCGTGGGGATGAGCCTCCCAGCTAGGCTGGGTTCCAAACCCCTTAAAAAAAAATTTGAAATATGTTGACTGTTGGGTTTCTGGTTTTTTATGTTCAATTTTGGTTATATGTGAACAGGACATCGGAATAGGAGAGGTGTAAAACCACTGATTTTTTTGGTTTTTTTTTTTCAGAGAATAAATTTTTCGTTGGCTATTCTCACAATGGCCGACGAAAAATTCATTATTTCGTCGGCCATAAGTTTTTTTAAAAATAAATATTCTATTTTTGACCGAAAACGACAAAAGAATAGCCGACGAGTACTAGGTTTGATTTCGTCGGCTATGATTAAAAAGAAAACAAAAAAAGAGCAGCTTCCATTTTCTATCACTATCGACAAACCATTGCTTCATCCTTCAAATGCAAATGTGTCGTGAAATAAGATATGACTGAAATATTGAAAAACGTCTACGGTTGAAAAATGAGAAGATTCCGACAAAATCTGTGTACCGAATATTGCGGTTAACTGTTTTTTACTGCCGTTTTCCTATGGGAGCCTGACGGTCGGTAAATATTTTGAGGAAAATTTTTATACGATTAGTTGCGCCTCATCGATTTGAAACTATTCTCTGTTTAAGATCAGGCCAAAAAACGTCATTTAGACGGGCCAATTTCCGTTTTAAAGCGTTTAGAGGTTTGACTCACCCGGTTGACCGTCCCGATCGATCCGTTAACGTTGTCAGATGTAGTTGGATTTTTTTTCATACATGTATTTAATCTTAACGGTGATATCTAACGGTTGGAATAGATTTTCCCAACTTTTAAATTCAAAATCGGAACATATGCACTAATGTTCCTTAACTTGTTTACTAAGTGTTTAAGTGAATGTATAGTTTCAAATAGTTACTATACGTAGAATCTTCAAATGCAAATGTGTCGTGAAATAAGATATGACCGAAATATTGAAAAACGTGTACGGTTGAAAAATGAGAAGATTCTGAAAATATCTGTGTGCCGAATGTTGCGGTTAGCTGTTTTTTACTTCCGTTTTCCTATGGGTAGCCTGACGGTCGGTAAATATTTTGAGGAAAATTTTTATACGATTAGTTGCGTCTCATCGATCTGAAACTATTCTCTGTTGAAGATCAGGCAAAAAAACGTCATTTAGACGGGCCAATTTCCGTTTTAAAGCGTTTAGAGGTTTGACTCACCCGGTTGACCATCCCGATCGATCCGTTAACGTTGTCAGATGTAGTTGGATTTTTTTTTCATACATGTATTTAATCTTAACGGTGATATCTGATGGTTGGAATAGATTTTCCAAACTTTTAGATTTAAAATCGGAACATATGCACTAATGTTCCTTAACTTGTTTACCAAGTGTTTAAGTAAATGTATAGTTTCAAATAGTTACTATACGTAGACCCTTCAAATGAAAATGTGTCGTGAAATAAGATATGACCGAAATATTGAAATACGTCTACGGTTGAAAAATGAGAAGGTTCCGACAAAATCTGTGTGCCGAATGTTGCAGTTAGCTGTTTTTTACTTCCGTTTTCCTATGTGTAGCATGACGGTCGGTAAATATTTTGAGGAAAATTTGTATACGGTTAGTTGTGTCTCATCGATCTGAAACTATTCTCTGTTGAAGATCAGGCAAAAAAACGTCATTTAGACGGTCCAATTTCCGTTTTAAAGCGTTTAGAGGTTTGACTTTGCAGTTTGACCAAAAGTTTAGCCGACGAAAATTCTATTTCGTCGGCTAAACGCTAGTGATCCGCGCCTTTTCATTGTCCGCCGTTGGATGTGGGAGATCGGACGGCTGCTGAGCGCCTAAACTATAGCCGACGAATTAAAGAATTTCGTCGGCTATTCTTAAGTATAGGCGACGAATTAGAGAATTTCGTCGGCTATTCTTAAGTATAGCCGACGAAATCTTTTTAATTCGTCGGCTATACTTTCGGGTATAAGTTTGTTGCAGCCGAACCCTAGCCTCCATTTGCTGCATTTTTCCAAAACCGGCCCTCCTCCCTCTTCCTCCTCCAATCCGGCAGCGCCCCGGCCCTCCTCCCTCTTCTTCCTCCCTATTCCGGCCGGCCACCCTTTCCCTCCTCCTCCTCCGGCCTGTCCCTTCTCCTCCCTCCTCCGGCCGGCCTCCTTCTCCTCTGCAAAATCAATGTAAGTTTTTTTTTTTCATTTATGTTAATTAATTGTTAATTTAGATATAATTGTTAATTTAAGTATAATTTATGTTAATTTATGTATTTATGTTAATTTAGGTATAATTTATGTATTTATGTTAATTTATGTATAATTTATGTATTTATGTTAATTTAGGTATAATTTATGTATTTATACCTAAATTTATGTATTTATGTTAATTTAGGTATAATTTATGTATTTATGTTCATTTATTTATAATTTATGTATTTATGTTCATTTATTTATAATTTATGTATTTATGTTAATTTAGGTATAATTTATGTATTTATGTTAATTTAGGTATAATTTAGGTATTTATGTTAATATAGGTAATTTTTTTTAAATTAATTTTAATTGTATAATTTAGGTGTAATTGTATAATTTATACGTATAAATTGGTTATTATATAAATTGTTATATTAAAATATGTTAGTATTATTGGTTATTATATTAATTAGAATTTGTTATTTAATATAATATAATTTAATATCAATTAATGTATTAATGCATCGGGCTTTAGATGGCCGATGCATTAAGAAACCTATTCGGAGGCCGTCGTGGCGGCAGATCTAGAGGTTCTAGAAATTCTGCCGGTTCCGCAGACTCCGAGAGGACCGCTAGCCAGCCTGAGAGGACCGCCAGCCAGCCGCGGAGGAGTGTAGATTCATCCCAGCCGCAGAGGACTGTGGATGCAGCCCAGCCGCGGCGAAGTGTGAGTTCTCGGCACCAGACCCTTCTCCAGGCGGGGCGGCCGTCGAGCACTTCACTTCCGAATGTCGGTCCCTCCGTGGCTCCGAGGTTTAGTCGGCAGCTATTTCACGAGTAGATAGCTGCCGACGTTCCTCAGGTTCGTATGCCTGAGTTTCATCGGGAGCCGATGCCGAGTCCGACTCAGTCTGCTGCTGACTCGACTGAGGGGCCTACTCTCCCAAACCAGCTCTACCTCCCGTACAACATTCCGGCGATACCGGAGGTCGACTATCAGGGTGTGCCCATATGGCCTGATATGCCTCAGTACGTGAGTGCTGCGGAGGCATACCAGCAGCAGCCATTTGAGAACCCTGACCACCTTATTTCGGCGAGGAGAAAAGGAAAGTCGACAGACGAGTCATCCAGTTCAGGTAACATTTGATTTTATTAATTAAATGTTTTATTAAAATTAACGCACTAATATTTAATTTTATTAACCAATCGTCGTTTTTGTGATAGGGACAGCCGCTAGCAGTTCACGGAGGAATACGAGAGGTGTCATATGTTTTGACACGCTCAGGAGAACTGTTGAGCGCAGCGGCAGGATTCAGATCAACGAACCTCCTAATCAGGAGGTTCCGGGGAAGAAAAAATGCGACTACTCGGGTTGCGTGGGGTCACTGATTAGGGACAGAGTCCCTATGTTGTGGACCCGGTGGGCTGATGTGCCCGAAGAGATAAAGAGGGAGGTGAACAACGCCGCGTCGGTGAGTAATTTAAAAAATTTAATTTATTTATCGTAATATTTAATAATTTTCGGTATTATTACAATTGTAAAACTAATAAAATATTATTTTTCAGACATTCTTCGAGATTGCCGAACACAGGCGGGATTAGGCGGACACCCAGCAGAACTCGAGGTACGTTTGTTTTTATGATATTATAATTATCTTATAATTATTAATATTTTATGATATTAATAATATTTCTAATGCACTTTTATTTTTTTTCGTAGGTTCAAAGAGGGGAAGAACGAGCTGCGTTCCCACTATAACGAATACGACAACCTTGGTCGTATGGGTACTCCCAGGGAGTTCATGTTAAGGGAGTACGAGTGGCGTTGGTTGAAGACAGTAGACTTCAACAACCCAGTTATGCAGGTAAATACTAAACTTCAGTAAAAATGTTTATTTTGTTAAAATTTTAATTATTAGTTTAATTATTTTATAATTATTACACTAATATTTTTTGATGCATTTTTCTAACATTTTATTATTTGTTTGAAGCAACGTTCTCGGATAAACTCTGAGAACCGCCGCCGGAACACAACCCCCCATCATGCTGGTTCACGGTCGTTTGCACAATATCAGGAGGAGGCGCTTAGAGATCATCCTGATAGCAACCCGTACGTGGAGACGTTCAAGATCGCTTATCCACAAGCGACAGAACAGCTCGTAAGTCGTTCATTACAATTTTAAAATTTTAATTATTAATTTTACTTAATTATATATTTGTTATAATATTAATTTTTTTTTTCCCGTCCACTTAGGAGAGGGTCAACCGGGCCGAAGAAGAGGTGTTCCAGCAAGTAGTTCGGGAGACACAACCGAACATTTCAGAGGCAGATCTGGAAGAAGCCATGCGCCATGTCAACCGGTCCAGTGTCCAAACGGCAGCGAGGATGTTCGACGCAGCCTTCCCAAACCGGTCAAACAACTACTACTGCCGGGGTTTGGGAAGTTCTGGACTAGGGCTTCTGAAGACCACTAAGGGAGGTCAAAAGAAGGGAGGCGGGGAGAGCCAACATATGAGGGGGGACGTGCAGCGATTGGCCGCAGAATTGGCGACCTCGTCCCAGACAGTACAGGAGCTGCGCCGCAGCACACAACAGTATCATTTGGAGCTGCGCCGCAGAACACAGCAGTATCATTTGGATATGGCCGGTTGGCATGCCGAATGCGACAGAATTCGGCAACACAACTACGACGGCCAACAAACCTGGTGGTATGAGATGTTCGCGGCACAACAACAATGCCTTCCACCCCCGCCCCCGTTTCAGCGGTTAGCGGAACCTCCAATGCCTCAACCTCCCGAGTTCGGTCAGCAGGATGACGAGCCTGATGGAGAGCAGGATGCTGGGGATAGCCTGGTGGACTTTAGTAGTTTAGGTGATGATTAGGGTTTAGGGTTTATGTATATTAGAACGAATTTAATAAAAAGGGTATTTAGACGTGTTTCTTGTTGGTGCAAATGCATGGACTATTTTTTTGATTTGCAGGTTGCTTGGAATGGTAATTTAGAAAATAATTTAATTTTTATTCCCAAATGTAAAAAAGCCGACGATTTTGGCATTATTTCGTCGGCTATAATAACTATAGCCGACGAATTTTACCAATTTTCGTCGGCTATAACTAATTAATACCTATTAAATATTAATATATTTCGAGGCAATAGCCGACGAAAATTTATAAAATCGTCGGCTATTGTTAACACGCAATAGCCGACGAATTTCGTCGGCTATAATTAATGAATTTCGTCGGCCATACTCGAAAATATCCGACGAAATTCGTCGGCAATTTCTCCCAGGTTTGGCCGACAAAAAATATTTTCGTCAGTAAGTTCGTCGGCCATACTCTACTATAGTCGACGAATTTGTTTTTTTTCGTCGGCCATTGGTATAGCCGACGGGGTTGTCCCGACGAAGTATAGCCGACGAAAATTTCGTCGGCAGATGGTATAGCCGACGAAAAATAGGCATAGCCGACGAAATTTTTTTCGTCGGCTATTCACTCAGATCTGGTCAGCACACGGGAAGTGAGAAAATTTGACCTCCGGGAAATGCAACAAGACATCGTTCATATCATGTGTAAATTTGAGATGATATTTGCTCCAAATTTTTTCGACATCATGCCTCACCTCATGATCCATCTTCCTCGGCAGTTGTTGCTTACCGGTCCTGTGCACTTCACTTGGATGTATCAGATGGAAAGGTACGTATTTTACACCTTATGTTAATTTCCTCATCAATATATGTGATATAGTGTTGATGTATTATCATAACACTTTAAAAACTTGATTTATAGGCAACTTGGACAATACGGTAATTTTGTCCAAAATAGATCCGCACCTGAAGGATGCATAGCTGAAGCATATATTGCGCATGAGTGCGTCACCTACATGAAGCTGTATTTAGGAGCGTTACAGGAAAGCATACCGGAAGATGTACCTTCACAGTTCAATCTTTCCATACTCTCCAATGATGTTGTACTCGGTGGAAACATGCCAGTTTCCTACAAGTTGAAAGATTATGTGGTAGCCATTGCACATTGGTGGGTACTAATTAACTGTCCAGAAGTTCAATTTTGGAAGAACATGCATCTAAATTGTGACCAAGTAGGAGGTGATCTCGATTACCACAACCGGACATTCGCAGAGTATTTCGGCCGCTGGGTACGTAACTTTAACACTATTCTATACGTATTTATATATTATTGTGTATAATTATTCATATTTATAGTTGATTCTGATGGTTGCAGATGGACCTTATTAAAAATGATAATCACCCAAATTGGTCGCACGAACTCAGACTTCTGGCGATGAAGCCTGTCTATTCAAAAGTTTATGCGACGTGCAAGGTGAATGGTGTGTTATTTCGATGTGAAGAGAGAGACCTCAGACTGAAAACACAAAATTCAGGGGTTATGGCACATGGTGGGGATGGTGGAGTTGACTATTACGGTGTTCTCCATTCAGTTGTGAAACTGCATTATGGGGAAGGCATGAAAGTACACCTTTTCAAGTGTAGATGGTTTGACACACGGCCGCAGAGCATGAAAACCGATCAATACGGCATAACTTCTGTGAACACTAGTACATCATGGTATGAGGACGACCCGTTCGTTTTAGCCACATGAGTGAAAAAAGTGTTTTATCTTGATGATCTCGCCAAGGGTGATCCGTGGAAAGTAGTCAACACTATCCACCATCGCAACATTTACTGGGCGTCTACACTTGGAGTGGCTGAAGAGAACGAGGAAGGGGGCACCGCGTATCAAGAGCCCAACTCAAACGGTATTCCTGACTCCTCTTTTATTCGCCTAGACACGCCGGTGCGAATTCGACGTGAAGAGCCACTGCTTGTTGATGTTGATCCAAATGAAGAAACTAACGAGGACTCTAGTGGTGAGGAACGACATAGATTACCCCTATCGAGCAATTTAGAAACCGAAGAAGACTCATCCGATGATTCCGATTACAATCCAACGGATTAAGTAATTTAGATGATGTAATCCTTTCATTTGTAATCCACTCTTTTCTAATGAACGGGCGTGGGGATGAGCCTTCCAGCATAGGCTGGGTTCCAAACCCCTTAAAAAAAAATTTGAAATATGTTGACTGTTGGGTTTCTGTTTTTTTTTTTGTTCAATTTTGGTTATATATGAACAGGACATAGGAATACGAGAGGTGTAACACCACTGATTTTTTTATTTTTTTCAAAGAATAGCCGACGAAAAATACATTATTTCGTCGGCTATACTCATAATAGCCGACAAAAAATGCGTGATTTCGTCGGCCAAAACTATATTGAAAAATACATATTTTATTTTAGACAGAAAACGACAAAAGAATAGCTGACGAGTACTATGTTTGATTTCGTCGGCTATGATTTAAAAAAAAAAACAAAAAAATACCACCTTCCATTTTCTATCACTATCGACAAACCATTGCTTCATCCTTCAAATGCAAATATGTCGTCAAATAAGATATGACCAAAATAATGAAATACGACTACGGTTGAAAAATGACAATATTCCGACAAAATCTGTGTGCCGAATGTTGCGGTTAACTGTGTTTTACTTCCGTTTTCCTATGGGTAGCCTGACGTTCGGTAAATATTTTGAGGAAAATTTTTATACGATTAGTTGCGTCTCATCGATTTGAAACTATTATCTGTTGAAGGTCAGACAAAAAAACGTTATTTAGACAGGCCAATTACCATTTCTAAGCGTTTAAATGGTTGACTCACCCGGTTGACCGTCCTGATCGAGCCTTTAACGTTGTCAGATGTAGTTGGATTTTTTTTCATACATGTATTTAATCTTAACGGTGATATCTGACGGTGGGAATAAGTTTTCCAAACTTTTACATTCAAAATCGGAACATATGCACTAATGTTCCTAAACTTGTTTACTAAGTGTTTAAGTGAATGTATAGTTTTAAATAGTTATTATACGTACACTCTTCAAATGCAAATATGTCGTCAAATAAGATATGACCGAAATAATGAAATACGTCTACGGTTGAAAAATGACAAGATTCCGACAAAATCTGTGTGCCGAATGTTGCGGTTAACTGTGTTTTACTTCCGGTTTCCTATGGGTAGCCTGACGTTCGGTAAATATTTTGAGTAAAATTTTTAAACGATTAGTTGCGTCTCATCGATTTGAAACTATTATCTGTTGAAGGTCAGGCCAGAAACCGTCGTCTAACTAGACTAATTTCCGTTTTAAAGCGTTTAGAGATTTGACTTCGTTGTTTGACCAAAAGTTTAGCCGACGAAAATTCTATGTCGTTGGCTAAACTCTTGCGATCTGCTAATTGTCCGCCGTTGGATGGCTCAGATCCAACGGCTGCTGATTGTCCAAAGCATAGCCGACGAAATATTTGAATTCGTCGGCTAAACTCTTGCGATCCGTGCCTTTTTATTGTCCGCCGTTCGATGGCGGAGATCAGACGGCTGCTGAGCGCCTAAAGTATAGCCGACGATGTTTAAAGCATAGCCAACGACATTTAAAGAATAGCCGACGATTTTAAAGATGTCGTCGGCTATTGTGAAGAATAGCCGACGAAATCTTTTTTAATCGTCGGCTATTCTTTTGGGTATAAATCAGAAACTGTCGAACCCTAGCTGACTTTTTCCTCTCTTCCTCCTCCTCCTCCTGCTGCTGCTGCCGAACGCAATTACGCTCTCCCACAAGATTACGCCGCGCTGCTCCTCCTCCTCCTCCTCCTTCCCCTCCGCCTTCCCCTCCTCGTCCGACCTCCTTCCCCTCCTCCTTCGGCCTCCTCCTCCGATCCGGTTAAATTTTTTTTTTCAATTTAGTTTAATTTTATAAATTGTTATATATTTAATTTTAATTATATAAATTGTTATATATTTGTTAATAAATTTAATTTTAACAAATTGTTATATATTTGTTATATATTTAATTTTAATTATATAAATTGTTATATATTTGTTATATATTTAATTTTAATTATATAAATTGTTATATATTTGTTAATAAATTTAATTTTTATATATTTGTTATAATTTAGGTATAGAAATTGTTATATATTTAATTTTAATTATATAAATTGTTATATATTTGTTATTGTTGTAGGAGAAACAATATAGATGTAAAGCGTTCCTTTATTGATAGATAAGGAGGCCTTTATATAGGCATTACATCAAGTATCCCAAGTAATCAGGGATTCCCTATCTACTAAGGTAACTACTATTCTAGTCTAATTAGGTCAAGACACACAACGGAAGTTACGGAATTAACCTTCCTTGAACACTCCCCCTTGTGTCGCGTACCTAATGTGACACGGTGCATAACATGTTGCCTCGCTAAAACCTTGCCAAGCAAAACAAAACCTCTTGGGTAAAAATAAAAAGCTTGGTCGAAGGGAAAAGAGCACAACGCACCAACTACAATTGAAGATTACATGTGAGGTAGACTCCCCCTGATGTCTACAAGATAACTCCCCCTGATTGGTAACTCAATCTTGGAGTTCAGATTAATGGCGTATACAAACGCTCCTCACAAGCTTCAAAAGTAGGTGTGGCCAATGATCGAGTCATTGAATACAGCCACATTATCCTTGTATCAGACCAGCTACACTTAGCTTTACTTGGTCTTAAGGAAGAAGGTTGCTCAACAACTCAAAACTAGAGTTCGCGTTGAAAATCAGATTCACGCGCAGCATGACCTTCGTGTACTTAAATAGTCATAACTCCTTCGATACAGTAGGTATGAACGAACCGTAAAATGTTCTGGAAACTAGACACCCATATCTTTCCAGTGATATAAAGTACACAACGTGGTTCGTTCTGAGCTGATCACAAAGCTCTGTCGAAGGTGACTGATCTGCAAATTACCGGACAGATTCGTCCTACTTTGCTAAAACAGCCATAACTCACTCAATATGATAGCTATGATCAAATGGTTAGTGTCCCTGGAAAGTAGACACATAGAGCTTTCCAACGGTACTAAGTTTACCATTTTCCGATGAGTGAGTTGTCATGTAGGTCACGGGGAAGTTGACGTACAGAACTAGGCAGAATCTGGAATTGCCTATTGATATGTCTTTCATGATGGGATCGAATGAGCCTAAACCTTTCTCTCTTAAAAGAAAGTACCGCCATATACCATGGCATTGCGTGGGCGCGTCTAGCCATCACTTTGGCTTTATAAGTTTATAGCGAATGAGATGTCGAGTCGAGCATATTATGACAAGCACATGATTGCGCACATGATACTTAGATAGAGAGTTTCATCTCCCAAGACTTCTCGTCACATAGACGAAACGAGTCTTCTCAAGACATCGACTAATCATGGGATACATATAGGCTTTGGTTTAACGTCCATTAGTTTGCCATAAGCCGATAGATGAACAAGTTCATCACTAACGGTTCTCACATTTGAGACCAAGTATTCCCAAGATCTTTTCATTCTTAACGTCGGATTAGTGATATCTCAATCACAATTCATCCGTAATTTACACGCAAATAGGCATGATTCATTACATTTCATCTCCAATCAAGTAGTTGCTCAACCGCGTTATACAATATCCAACCAGAAGATTTGAACCCATATAGAGAACATCCTAATCTGATAGCATACGCACTTCGAGGTTTTTGCTTACTTGACTTGGGTGAAAACTGATCCGTTCATGATATTTATGTACATCTCTTTACTTAGTCCCAATAGAGATGATACAAGCTGCATGATCAGTTTTTCGGAACTACCTAACTGACAAGGTAGTGGAGTGTGATATGACTCCATTACGAGAGCATATGTCATCGTAGTCGATTCCAGGGCGTTTGTGAGAGACCTTGCGCCACAAGGTGAGTCTAGGCTCTTTTTCTCACTACGCTTTCAATCAAAGATTATCGATAGGGTTTACACTTGCGGTGTCGGCATCACCTGACCAAGGACCTATCTCTTTGTATAAACTGGATCGCATATCTTTCCGTGTAGGCCAATTCACAACGTTGGTATTTGCTTCAACGAAGTGAGTGTATTCGATATCTAACTCATAGACCACGTACTCATGTACACTAGTGTAATTCGCATTTGTAGAGATCTCTATATGGATTGGCTTCTCATTGAGGCGTCCCCCAATAATGACCTTAATCCAGAAAATCCATGAGACGAATGAGTTGTCATTGATCCAAGGATCAAGTTGTGCCATACTCGCATTCGGCGAGTGTATATCGAACAAAGTGCCCTCTCTACACTTCTTGTGAGAGTCACGGCCTAGTGACACCATCTACCACTTTTGTGGAGTCACCATGTCACCATTTATGAATGACAATATGTCCATTGATTTGGACATCAATCCTTACAGGCATGTTGATACAAGAGTACTATTCCGATCTTTTCCTTGAAAGACCAATAGTTTGCTCTTTGCAGCATGTATATCAAATCTCGTCACTTTGATTTATGGGACTTTGGGAACATGATGAGGCACAGTGGGGACAAACCACGGCAATGCCAAGTCGTTCTACTTGAACAAACTTGTTCTTCTCTCCCCCTAACGACGGGGAGACTGGCTCATCAAAAAAATGACATAAACGAGATCGCCTGTTAAGGTTTATATATAGCGGACTATAGGTGGAAGCTGACGTCTTATTCAAAGACGTTATTCATAATCAAATAACCCATCATTGAGCGCTTGTGGTAGCGCAATATGGCACATAAAGTATGTGGACGGTATAGGGTATTGATCGTTAACACTTATACGTTAACAAGATGCATTCCGTTACAAAATGTAACATGCATGTATGCTTCCTGAAACGTTTCACTATGTTCCGGAACACCAAATGCCACCAAATTTTAACAGTAGGTAGGCACATGTGTTAGGATTCCAACGCCGCCGGCCTCATTGCCGGAACCGGTCGGAAACATACCGAACCGGTCGGAATAGTCGCCGGAGGTCAGTGAACGTTTGTGTCGAGTGGTTCATCACCTTCCAGGTGTCCAATGGCTCTGAAATTTTATGAGCAGGTAGCCATGGATGTTAGGAATCGGTGGACCAAATTTCACCTCAAGAACCGGCCTAAAAGTAGGTAAACCGGTCCTCACAATGATGAGTCCGCGAGCTGAAAAACCAGAAATTTTAGGTTTTTGCTACTTTTCAATCATTGTGAAGGTGCTTCATAACATCTAAGTGTTATGGCTTGAGTTTAACCATGAGGTATATCACCATAGTATCATTGTATCTCAAATTGGACTATGAGAAGGCATCAAAGCCATCGTCTTATGTATCATTGCCTTTAGCGTAGGAGGGCGTTACTCCAAAACTTTGCTAAAGATTAAGCTTCCATATGTTGAGCATAGCTAATGAAGGATCATAAGGGGGGATCATATGCACGTTTAAATGCATAGATGGTGCTTCCATTGACTTGGAGGAAGACTTGGGTGACGTTAATGTCATCCTTGAGCCTTGAGCATTGCTCATGACGCTACCAAATTCTTTTGGTAATCTTTGATCCCAATAGCTTCTTTGCTCAAAAGAAACGATGTCCATAGCTTTCTTGCATATATGGATCATCAAAACATGTCCAAAATTCCGGACTATGTATGAAAGAGTCTACATGAGTCGCCGATTCAAAGAATCCGAATCATAGTATACGTGAAATACATTCACAATATTGACTCATAAGTTGTGCGCATTCATTAGAAGCGATACATAAGAAATCAATTCAATTTTCACAAGAGTTTCAAGGTGATAAACGTTGGCACCAATATCTTTAAGTGGTGAGCAAGGTTCGATGTAGATTAGCTACACACTCAATGTCTCTATGATACATTCATAAGAGTGTAGAGACAAGGGTTTTATGCCAAGACATATAAACCGGAATATATACTCAATTCCTATAGAGTGTGCAACATGGCGTGTAGTATCACAAGATAAAACATAGGCATGCTTAAAGGCGTACTAGATACATCCGTTAACGCTCAAAAATAGAGCCGGAAAACAACCAGAATGAGCCAACATCGATACTATAGAGACATAAATGTCTAAACCAAGTATCCAGGACCGCGGCCATGAGCTAGCTATCCGAGGCCGAAGCCAAGCTAGAATGGGAGCCAAGCCGAAACAAGGCAAGGAAGGGCCATGGTCAAGCATAGGCGCGTGCTAGGCTAGCCAAGGCCGAAGCCGAGGTGGTGCACGGGCAGGCCGAGGCCGAGCAAATGTCAAGGCATGCCAAGGCCGAAACCAAGGCGTGTCGAGGCAAAAGCAAAGGCTTTTGGGGCCGAGGCTTGATGTTGGAGTCAAGGTCATGCGAGTTGCCGATGGGTAGCCTAGGCCGAAGCGAAGGCTTACCGAGGCATAAAACAAGGACCTGACGAGGCCGATGCCATGCTAAAGAGCCAAAGGCATGCCGAGGCCGAAGCCAAGACGTGCCGGGGTGAGTGCATGGGCTTATAAGGCCGAGATGGCTGCTGGCCGGGCCGTGTTCAGGCCAACGCCGAGGCCGAGGCCGGGGCGCTGCTAGGCGGGCCGTGTGCGTGCCAAGGTCCGGAGACCGAGGGGGCGGCAGCATGTGGTTGTGGCGGAGCTGTAGTCCAAGCAACGCGTAAGCTAAGCCAAGGCCGAAACCGAGGCTAGGCAAGGCGGGCTATGGTGGGCGCAAGAGTGCCGAGGCCGAGGCCGGGCAATGCGCATGCATCCGCTTATGTACGCAAGCATGTCAATTTGTTTCTTGACGAGTGAGGCCTGGCGGATCGCGACCAAGTTGGCGGATGGCCATGGCGAGCGAGGCCTGGCGGATCGCGGCCAAGTTGGCGGATGGCCATGGCGAGCGAGGCCTGGCGGATCGCAGCCAAGTTGGCGGATGGCCATGGCGAGCGATGCCTGGCGGATCGCGGCCAAGTTGGCGGATGGCCATGGCGAGCGAGGCCTGGCGGATCGCAGCCAAGTTGGCGGATGGCCATGGCGAGCGATGCCTGGCGGATCGCAGCCAAGTTGGCGGATCGCAGAGTTGGCGGATCGCGGCCAAGTTGGCGGATCGCAATTTCTCGCGAGTCACTCATTTTGTCTCTTGTGATTTTTCGAGTTAACATCACCAATTAGGTTGGTGAACTCAATCAACATGCCATGTAAATGTGTAATGCGATTCATTGCATTCACATATAGCTTTTTAGGGAATCGAACCATATATGCATCAAAATGCCAACGGTTATATCGAGATCTTGACCATAAAGAGTGTATCGACTAAGTAGCATTAGTCACACATGTGAGGTCTATGCCTGCACAAAATCAACGGATTTGTAGTCACTTTGACTATGAAATTGAAGTCATATGCTTCATATTTATTGCAAATTATCTTTTGCTGTTGAAATCCGTAATCATGAGGATATACTCTCATCTTCTTCCATGTATCTCTTGTGTACATTGACCATATGATTGCAATTTTGCAATTAGTGAACCGATAGAACCATATCAATGACATGATTCTCTCTTTGTTTCAATGGCCATTCTCTAGGCGCATTTTATGGTCAATTGTTTCTTTATATCAAAAGAACAAGAGGGAAGGAATTGAATGGTCGAGACCAAGATTCTGGTTACTCAATTCAATTTGTTTGTGACAATTTCCGTCACATATCGATGTTACAGTGACAATTTCCGTCACACATCATGAGTTTGTCCCCTTTGTGACTCCCTTAGGATCGTCACAAGCATCGACAATATTATGTCGGAATCGTGATTAAATATTCACGAAGAGTTGTGGTTCACAGTGACATCACAGCCACAAGCACAACTTTGGACGGTAACATCACAGTTACCCCATAAATACTGTGATACGCAGGGGTGGGTGGGGCCCCTTTGTATCGTCCTGAAAAACACACAAGTTCCAACACATATACACAAGTTCAAATAATTGAAATTGCGAAAAACGGGAACTTTTATTAAATCATACTTGCTAGTTCGCCAAATGAACTGCGTTTAAAAATTGCGCTTAAGGACTCGGTTATGATCCTTGTGCAATTTTGAGATGCTCTTCCATGTACGTGCAACGAAATAATCCTCGCAATTACATCGCGATGCGTCGTGCAATAAGTTTCATGGAAAAGAAAAACATATGGTTAGTCATATTCACCATATATGGAGCAGTAAAACTAATAAAAAGAATTACTGCAGTAACTGTTTTTAACCCGTAGGGTAAAAACTTTTTAACTGAGGTAAGTACAATTACCGTTTTGCCCCTGGGTCGGATCAGAGGATCCGGGTTGGGCCGAACCGGGTCGGGTCGGAAAACCGGGTCGGGCTGGGCTGTACCACTGGCAGACGGGTTGGGTCGACGCCGTCTGGTTGCAGGCGCAGCGAACTGAGGTGTGCGTCGGAGATGGCGCTACGCGACCCTGCTGCATAATCGATCGGCGTCCTCGTCGATCCTGCTAGGCGTCGGCGGCGTCGAGCGGCGGTGTCGATGGAGCACGCAGGTGGCGCTGCGATGGATGCAGGCCGATCGAGTCGGCGCTGGGTGGAGCGCTGGCGGCTTCAGGCTGGGCCGGCTAGCAAGACTTCTGGTGTCGGTGGCGCCAAATATCGGCTCAAGGTCGCAGCGGCGGCGCTGGGTCGAGCTGAGATCGGGAGAGAAGATGGGTGCCCAGAGAAGATTTCTGGGTGCTCTAAACATATTCCATCTCTGCCGACAAGATGTCGTCGGCAAAACTTGGATCCTGACTCTTTCTTTCTTTTCCGACGAAAAAGTTGTCGCCAGAAGAACTTTTTCACCTCGTTGCCGACAAAGGGGTTGTCGGCAAAAAATAGTGTCTGATGGGAGGCTTTCTTTGCCGACAAATAGGTTGCCGGCAGAAAAGAGAATTTAGGGTTTCTGAATTTTTTTTCAGATTGGAACCCTAGGGTTTATGAATTTTTCATGGCTATTAGACGAAGGCTAGAGCCACGTGCTGATAACGTGTTGTAGGAGAAACAATATAGATGTAAAGCGTTCCTTTATTGATAGATAAGGAGGCCTTTATATAGGCATTACATCAAGTATCCCAAGTAATCAGGGATTCCCTATCTACTAAGGTAACTACTATTCTAGTCTAATTAGGTCAAGACACACAACGGAAGTTACGGAATTAACCTTCCTTGAACAGTTATATATTTAATTTTAATTATATAAATTGTTATATATTTTTGTTAATATATAAATGGTTAGTTGTATTTATATATATGTTAATAATGAAATATAGTTATATTTGTATATAAATAGTTATATTTAGGTTAATGGTTAGTATTATTTAAAATTAGTACAAATTTAAATATTAATTTGTTAGTATGTTTTGAAATATGTTAGTATTATTGGTTATTATATTAATTAGAATTTGTTATATAATGTAATATAATTTAATTTTAATTAATGTATTAATGCCTCAAGCTGCAGATGGCCGATGCATTGAGAAATTTGTTCGGAGGCCGTCGTTCCAGATCTAGGGGTTCTGGAAGTTCCGCCGGTTCCGCAGACTCCGACAGTTAGCCAGCCTGAGAGGACCACCAGCCAGCCGCGAAGGAGTGTGGATTCATCCCAGCCGCGGAGGACTGTGGATTCATCCCAGCCGCGGAGGAGTGTGAGTTCTCGGCACCAGACCCTTCTCCAGACGGGGCGGCCGTCGAGCAGTTCACGTCCCCCTGTCGGGCCAGATGCTCCGAGGTTCAGTAGGCAGCTATTTCAGGACGAGATAGCTGCAGACGTTCCTCAGGTCCGTATGCTTGAGGTTCATCGGGAGCCGATGACGAGTCCGACGACGTCTGCTGCTGACTCGACTGAGGGGCCTACTCTCCCAAATCAGCTCTACCTCCCGTACAACATTACTGCGATACCCGAGGTCGACTTTCGAGGTGTGCCCATATGGCCTGCTATGCCTCAGTACGTGAGTGCTGCGGAGGCATACCAGCAGCAGCCATTTGAGAACCCTGACCTCCTGATTTCGGCGAGGAGAAAAGGAAAGTCGACAGACGGGTCATCGAGTTCAGGTAACATTTGATTTTATTAATTAAATGTTTTATTAAAATTAACGCACTAATATTTAATTTTATTAACCAATCGTCGTTTATGTGATAGGGACAGCCGCTAGCAGTTCAACGAGGAATACGAGAGGTGTCATGTTTTGACACGCTCAGGAGAACTGTTGCGCTCCGGGGGAGGATCCAGATCAACGAACCTCCTAATCAGGAGGTTCAGGTGAAAAAACGCCGCGACTACACGGGTTGCGTGGGGGCACTGATTAGGGACAGAGTCCCTATGTTGTGGACACGGTGGGCTGATGTGCCCGAAGAGATCATGAGGGAGGTGAACAACGCCGCGTCGGTGAGTAATTTAAAAAATTTAATTTATTTTAGGTAATATTTAATAATTTTCGGTATTGTTATAATTGTAAAACTAATAAAATATTATCTTTCAGACATACTTCGAGATTGCAGAACATAAGCAGCATTGGGCGGACGCGATGCAGAACTTGAGGTACGTTGGGAATTCCTTATCTTATAATTTGAAATATTTTATGATATTAATAATATTTCTAATGCACTTTTGTTTTTTCCGTAGGTTCAAAGAGTGGAAGAACGAGCTCCGTTCTCACTTTAACGAATACGACAACCGTGGTCGTATGGGTACTCCCAGAGAGTTCATGTTCAGGGAGTACGAGTGGCGTTGGTTGAAGACAGTAGACTTCAACAACCCACTTATGCAGGTAAATACTAAACTTAACTATAAATGTTTATTTTGTTAAAATTTTAATTATTAGTTTAATTATTTTATAATTATTACACTAATATTTTTGATGCATTTTTCTAATATTTTATTATTTGTTTGAAGGAACGGTCTCGGGTAAACTCTGCGAACCGCCGCCGTAACACAACCCCCCATCATGGTGGTTCTAGGCCGTTTGCACAATATCAGAAGGAGGCGCTTAGAGATCATCCTGATAGCAACCCGTACGTGGAGACGTTCAAGATCGCTTATCCACAAGCGACAGAACAGCTCGTAAGTCGTTGATTACGATTTTAAAATTTTAATTATTAATTTTACTTAATTATATATTTGTTAGAATATTAATTTTTTTTTCCCGTTCAATTAGGAGAGGGTGAACCGGGCCGAAGAAGAGGTGTTCCAGCAAGTAGTTCGGGAGACACAACCGAACATTTCAGAGGCAGATCTGGAAGAAGCCCTGCGCCAGGTCGACCGATCGAATGTCCAAACGGCTGCCAGGATGTTCGACGCAGCCTTCCCAGACCGGTCAAACCAATACTACTGTCGGGGTTTGGGAAGTTCTGGAATAGGGCTCCTGAAGACCACTAAGGGAGGTCAAAAGAAGGGAGGCGGGGACAGCCAACAAATGAGGGGGGAAGTGCAGAGATTGGCGGCCGAGGCCCAGAGATCACAGGAGCTACGCCGCAGAACACAACAGTATCATTTGGATATGGCCAGTAGGCATGCTGAATGCGACAGAGTTCGGCAACACAACTACGCCGCCCAACAAAACTGGTGGTGTGATATGTTCGCGGCACAACAACAAGCCCTTGAACCCCCGCCCCCGTTTCAGCCGTTAGTTGAACCTCCAATGCCTCAACCTCCCGAGTTCGTTCAGCAGGATGACGAGCATGATGGAGAGCAGGATGCTGGGGATGACGTGGTGGACTTTAGTGCTTTAGGTGATGATTAGGGTTATATTTTATGTATATTGGAACAAATTAAATAATAAATCATTTAGACGTGTTTCTTGTTGGTGCAAATGCATGGATTGTCTTTGTGATTTACAAGTTGCTTGGAATGGTAATTTAGAAATTAATTTAATTTTTTTCCCCCCAAATGTAAGAATAGCCGACGATATTGGCATTATTTCGTTGGCTATAAGTGCTATAGCCGACAATTTTTACCAAATTTCGTCGGCTATAACTAATTAATGCCTATTAAAATATTAATATATCCCGACGAAATAACCGACGAAATAGATGGAATCATCGGCTATATTTCAGAAACAATACCCGACGAATTTCGTCGGCTATAGTTTACGATATCGTCGGCCATACTAGAAAATATCCGACGAATTTCGTCGGATATTTTGCCCAGATTTGGTCGACGAAATTAATTTTCGTCGGTAAAGTCGTCGGCCATACTCGAATATAGCCGAAGATTTCGTTATTTTCGTCGGCCATTGGTATTACCGACGGCGTTTTTACGACGAATTATAGCCGACGAAAATTTCGTCGGCAGAAGAAATAGCCGACGAAAATTTGGCATAGTCGACGAAATTTTTTTCGTCGGGTATTCTCTCCGATCTGGTAGTGCCACTATCCTTAAGATTAATTAGATGTAGCTAGCTGTGTATCCCTTTAGATAAATGAACAAAATCTATACAACGTTTTGACTTCTACTCTCAGCCTTAACATTCTACACCACTTCACTTCAATACTGACTCACAAAAATTCAACTCCAGAGACAAGCCTCTATTTCTAATCACCACCACTCCTTACCCACAAAACAAAAATGCAATCAACTAACCAGTCGACCATTCCTCAATTTACAGAACAAAGAGCTCATCATATTTACATTGCAACATGAGTTTAGAGTTCATGACCAACAATAAGAGATAGAAATCAATCAATTAAGCAAAACAAAGTGAACAATGTCATCATCAGAGCTCCACCAAATTCATCATACAAAAAATTGAGTTTCAGAAGAAATTAATGAGGAGTTAATGAGGAATCGGAGCTCCACCAAATTCATCATACCAAATTCACCAAATTCATCAACAAAGTCATCAACAGAGAACATACCCGAAGACTATCAAACTGCGGTTTGGGAGAGAGAGAGGGAGAGGGAGAGGGACAGGTCGCGCGAGAGGACTGTGAGGGGGCCACGAGGCGGAGGCTGGGGTGGAGACGGGGGCGGCGATCGAGGCGGAGGCTGGGGCGGAGGCTAAGGTGGGGGCTGGGCAGGACTGAGGCAGTGAAGAAGGGTGGCGGGCCAGGACTGAGGCGAAGGCTGGAGCGCCCGGGGACACGAATGAGAGGGCGGTGACGGGGGCGGGGGCGGTGACGAAAATCTGCGGTTTTAGAGAATTAGGGATTTGATGAGGAATGAACTGATCGAATTAAGGGATCAACTTGTGAATTTTATTGTGCTTACTTAGGCGACGAGAATTTTTATTCGTCTCCTAAGATGATTTCAAAATTTGGCAGATTTTCTTGGTGGAAAATTAAACCGCCAATTCAAAAAATCAATTTTACTTAGACGACGAAATTCATAAATTCGTCGCCTAAGGTTCTACTTAGACAACGAAATATATTATTTCCTCGTCTAAGTAGACACTTAGGAGACCAATTTATGAATTTCGTCGTCTAATTTTAATTTTGAAAAAACTATAACCCAGCGAGATCTCCGAATGGCTGGTTTAAGACATATATTAACAATCGAAGTAAGTACGTACATACACACCATTTTATAATTGTAATTAAACATCACAAACAAATTTATTGAATTTAAAAACATAATTTAAATCGGATCATGGCAAAATTTATTGGCGGAAAATAAAGCCGCCAATTTGAAAAATTATTTTTACTTAGACCACGCGCGAAACAATCAATTTCGTCGCCTAAGCTTTTACTTAGACGACGAAACTGTTTATTTCGTCGTCTAATTAAAAGCTTAGGCGACGAAATTGATTGTTTCGCGCGTGGTCTAAGTAAAAATAATTTTTTTTTTAAATTCTATTGACGGCTTAAATTTAATGTTTTAAAGTTTTGCGACGAGTTCATAGGTGCATTTGGTCGACTCGAACCCCAAATATATATATATATATATATATATATATATATATATATTAATTAATAAAAAAACAAATTAATAAGCTCAGTTTTATATAATCTTAAGGAAACTATAATCCAACATAACAGATAACGAGATCTCCGAATGGCTGGTTCAAGGCATATATTCACAGTCGAAGTAAGTAAGTACGTACGTATACACCATTTTATAATTGTATATCACAAACACATTTATTGAATTTAAAAATACATAATTTAAATCATCATGACTCTCTATAGAGAGAGATAAATTTAAATAAGGTTGACCGCATCGATCGGGGCTCTAATTTTGTCGGATTTAAGTGATTTTTTTACCATAATTTTATTTCATCATGACGATTAAATGCTATTTCACAGAGTTTTTCAAAATTTGACTTCTTCTATATAGTTGTTTCGAAAAGTTGTACACTTGAGTATAATCTACTAATCAAGTTATACCGCATTAGTAAACATGTTGTCATTATAATGGCTAAATTCACAAAATGAAAATTTTGACCGTCTGATATGATCTTTATAGTTAAATATGAGTAGAGTATAAAAATCAACTCGTTTCGTGAGCGTTCGATGCTCGATCGAAACGGTCAACCATATTTTCATAAAACTTATCACACAAAAACGTTATTACGTACCTTTAGATGACCTTGTTTGGTCGACTCTTTCAAACATTAAACTCTCATATAGATGAGACGTAATTATCCATGTAAAAATTTGGAAACTTTTACCTCCCGATACTATGGCTCCCCATAGAGAGAGATACGTTTAAATAAGGTTGACCGCATCGATCGGGGCTCTAACTTTGTCGGATTTAAGTGATTTTTTTACCATATCCGTATTTCATCATAACAATTAAATGTTATTTCACAGAGTTTTTCAAAATTTGACTTCTTCTATATAGTTGTTTCGAAAAGTTGTACACTTGAGTATAATCTACTAATCAAGTAATACTGCATTAGTAAACATGTTGTCATTATAATGGCTAAATTCACAAAATGAAAATTTTGACCGTCTGATGTGATCGTTGTAGTTAAATATGAGTAGAGTATAAAAACCAACTCGTTTCCTGAGCGTTCGATGCTCGATAGAATCGGTCAACCATATTTTCATAAAATTTATCACACGAAAACGCTATTACGTACCTTTAGATGACCTTGTTTGATCGACTCTTCCAAACATTAAACTCTCATATAGATGAGACGTAATTATCCATGTAAAAATTTAGAAACTTTTACCTCCCAATACTATGCCTCCCCATAGAGAGAGATAAGTTTAAATAATATCGTATGGATTTACTTAGGTGACGAAATAATACTTTCCTCGCCTAAGACACACACTTATGCGACGAAAAACGATTTCCTCGCCTAAGTATTTAACTTAGTCGACGAAAATTAATTTTTCTTCACCTAAGTAAAGAACTTAGGCGACGAAAACAGATTTTTCGTCGTCTTAGAAAATAACTCTAACGACAAATTTTTGTCGGCCATTTGTGTTTTCTTAGGCGACGAAAAATTGGTTTCCTCACCTAAGTATTTAGCTTAGGCGACGAAAATTAATTTTTTCTTCACCTAAGTAAAGAACTTAGGCGACGAAAGTTTTTTTCGTCACCTAAGTAAACACCTTAGGCGACGAAATTTATTTTCGTCACCTAAGAAAATACGTAGACGACGAAAAATAATTTCGTCGTTATAGTGTTCTCTTAGACGATGAAAATAATTATTCGTCACCTAAGAATAGACTTAGGTGACAAAAGTTCTAGCTTAGAGGATGAAATTTTTTTCGTCTCCTAAGAACTCTTAGGCGAGGAAACTATTTTTATTTCGTCGCCTAAGGTATTTTTCCTGGTAGTGCCATTACTTGAGATTATAGGAGTGTCGAGCTTCAACACATCATTCTGTTCGTGTTTTATTTTCTTGCAAAAGGAGTTTCAAGAAGATTATCAGTGGGCTCTTGAAATGTTTAGTAAGTTATTGGGAGAAGGTAATCATCCATTGGCGATCATAACTGATAGGGAGTTAGCATTAATGAAGGCAATACATATTGTATTTCCAAGGACTCCTAATCTTTTATGCATTTGGCATATTGAAAAAAATATTCTTGCTAATTGTAAGAGTAAATTTAAGGAAGAAGCATATTGGGATGTTTTTATGTCTTCTTGGATTACTCTTGTAAAGTCTTGCGACGTCTCGACATTTAATGAAACTTGGGACCATTTTTAAAATGAGTACAGGGACTATGCTTCAGTTCTGACCTATATTAGCAATACTTGGCTTCAACACAAAGAGAGGTTTATCTATGCATGGACGGGACAAATTTTACATTTGGGTACCAATGTTAGATCTAGAGCAGAAGGCACACACGGAACCTTGAAAAAATATATTCAAGTCTCTACTGGTGGTCTACGTGAAGTGAAGGAGAATGTTGTTTCTTCTTATCCAAAATCAGTTTCAAGAAATCAAAACTCAACTTGCAAGTGAAAAGATTCGTGTTCCCCATAAAATCTGCATCCCTTTCTTCAAAGAGGTGATTAATAAGGTATCTTTCTATGCTTTGTTTGAGTTACACAAGCAATATTTGATGGCAAATAGCAAAGATTATTCATCTCAGTGCAAATGACAATTCTCCAAAACCATGGGTCTTCCATGTGTGCATATGATGAAGGAGATGAATATCAAAGTGTTGCCTCTAAACCAGATTCATCTTCAGTGGAGGATTGACACAAGATCATTCACTAATGATCAAACAACTAGCTTGGATAATGAAGATCCATTAAGTAGTCTTCTGTTGGAGATAAAAAAAAAGTATGGAAAACAACCACTTATGCAAAAAGAAGATACCTTGAGGCAGCTTTCTCAAATTCTTGGTGCACCTGGTCCTTTAATCTTCGAACCTATCATTCAACCTCACAAAGGTCGTCCGATAGGATCATCTAAAAGAAAGAAAATTGCCTCTACAAGGAGAGAACCTTCACATTTTGAGGTAGTAGAGAAGGCATCTAGAAAATGTAGTAGTTGCGGTAATATCGGTCATTATCGAAGCAAGTGTCAATCAGTTAATAACTCTACTGCATTTGGAACACAATGAGATGAAGCTGCAAGCCTTTTTTGGGTTAGTTGTCACTTTTAGTTTACTTTCTTTCTTCTGTCTAATTATGTTTTATATCAGTTATACATAGAGGTTTAGTGTACATTTTGGCTTTGCTGAATTATTAGTTGTATTGCTAAATAAGTAAATATGCAGTATGCTAGAGATATATATAATTTTTGCTTTTTTATGTCCTCGACAGGAACATCCACTACCAATTTGTAATTTTACAATTTAAGAAGTAATTCACCAGTTTTTTTGCTTCCGGGTACGTACCCTTCCCCATTGAGGTTTGTATTTTGCTGCGTTTGCTTTCACCTTATTGAGATAAGCTATGTGTATTTGTTTCCTGCTTTCTTGTTTATTAGTTGTCTCAAGTGTTGAGTATGATTAATGTAAATACTTCCTACTACAGGTGTGAGCATTATCTACCGTTTCTTCAGACTATGAGAAGCTATCCATTAATTTTAGGAGAAGGAATTGGTTCTTTTGTCATCCTTATGATATTTATGGCTTGATTGTTATGATACGCATCTAATGGAGAGGAGAGAATTGTTGAACTCATCGAAGCTACAACAAAATCTTTTGGGTGAAGGGGACTTGGTATATATCTAATATGTACTTTATTCTCTTTAGTGCAATGTTTAATGAGAGGAGAAGACAAGAGTTTCTTATGTAAGTTATTAGATAGCAAGACCAGCAATATGTCTATTTTGAAGTTTACAAGCACATATGTAATTGAGAATATGATTCAATGGGTATCTTGTGTTTTATGATTTCATAATTTTTTTTTTAGTCAAAAATGATTTCATTGATTTTCAGTAGTACTGTTGTTTTTCTTTTTGATGTAGTAATACTGTTGTTGTTTGGAGAAAGGGAGAAACAGAAGAAAAAATTCCCATAGAATTTAGAGGGGATAGAGAAAGAAGAACAGCACATGAAAAATGACAACAAAACCCAAGGACATTTTAGGAAGTGCATGAGATTGTGAGAGAAAAACTATTAAAAAAATAGGAGGGGTGTGCAGATTTCAATTTTGGGTGTGCCAATTTCAGGGGCCTAAATTATTTGGAATACATAAATACTTAAATATACTCTAACATAATTTATTTTCTAAAAACTAAGTTACATGGTATAATCTTTGTCTTATTTCATGTCACTCTGTTTGTTAGAAAAATTATTTTCTAGGTTCATTAGCCGATTATTATCAAAGAACAAGTGTATCAATTATATATTCTGCAATAATTTACATAAGACCTATCACGAGGTTATTCATAATAAACTGAGGGTTTGATAATTTATTTAATTTTTAATTAAATCAAATTGAGTGTTTCATTTTTTTATTTTTCAGAAATTGGAAGTGAAATAATCTAAAATTAATAGAGGCCTAACTATTTATTTTGGAGGTATTAGTATAATCTTCTAAAAAAAGTTTTTATTAATTTAATTGCCCAATAGGTATTTTGGGAAGAGTAAGGAGGTGTAAATAGTATTTTAGCTTTTTGTAAAAGTTGATTAGAGATATATTGAGTAAAGAGGTCTAAGTGTCAATTTGAGATGTATGCATAGAAGCTCCCTTAGACTCTTAGAGAATTATTCATTTCCTTTTTATCTTGCAGAGAGGAGCTGCGGATATTGTTAAACAAATTAGAAACCTAGCAGTTGCAGAAAACTTTGGCATAGAGATAGAAGTTCATGTTATCAAATCCAAAGAACACGTTTAACATTGCAGCAGTTCAGGTTGCTCGGTTGGGCCAAGTACATTTTCTTCAGTTGAAGACTTGAAGACTTGAAGATATATTTTTACTATTAGAAAGCTAAACGTTCAAAAGTTTTACTAAAATGTGTTGTGTCCATTTTACATTTCGTATTAAATAAAATTACATAAAAAAATTGTTTATTAAAAAACACATTAAACAAATTGAAAGAAAATAACAACAAATAATTTTTTTACGTATTCCTTATATTCATCAATTACACATGCATCGCACATATACGAAGCAAGTATAATTGAAGTCATGCAGTCCAAGTATCAAAGTCAAGTGCCGAGCGCCGCTGAGTGCATCACAGATCCCTGAATTTCAAGATTTCTTCAACAGTCAAACCTCTAAGGACTTAAACATGCTGTTCATCTAGCCTGATCAGAACAGGTAGCAATACCATATATATGTGCCGCCGGAAGACTGGTTCTTTTTATGCTTGATTTTTTCCTACAGCTTCGATTCACTTTGTGTACCCAAAGAGGTTGTTGACAGAGATAGCCATGCTTGGAATAATGCGGATCCATTATCTCAATTTCAATGGTGAAGTTGAGAAGGCAAATCAAGCTCGACCAATATGCAAGGACATATATGGAGTGTTTCCTTGTGCGATCGAGGGCACATGAGATATTGTGCATTTGTGTGTGGAGTGTTTCCCTCGCAGACATGGGGTCATAATAGAGATGACTTCACTGGACGCAGGGAGTAGTTAGTGAAGACAAATTAAGCAGATTCATATAATGATAAGCATTCAAGTTAATTCCTAAAATCACTCCTCTACATTCAAGTCTATAATCGTAATTTCTGCATTGATAACTATTAGAATTCAGATTGATTGTCTAATTGTTGATAGCTCAATCACAGAGATATTGTATTAATTGTAATAGCTGAACATTAAGATATCTAGACTGTAATAGCAGAACATAAGGGATTTAGGCTTGTATATAATCAGATGAATATCGATGAGAAAGGTGTGTCGAGCACAATACCTTGATTATCTTTCATGGTATTAGAGCCACTGTCTAACGACAATTCTCTATCCAATTCTTTTCTTTTACATCCCTCCCTCCCTACTCAATGTACCACCCCCATCATCACCCACACCACCACCTGCACCTATTCTACCTCTGCGTCTTGTAACCAGAAGCCAACGTGGAGTTGTGAAACCCAACCCAAAATAAGCCATGGTTGTCACTTCCAACACTCATGAAATTGAGCCAACCTGTTATACCCAGGCAGCAAAACAATCCGAATGGCGCGCTGCTATGCGCACTGAATTTGATGCTCTTATCCAAGCTGGTACATGGAAATTAGTTCCTCATTCTCCATCCATGAATGTGCTGCCCAATAAATGGGTTTATCGCATAAAAAGGAAACAAGATGGTAGTGTGGAGCGGTACAAAGCACGATTAGTAGCCAAAAAATTTTGCCGACAAGAGGGTGTTGACTACGGCGAAACTTTCAGTCCTGTAATGAAACACTCCTCTATTTGATTGATATTGGCTATTGCAGTTTCCTATGGCTGGTCCATCCGACTACTGGATGTTCAAAATGCCTTTTTACACGGTTATTTGTCTGAAGATGTCTATATGCAGCAACCTCAAGGATTTGTTGATCCCAAATTTCAAAATCATGTGTGCAAATTGCAGCACTCCTTGTACCGGCTTAAACAAGCACCCGGTGCTTGGTTCTCTTGTTTTACAGCGTTCTTGGAAGAATTGGGGTTTATATCGTCACAAGCAGATCCCTTCTTGTTCATCTATCAGTCAGGACATGTGAAGATATTTTTGTTAATTTATGTCGATGACATTTTGATAACAGGGACGCACACTACTCAGATTCAGTCTATCATATCCAAATTAAGCACTCTTTTTCTTAGGAAAGATATGGGGCCTCTGCACTATTTCTTGGGTATTGAAGTTGAACGATCTTCCAAGGGTCTGAGTCTCACTCAAACTAAGTATACAATGGAGCTGCTTCGTCGTACCAATATGCTTGATGTCCGCCCTGTTTCTACTTTATCCAACAATAAGCGGTTAAGTATTAATGATGGCGCTCCTCTATCTGATGGCACTGAGTATAGAAGTGTTGTGGGAGCACTTTAATATTTAACACTCACTGAACCTGACATTTCATATGCTGTAAATCAGGTTTGCCAGTTTCTTCATTCTCCTACTACTGAACATTGGACTGCAGTTAAGTGTATTCTTCGGTATTTGAAATCCACACCAACCCATGGATCATTCTACACTCCAAGCTTTCTCCATATGATAGGCTACAGTGACTTTGATTATGCTTGCGATCCGGATACCAGAATCACCACTGGTGGAACATGCATTTACTTAGACAACAATATGGTCTCCTGGAGTTTCAAAAAGCAAAATGGCGTTTCTCGTTCCAGCACTGAAGCCGAATACCGTCAACTCGCTTATACAGCTGCCCATCTCTCCTGGTTCCGTATTTTGTTTCGTGACCTGGGAATTCCCCTTCACGCTCCCATGTTATGGTGTGATAACATCAGTGCCATTTTCCTGGCATCCAATCCCGTCTTCCACACAAGAACACGCCATGTTGAAGTTGATTACCATTATATTAGAGAGAAAGTTGTGCGACAAGAAATTAAGGTTGATTATGTCTCTTCAGCTAACCAACTAGCTGATATATTTACCAAGGGTTTGTTAGTTGCTCGCTTTCAGTACATTCTGGCCAAGCTTCCACTCCGGCAGCAGACTATCAGCTACCGGGGGGGGGGGGGGGGGGTGATAAGCATTCAAGTTAATTCCTGAAATCACTCTTCTACATTCAAGTCTATAATCGTAATCTCTGCATTGATAGCTATTAGAATTCAGATTGACTGTGTAATTGTTGATAGCTCAATCACAGAGATATTGTATTAATTGTAATAGCTGAACATTAGGATCTACACTATAATAGCAGAACATAAGGGATTTAAGCTTGTATATAATCAGATGAATATCAATGAGAAAGGTGTGTCAAGCACAGTACCTTGATTATCTTTCATATAATACTTATATGTCTCTCGAGAACTGGAAGTTGTTAGGGAGCAAAAGAGATATACGTTTCACCCTCTAGGGTGTTGAACACTTGCTTCAGGTCTTGAAACTTGACACTGTTGAAAAATGTCCAACTGATTGCGTCTCACTTTAGAGTTCCTCTGTGAGGAACTCTTTCAAGAAGCACTGCGGAGATGAATTAGTTTTTGACGAGCTCTTTGTAAACAAAAGAGGGGTTTATGATTTTGCAAATATGATTACCCAAAATTAATTTATAATTAAAATAATAATCATAAATATCGAATATCAACAGTTACCGACGGATGTTAAAAAAATAAGGAAAGTTGAATTCGTTGAAGTCGAGTCGTGTGTATCACACACTTTTCTTAAGACAATTACGCCGCCTCTATTGGTGCAAAAGGACTTCTTAGCGTTCGTCTCCCAGGATACAACGAATTTTCGAGTTCTTGTGGCTGCACTGCTACAAGAACACCTACGAACTGCTAGTACTTTCTATCTATCACCAGAATAAAACAAGAGCACAAGTGTAGAATAGAGAAAGATCTTCAAAGGAGAAGAGCTCAATGCTTTTTGTTGGTGTTTTAAAACTATGGAATAGGAGGCCCTTTTTATAGTGTGAGGAATAGTCAAGGCTATTAAAATCAATCATCAATATAGGGAACTCAATGGTCATGAACATCTCACTCAATGGTCATGAACATCCCACTCAATGTTCATAATACACATTACATCATATGTTACTAGAGTAGCAACTGAAGAGTCACTTGACTCTTACCATTTCCCTTTTTTGGATGACAATTTTTCATTCATTCCAAAACCAAATTGGACATATGAACACATAATATTGTAGTCCTCATTATGGAGAATACAAATCCAAGTTCATTAATTATAAGTGCATCACACTTTAATTAATCCATTTAAATTTGGTTTTATAAATGGTTCTTAACCCATTTTTCCAACAATTCCCCACATGAATAAAATTGGCCACCAAAGACTGGATAGAATTGGTGATAGATTTCTATGGTCGAAACCTGCATAGGATAGGTAGGTTTTACCCTTTGAACCTTCCCTTGTGAAAGTATGATTACGTTAATAACTAAACAGTAGACGCGATGTCCTTGAACTATTCGTTATTTTGTGTAACTGATAGCATACCTCACACAGGAGTCTTCCTAGTACATTGCAGTTCTCACTATTGTGCCCGTTTTGGCCCTGGACACACGCCTGGTTCTGTAAGAGTTTGATAAGAATTGTGCCCCAACAATTCCCTTAGAAGCGGCCCCACTTCTCTCTTACATAGGTGATCTCTTAATTAAGAGTAACCCGCATTACTCCACTCGGTTTTTCTGACGCATAAGAATCATTAAAAGCTTGGCTTAACCTAATTCTTACGGGTATCACTGTTTTTCATCATAGGAATGGATTTGGGTACTCCCCCACAGTGATCCAATCTCATCTCCACAATTTAGATTTCCCATTTGAACCTAGCTCTTGGGATCTCCAATCTACTAGGTTGGGTATCCACTGTAGAAATTTTATTTTTCAATGGGCTTTAATCTCATTCCTCTTGATGATTTTGTCAACTAACTCTCTAGTTAACCCTTTGGTTAGCGGATCCGCAATATTTATCTTTTGACTTCACATAGTCAGTCAAGATAACTTCAATAGAGAGTAGTCAATTGGTATTATGTCCTCGAAGGATGTGTCTAGACTTACCATTGTACATCTTACTTTGTGCCCTACTAATTGCAAATTGACTATTACAATAAATTGCAGACACACGTCTTGTCAATCTTGGAATATCCTCCATATTGGTGTAACCATCGTCATTATTCCCCACATTTGTCTGGTACCACAAACCCATACTTCATTGTGGATCTAGTTATAATGGTCCGTTTGGAGGATTTCCATAACACTGTTCCACCTTTTAGTGTGAACACATAGTACACTTAAAGACTATCGTGTTAGATATCCATTTTTCATCTCAGTATCCTTCTAGGACAACACAACTCAAATATTACTCGTGTGTCTCTTTGACTTGCTCACATAAGCAATATCCATATTTTTCATGTCAAATATGAAATTTAACATATCTCTAGTGGATTTAATCATCTTATTATTGCAGTCAAACAATAAACATGCCATTACATATCCACTTGCTTTCAAAATGAGTTAAAAGTATCATAAAGCATACTCTGACCCTTGTCAATGTTAATTAGTCTACATAGAGCACCATAATTATCATATATCTTGGTCTATCATGCCATATATTTAGATGGCTCAACCATATTGGTGAAAAGAAACTTTATTCATTCTTGGACAAATGTCATTTACAAGAATTAAATAATTCACCACTCATGGTCCTATTTTATTTTATAAACTTGGCTTGGTCATACCACAGCTCTAAGTCTTTTATTCCACAGTCATAATCATTGACTTCATCCATACCCTGTTCGTTGGACATATTTTCAACAAGTGCATCAAGTGAAGCCCATTCAATTTCTCATATTTTTCTCTTTGTGAGACTGAGACATGTATTCAGGCAATCACATCCATGGTCGGCATCTTGATCGACTCTTAGTTGTTTCAGTAATTTTTCAATTCCGAAAACACACCCAAAAGTGTTAATTGAAATAACCACTTATTTATTAATTCAATGTAAATGTAACTTACAAATTCCGTAAGACAATAATATCTGTATAGGCAACCATTCCGTAAGACAAGTATACAGGCAACCAATTCTGTTTAGGCAACCATTTGGTAGTACAGGTATTACGCAATCACATCCGGTTGGCACCTTGATTGACTCTTTGGTTGTTTCAGCAATTTTTTCAATTATGAAAACACACCTATAAGTGTTAATTAATATAATCACTTATTTCTCAATTCAATGTATACGTAAGCTACGAATTCTGTAAGGCAACTGTTGACAGTGGCCACAGAGGGGCTACAACAGGCCCACAGACCCGCAACCAGTGCACCCAGGGCCGGCCTGGGGCCCGGAACCGGATCGCCAGCACCCGGAGCCGGGGTCCAGCAGTCTACCTTGCGACCAGGGACCCGGGGACCGGGGGCGCCAGCCTGCCAAAGAGGTCACCAGAGCTGCCCTTTGGTGTACAAACAGAAGGAAGCCAGTCCCACATCGAAGAGTGAGGCCAGACCTCACGCCCAGCCACCTATATAACGACCTCAACTACCCTCATTAATAGGTAACTGATCTTTCCTACTGCTTATCATACGTGCTTAAGTTATCTATTCATCCCAACTGTACTAACTTAGGCATCGGAGAGGAGAAGACCGGCCCGCCCGGTATTCCCCTTAGTAAGCAGGTTTACAGGAGATCACACTTGGATTCATCTGTCTCTGCCAGGCCTACGGGTTTTAGGTACGAACAATTGGCGCCGTCTGTGCGAAGAGATACGATAAAACCACGTAAGTATTACCAATGGCAGAAAGCTCTGAGGCAGGCCAGGAAAGAAATACCACCAAGGAGCAGCGTGTTGTGCCAGAACAAGCGCTCATCTCCACCTCGGTCAACGCGCGTGAGCAGCGCAGCGACCAGGATAATCAGGAAGGTAGGAGCTGTGGGAGGCCGGCTGGTACGCCGGGGCCATACCTTGATAGCTCGCGTGGGAAAGGCCCGGTGAAGGGCGACCAACCAGCGCACCGGGGCTTTTCGCTGACATTCTCGGACGATTCGAGCGACAGGGAGGAGAGTCCGCTCGGTGATAGTGACCGGGACACCACGTACAGCCCCGGCTGGCGTGATATAACGGGGGAGATACGGGCAATGGCAGCGGAAGTCGGTCGCCTGCGCGAAGAGGGCGACCGGGATAGGGCAAAATCCAATGCCCGGTATGAGGAAATGGAGGCGGTGAATGCTGCCCTGGTAGCCGCCCTGGAGAGAGGACAGCAGCGCGACGATGCTATGACTAGGGCACATACACCTGCGCCAGGCCGATCTCAGCGGTTTGAAGCCGGACAGTCATCGGGCGGAAGGCCCCGCTCCCCCGAGCGAGCGGAGATCCCGGCCGGCACGGCCCCACCAAAGAGCGCGCCGACCTCCCGGCAACCACACGCTTCATTCGAGGATGAAGCCACGACCCCGACTGCACGGGCATTGCAGATACTCACCGACACTGTGTCGGATCTGAAGGCCCAAGTGGAGGCTAACGAGAGAAGGGCGGCGCGGCCGATGGAAGGTGCGCGATTCAAGGAGCGCATGGGCCCTTTCTCTCACCGGGTTTTGGAATCGGGGAGGTCTAGTAACCAGAAATCCCTAAAACTCACATACTCAGGGTTCAGCTGCCCGTACCAGCATTTGGACAGTTTCCGGTCCCAGACATGCGCCAAAGGCTATTTCGACGCAGTATGCTGCAACATTTTCCAGGAAACCCTGTCTGGAGAGGCGCTCAGCTGGTTCTATGAGCTTCCGGCAAACTCCATCGAAGCGTTCGAGCAGCTGGCCGATCGATTCGTGGGCCGCTTCATCCTCCGGGTCGAAGGAGCCCGGACATCGACCATCCTCTTCAACTGCATGCAGGCACCCGGCGAGGAGCTGAGGACCTTTGTCAACCGCTGGCAGACGGCGACGGCCGGGGTTCGGAACCTCGACAAGGGTATCGCCGAGATGGCGTTCAAACAAGGGCTCCGGCCAGGAAAAAATTTCCTACGCTGTACGGGTGGAACTCTCGCAGGGGTATGACAAGCTGATGGCAATGGCCATCAGGCATGCTCAGGCCGACCATGAAACGTACGGGCAGCACCTGCTGAAAAGAAAACGGGACGAGCAGCAGGAGGAGCACCCCCCTCCCGGCCAAGAAGACAAGGCCAGCCACCAGACCAGAACCGAGGTGCCCGACCGAGCCGGCTCAACAGATATTGGGGGCAACGGCAGCAGAGGAGCTATCATGACAAACCCCAGAACGAGCACAAACCGGCGCAGTACCGGCAAGAACGCCCCCTGGCAATCATGCCAGCAGAACTGCAAGAGGTCTTCACTACCCTAACCTCCTCATACGAAGACATCTTGCACGAGAACGGGAACATCATTCCCCCACCGCCCAGGAGAAAGTACCCAAAGGGGAAGCTTACCCCGGCGCAAACGGGCAAGTACTGCCCTATCACGATGAAGCTACTCATCAGACAAACAAGTGCTTCGCTCTCAAGACAGCGGTGGAGGGTTTGATTAGCAACGGCCAGCTCCAGCGGTATATAGGGGAAAGGAGAGCAGATCCCGACTGGGAGCCGGGCCAGGCCTGGTAGGCACGCCTAAACCTCCAAGCGGTTAGTTTGGCATATCATCGGTTCGGCTGCTATAACATCATGAGATGTATGCCAACTACTTTGAGAAAAAATTCCACCGGTTCCGCCAGTGCAAGTGTTTATATCCAAGGAATAATACAAACAAAAACTGTTTCGCCGGGTTTACAAAAGAAAAAGAGAGCAAAGAAAAAATCTCAAGGAGCCGCGCTCCCCCCTTCAGCGGGCATTCCACCAGCTTCTCCAGGTGAAGCCGCCGCACCTTCTTCAGGCCCGCCTACCCCTTCCGGTTGCTCCTCGCCTACCGACTGCTCATGGATATCCTCATCAGCTCCGGCCTTCGGCATTCGAGAGGTATCCAGGTACCCCTTCTCTTCCCACTCCACGTAGACGTCCGCGATACCCGATTCCCTGACCTTCTCCAGGAACTCGAGGAACTGATCGCTCTCATGATACTTGAGGACAACCCGCTGGTAAAGCTTCGGGTCCTCTTCTCCAGACGCAGCGGAGGCGGCGGCGCGCGCAGCGGCAGCTCCCACCTGGAGCTCATCCACTTTTGCCTCCAGCTCGGCCCTCTCCTCTTCGGCCAGCACCTTCTCCTCCTCAAGGCTCCGGACCCGAGGTCCGCGAAACGGCCTCCCCTTTCTCCTTTAGACTTGAGAGAAGGTCTTCACCGTCCATGGATAAGGTATTGTCGGGTTTAATGACCGCCCGGGAAGATGCACCTGCAGGACAAGCAAAACGTTAGTATTTAAAACTCGGCGAGCAGAAACGCCACCGCTAAAACCTTGCTACGCACCAGGATCTCGCCCGAGACCGCAGTACTCCAACACCTCCCGCCGAATGAAGTTGTAAGAGCTTCGCTCGAGATCGTCCCAGCATCCGAGTATAGTCGTAATCCTTTCCCGCTCCAACTCGGATAGTTCGAACGATTGGTCGCCAAGGGGTTGGAAGGCACCAGGAACCCGGTACATTTTACTCCTCTTCTGCCACTTCCCTCCGCGCCCCCCCCCCCCCCCCCCCCCCCCCCCCCTCCCACCCCCCCGCCATCTCCACCTTTTTCCTCCAGCTATTGTCTATCCAGGAAGGCATGTGGGTGATGATAGGCTGGAACTGTCGGGCGCTAAAGGTCAGACAACCCCGGGAGCCCCTCTTCTTCGAGAAGGATATTCTGTACAATGCCCGGAACTCGTTCACCGTCGGCATGCTCATCCCGGACAACTCGTACAGGCAACTGAGGCTCAGCAGCTTCCTCCACTGGTTCCCGGAAAGCTGCGCGGGAGACACTCACAGGGCACTGAGCGTGTACTGCACGAAATCTGGCAGTGGGAGGGAAAACCCGTGGTGAAATTGATCCAAGTGCACGGCAACCCAACCCGCCTCCGGGTTATAGGCCGATTCTCCGGGATTCAGCGGCCGTAACGCCACCTCATCGGGGATACTCCACGTCTCCCGGAAGGCGGCAATCTCTTCGAGATTCATACTACCCTCCGGTTCATCACACACCACGGCTCCTTTCCCACTCCCGATGGTGTAGCTCACGGGCGAAGTGCTAGAAAAGCGCACCCCGTGCGGGATTTCCTCAGATCCCGAGGACCTGGAAGACGAAACCTCGCTCCGGGAGCGGTCAGCGGCTTCGGCATCCGGGGATTCCGAACCGAGCCAATCCTTCAGTCTCTCCTCATCGTCCACGACGGGACGCCTGTCGGCCGATTCGGAAGCCCCATCAGAACTTGTAGAAGCCATTTAACCTAAGGGGAAGAAAACAAAACCCCACCGCTGGTCAGCAACAGGCTAGAACAGCGCCCCTCTGCGGCTCCTCCCCAAGATTACCGCAGCCGCCCCACTTAAAACAACTCACTGTCGGCAACAGAGCCCCCCCCCCCCCCCTCCTCTCGCTGCAAAACGCCAAAAAGAAAAAGAAAAAAAAAACACCAGGCAAAGAAAGCAAGACTTACCGATTATTATGCACAACCGAGGAAAGTCCGTCCTACGAAAACACCGAGCAATGGCACGTAAAGAACAAGAACGCTTGAGACAACGGATGTCGCGGGGCACCTCCACAAAGCCTTCGCCGGATTCCTCTCTAAACCTTCTCTTTGTCTCTCTGAGCCAAAGAACAAAACAGAACTTATGAAGGAAGAGGAGGCCTTTTTATAGAGGGGTCTGATGCCCTAGGCACTTGTAATCCCCCCAAAACACGCAATCAGGGCAACTCAAACGCCTGCGAATCCAGACCCTCCATCTCAGATCGCTCCCTACTGGCACATGTCCCAGCATTGGTAAACTTCCCACGCCATCATAACTGACGGGACTGATGGGCTTCCTCCTTAAATGCATGTCAGCCACTTGTCCCGCCTACGAGCGACATGGAGGAGAGATGGAGCAGGAACCGAGGCGTCAAGCCCCCCCCTCACTTCCCCAAGGGCCGCGACAACTCTCCGGTTATGATTTTTTCAACCGGCTCGAAGGCTTCTCTCCGATTATGATCTTCCAACCGGAGCCATGGCATTTCACCGGTTAGGTATCATTCAACCGGCTGCATGGCATCTCCGCGACGGCTCTCCGGTTATGATCTTCCAACCGGAGCCATGGCAGTTCACCGGTTAGGTATCATTCAACCTGCTGCATGGCATCTCCACGCCAACTCTCCGGTTATGATTTTTTCAACCGGCTCGAAGGCTTCTCTCCGGTTATGATCTTCCAACCGGAGCCATGGCAGTTCACCGGTTAGGTATCATTCAACCAGCTGCATGGCATCTCCGCGACGGCTCTCCGGTTATGATCTTCCAACTGGAGTCATGGCAGTTCACCGGTTAGGTATCA